>LR812533.1:20715885-21088385 GCA_903798195.1 Danio kyathit | reverse complement strand
CTGGTGTGCGATACTTTCAATTGTCATGTGCACGCTGTGTCGCGGCGCTGAGCGACGTGTCCGGTGTGTGACACCCTGAAGAGTCAAGTCAAACATGCGCGCCACGTTAACAATCAGGAGCTTGCTCTAGTATAGGCATAATTATGACGTAGCACCTATTGCTGGTGTCCCGATGGAAAATCTTTCTGCCAACACCGGACAACAGCTCATCAAACTGGGCTTGGCTCAGTCGGAAGCACAGCTGAAAGCTTCCATCAACTAGGTATAGTTTCTGGAGGAGTTTATGGACCCTTTTCACAAGCCTGTTATGATGCGTTTAACGGTCATACGCATCTTAAATCCTTGAAAGTTTTTAATATTTAGATTTTTTTTTTTTTAAACGTGTGAACATTTATATGCATTTATGTATGCATTATGTCATCTTTGCTTCAAATTACAAAAAACTAATTACCGCTTGTGTGTTTCTAATGCAGCATCTATGAGACAGGACAGTAAATTTGACGTTATTCTCTCCTCTGGCTGCAGTTACACAATTTTTTTTCCTTTTTCTGAACGTCTTTATAACATCATCGTGCAGTTTCCTTTTATTATTTGAGCAAATAAGATTGTAAAAAATGATTTGTTGTATTCTCCCATGCACTCCGCTCTAAGTTTTCCCAACTATGATGGCTTCCATTACTGAGAAACCCATAATAGTGAAAGGGTCTATTGACACAGAGCTGGGTGCACCTCTGAAAGGATCTAGTGGATTCAGACACCGCGCCGAATGAATCTACGCTATTGTTCAGCCTTCCTAAAGCAGATAAAGCACAGCTACGCTCTCAGTAAAATCCATGTTAGCCATTTAGCAATGACCGGGCAGACAGAAGACCCACCCATGACGTGAATCTGCATATGTTGTGAAGTGAATTTGATGCGCAAATGAAGCGAATTTTATGCGCGAATGAAGCGAGTACACTCAAAATGTTCACGCGTATTTACTCACGAATAGCTGCGTCTGGTGTGAACGGCCCTTGAGAATTGTGTGAAGGCACAGGCAGAAATTAATATCAACCTCTATATAAACAAATTGAGTTTTTAAAGTTTATTGGCATCCTTTCATTCAAGAAATGACGGTGGAAGTGAAAAACACAGTTTGTGGTCGGGCTGAATAAATGTATAATCTGTATATCCTGCATTTTGTATTGTGTTCTGAGAACTGCTCCTCAAAGCCCATCACACACCAGAAGAGAATCGCCAGGTCACGTCTTTTAGAGTTCTAAACATTATTTTCTATGAGTGCAGGCACACCTGTGCTGCCATTTGGCATCTGTCCATGTCATTTAGCAATGTATAGAAAACAATGTAAAAACATGGCATGCCACAGTGGGCTTTAGTCTTCCTGCCTCTCCTGTTTTCAAAATAAGTGTCGCACTAGGGCTGGACAATAATTCGATATCAATATATATCGCGATAGAATTTTTTTCAATAACGATGATATGATTTTTTGAACCCATTTCCGATATTTCGATATAAATTTGCATATATATAAATAGATATATTATTATTTATATAAGATCTTATACATGTATCACTTGTCACTGAATGACGTTCAGTGCTCAGCCGTCAGAAAGAGCGTGATCTGATGTCACTTACGTGATGACGAACAACACAGACACGCTGCCAGCGCTCAGCACAGCAGTTGGTTAAGCTGCGCCGCAAAAACTTTTAGCTACAAAATGAGTGCTCTGAATACATATGCGAATGAACAAGCTTCCACAAGTAAGAATGCAGACGAAATAGTTGATAAGAAAGGAGAGACTAATGCAGTGGTGTAGTGGTTCAGTTCAGTAAAGTTAGCAACAGATTCGCAGATTCGTCTTTTCCGGATCAATAACTCATGATCGAAACATTCCTACACAAATAGCACATTTTTTCAACTGTCGCAATGTATACAACCACCTACAACCTTATTTTCCTAAAAATGAGCTTTCCTACGCGCTAGACGCATTATATTGATCTCTATGCGCAGGCGGCAAAGAGACCCATGCTTAGGGACCGTCTACAAAGAGCAAAACGCAAAAATCAATACTACAAAAGCTGTCAATAACTTCCCTCTAACTCATTATACTGCCATCAAACTCAGATCACACGTCGCTGCTGTCCTGATGGTTATACTACAACAATTATTTTTCTAAAAAACTATTTTGCATATTTTTTATGAATTTTTATTATCAAACATATTCAATAACTGTACTGTAAATTACTGTACTCTCACCAAATTCAGTTCACACATCACTGCTGTCCTGCTGGTTATACTACAAAACTTATTTTTCTAAAAAACTATTTTGCATATTTTTTATGAATTTTTGAGCTTTATTTATTTGATAGTTTATTTCACATTTCTTGCTTGTATAGGCTAAATACAAATAAAAAGTGAACAAATTTTTTTGTACTGTTTTTATTTTAAAAAAAGGTTATAAGAGTCTGGAGGTATTATCGACTTTGCAAATTCACTTTGCAGACATTTGTAGGTACAGACATCCATTGTGTGCATTCTTGGGAGTTTTTCCTTTCTTTTTAATATTGTCCATATCGATATCGGAATTATATCGTATCGACCAAAATAAAAAAATATATCGTGATATAAATTTTTGCCATATCGTCCAGCCCTATGTCGCACTATGCACTATGCACTTATGCACTTACACTCTCAACAGCATAGTATATGTAGTGTCATCCCAAATGGAACACTAATGGTTTTTCTACCAAGCGGAAATTCAAACTGTTTCCCAGATGATGTTTGACTGTTGCTACATTAATGAAATAAATGACCAAACTACCAATTAATACCACATTCTCCATCGGGAGGCGCTATAATCACTCATTTAGAAGAATTTTGCTTTCACAATCCAAAATAAATATAATATAATCCAACATGTGCGCCCGATAGCTCCGCCCCTTCTGCTATGTGAGCAAAGCAGCGGCTGTTGAGTGCATGAAGTGTCCAATATTCCACATTCATTTTACCAGTTGAATTTTTAGAGTTTTTAGTGTGAACGCACTTCTTACACTATTTATAGTACAAAATGGTGTAGAATAGTGCATAAGTATGCGATTTGGGACACACCTCTAGAAAGTTTAATATAAGCTTATAGATAAGATAAAAATAAGGGGGAAATGATCATTGATGTAATCTCACTAAGAAATGTTGTGGCCAATCAAACACTTCCTAAGGTGTGTATGTTAATAATCCCCTGTGCAATGTAACAGTGGCTCTTTTTTCACTTACCAGATTTACATGAAAACAAGGAAACGACAGTGTTTGAGGCTTACAATATTCAAATGTACTAAACTCTTATTGTTCAGGTATGCCTTAGAATATCATTCTATGGCACCTTAAAATGTACTGATCAAGATCACAGGTAAATATAAATGTTCATTTGAAAGACTATAATATATGCTGAAGTTTGTTTCTTTATTTAGGGTCATTTTGTCATTCACTGTAATGCAAATTTGATTTTATATTACAGTTAAACTACACTTATTTACAATATCACTGTACAGATATCTATTTTACGATCTTATGCTACAGATGAATTGTAAATGCATGGCACTCACAAATATGTGTTGAACACAATACATGTTAATATTTTAATGCATAATTTTAATTTGAATCCTCTTTTCAGTATTATTTGATCAATAAAAGGTTCAAGAGGACAGCATTTATTCATTCTCTTTACTAGAGTGTGCAATATTTTTTAGATAATGATAATTGTACAATTAAAATAAGTCTCAGGGCCCGTTTTGTTTGTTTTTTCCAAATCAGTGAAATTCTTAATAATGTCAGACCAGATCAATAAAACTACAATTGAAATGTGGAACATAATTATCGCACATACTAAGTTTGGTTAATTGCAATTTTTAAGCATTAGTTTATTGTAATGTATTGAACTGTAATGCATTGAATATTCAAGTTAGAAACATTTGTTTATATTTTAATTACTTTTGTGTTGTTTATATGCTGTTTTAATATTAAAATATTTTTATATTACATTTTTTATATAAAACACTTATTTTTTACATTAATATGAATGGGCTTTAAGTACATCACATCATCGGACACGATCTTAACACATTTAAAGCATGCAGACACTTTTGTAAATAGTCCTTTATAAAACAAGCAAGTGTGCAACTTTGCAACATTTTCTAACAAATTTCCAATGATTTATAATTTATATGGGAAATTCTACCTCATTTTCACTTATAAAAAATGTGACTGGGACTGACCTTTAAGCTTGACCTCCTCAAAAAAATCATACAAAAAACAAGCCTAAAATCATACAATTCAATGATAGAACGCATTCTTAATCACTGTCAGCTTCTCCTCCGTCGAATAATGTCACTTACTTTGAGTCATAACCTTAAAGGTCTATTGCACGCAATTTGGTTCGACCATATCATTATTTAAACACTCCTCCTATTTTGCACAATCTTTTAGTTTAAAAGAAATTATATGTTATTACTCCGATTCTGCACATAAATCTTAAGAATTTATCTTCAGCTTTTTTATCTTGGTTGGAAATTTTTATACATAAACAAAAATGCATGGCTTCAATCCCTACTTTTCGACATTTACTGATTGAAGTTGACTCACTGCTCAAATCTCTCTGTATGTGTAACAACAAAAACTGTGCCACGTTCTTGATACTATATGAAGAACTGTTGTCTATTGACTCTGATTTGAGTTGGATAGCTTTTCTTTAATGCTCTTAATTTATTTATTTTCATACACTTTTATACTATTGTAATTTACTTACCCCTTTTGTTGTTTTGTTAGTCTTTATTTTTCTTTCTTCAGCTAATGTAGCTTGTATTTTCCCTCTTTTGTATCTCTTTTATATTGATCTCCTGATTATGGTTGTGGTTTTTATTCTTGAATGAAAAATAAATAAATAAAAAAAGGTTTATTGCACGCAATTTTTGTTAAAATAAATGCAAATCTGACAGGGCTGACAAAAAACATGGGGACAATTGTAAAATAGTATTTATTTGTAGAATTTATTTATAACTTTATGTTTTTAATCAATTGATGTAAATGATAACAACTTACACTTGCTATTTGTGAAGGTTTTTTTTTTCCCCTAAATTATTTTTTTTAGCATAACAAAACTATTAAAGCTGTAGGTTCGAGGACAAGGACAATAACAGGGTTTGTACATTTTTAAAACCGTTTTTAATAAAGAAAAAAAATCTGAGAAACAAATGAATGACATATTCCTTAACAGAACAACTCACAGAAATCAACCATCAGTCCATTTTAGACATTTTCTGGCATGAAATACTTTTTATTCACTGTATTTAGATTTTTATTTCAAGGACAGATCATGTAAGTTTAAGGTAGAATGTCCCATATACTCTCACATATTTATATTCATCATTCAAAGCATCTTTATTTAGCTCTCCTGTTACACACGAGCACCTGTTGGATTAAATACAAAGTAGCAGCTCATTCTCCTGAGCTTTTAAAACAACCAGGCGAGGGCGCCGTTCACCAACATTACACACGTGATCTCGTGCAAGAAAGTATTCAAACTGGAATGTAATCAGTCAACTCTTACATCCTGCATATTGATAATCAACCTACATAAATGCACTGTAAAACAAATAGCCATTAATTAATAGGTTTCGTTATGAATTGCAATATTAGACTTTAATCTGCTCTGTTAACTTCATGATCTGCAGTTTAACAAAGTGACTTTTATTGACATTTTAGCAGCTTTAAACAACACATTGTATTAGAAATAATATGTAGAGAATAAAGTCCTTACAATAACAGAAAAAGTACTGGTTGTTTATTGCCAGGTTTGTGTACAATTAACAACGCCAACACAGGCAATATAACACTTTTAAACAATTAAAAATCTCAATAAAATTTTTTTTTTTTAACTTCTCAACATCAGAAGTTTTGAAAAAAAGATCAAGACTTTATAATGCAATTCAAAAGCATGAATTTGTTAGTTTACAGGTATATGACTCATTATGCATCTATAAATCAGTTTGTGTCATTCATTATAAGTGTGTTTTGCTTTTGCATCCCTGCAGTAAAGTTTTAGTGCATTACAAGCATTTAAAACCTATTTTATTCTCACAGTGTGCTAAAAACATTGCATCACCCAAACATTTGACAGAATTGCTCTCCTTTTAAGTCAAAAGCTGTGGGAAATGACATCAACGCAAGAAGAACTCCTCCTCTAAGCGTTACAATCTGTGTTTTGTGCTCGGTACCTGTCAGAGAGCATTTAGTCTGGCGTCTGAACGCTTTATAAAACGTTTATGACACGCTCTGCTCTTCTAGAGGCTTCTAGTGAGTCTCGCCATCTGCCAATCGGATCTCGGGCGCGCGCGGGGGAAATAAGAGAACGGAACGGGAAAGAAAAGGAGAGAGAAAGAGAGAGAGACTATTCGATACTGACCCGGACACATGTTGAGTTAACGGGCCGCTCCAGCTCTCTCCTCCGCCTCCCTCGGCGGATTCACAGTCTGCTTTTGATCCCTGAGCAGGGAGCCGGTGTTCACCTTCACTTCCATAACCCCGCTTGAACCATGGACTCGAATAAAATGGTAAGCAGTCGACGAAATGTTGATGTTTTAGCGCATCTCTACACGCTTTTTTTGGGGGGGGGTGGGGAGGGACTGGGGCTTGCCTGTTCGCGGGGTTGGCTTGTATATCGAGGATTGTATGATTTCCAGGATAAGAGTCTTGTTTATTTACCTCAGATTAAACCGTTGACTGGGCGCACCGTTAGTTGTAGCGACCTAGCTAACGTTAGTATGTGTTTAGCTCAGTGTTGTTTGGGCTCCTCAAGTATTTCCCAAAACATTCCCGGATTGTAGGAAGTCCCAGTGAGTGTGCTAATATAAGCATGCATGTGTTTAAATAGCGTTTAGATTCACCGCTAAGGTCTCAACATTGCATTAGTCAACCAATATGCACGATTCATCTGATTCTAACGTTACTTGCACAGTAAATGTATATAAAACATTCACCCTTATAAACCTGCTGCTTTGCAATACAAAAGCAGATGCTAACCAGAATGAGTGAGTCTCCATTCACTTTCATTGTATGCAAAAATACTTGATGAATGTGAATGGTGACTGAGGCTGTGAGAGTGTCAGTATGGTCTTGTTAACAACACACTTTTGTGTTTTTTTGTGGAGGAGGGAAGTCGTGCAGGATTATCACTTTGCATTTAATGGCAGGATTTCTAATTATTTTGTCTGTGAAATGTACCTTTAAACGTGCAGCTAATGCAAGCTTGGGCAAAACTTTAGGAATAGTTTGTGCTAAAACCGAAAGGCATAATATGTAAGATATTTGTGTTAAAATATTCCAAAACCAATATTTTGCTGACTTGCTTTATCCCAATTATTTTGAAGAATGTTCAAATTCAGAGAAATAAGCAATTTTAATTAGTAACTCAAGTGTCATCAAGTATCATCATTATGCTAATGACATCATACATAATGGATTTCCAGTTTTAATTAATATAAGTCATGAAAACCTTAAACATGCTTTAATAGGTTGTGCATTTTATTAGACTGTAAACAGTTGCATTATAATAGAATCATAAAATGTGTTTAGTATAAACACATAAACGCATAGCTTTGCATCTTCCCCACATAATTTCGACCAGAAGCAGTCGACTGTGGCTTAATAATAGCTCTGGTGATTTCACATTCATTTCTCATCATGCTTCAGCAATCCATTAAAATCCACCCATTAAAAATTATTTCTAAAGTCCTGTGAGTGTAGAGTCCTGTACAATGTAATGAAGACGACAACTCCCATCATCATTTTTTTTCTCATTTTTTCTTTAATTTCTCGTTATGGCGTCATCAAATTATGTCTTTGTTTGTGGTGAATACACTCCCTCTAGTGGTGAAAATTTCATAATATGCCTTTAACTCCCCCTTAGGCAATCAGATTACTTTTTTCAGTCATATATTTTCTTAGCTGAAACCATGGTCCTTGTCTTGTAAAATGCCACTTTTTTTTTTGGTTTTCACCTTTATTTGTATAGTACAGTAGAGATTTTACAGACAGGAAAGTGTGGAAAGCAGAGATTGGGGGAAGGATGGGCAAAATATCTCGCGTTGGGAATTGAACTTGGGTCATCGTGAGCACCTCGGTGCTTTGTGCTGATGCACTAACCACTAGGTTATTGGCACCGACATGCCACTAGCACTGTGAGAGTCAAAAAAACATACAGACAAAATAATAATAATTCCTGTGGCTTCTGATGATACACTAAGGTCTTGTGGAAAAAAACGATTGATCTGTGCAGGTAACTGAACAGATCAATCCAGGTTTTCCGATCAGACAGGAGGATTGCTTTGAATATATTGAGTTTGGGATTTTATTTACATGTAAACAATGATGATCAATGAAGCAAATCTCACTGACAGTGTTGTCACAATACTGGAATTTGATACCAATCTATACTGAAATTTTAAAAACGTCCATTTCCTGCTAACATTTGAGTGCTGTTGAGCTTGTTCTTAAACACTGCTAATTTGCCATTGTGTTCACTTGCTCAACAGAAATGCCTGTGAGTGGCCATGAAGGTCATCAGTTCACCAAACTCACAGCTGTTTACAGGGACACTGGAGTATTTTAAAGCCATTAAGATCAGTGGATCGCTCTTATGTCAGCTCATGAACAGACCAGCTGATCTTCATGGCTTTAAAATGCTCCAGTGTCCCTGTATCTGCAGTATTGTGACAACATTACTGACACATGAGAATTGCCATGTCTTTTTGTAGCAGCTCAAATGTGACAAGCAAGAATGAACTTCGTTGGTTCTCACTTGCCAAGAAAGCATGCTTGAGCTTTTGTGCCAGATTTAAACATCGTAAACATTGTCTGTTGACCAATGTTTATGTAAACAAAAGCCTTGATTAAATCTATTTCTCATTTAAAGTAATTGTGTCTCCTCAGATGACATCACTACTATTCATATTGTTTTATTTTTGGTGTGTTTTCCTGTGAAGTGCTTTGAAATGTGCATTTTTATTCGATGGTTGACGTAATCTCATCCAAAACACAGAGAGAGGGTAGGACATAGAGTAGCTCCTTCCCTTTTTAAAAAACAGCCAAAAGAATTTTGTTTTTAATCACAGCTCTGCCAGTGGTTGAGCTCAAGCGCATGAAATGAGAAGTGTCTTGAAGGGGGCGGGGCATGTCAAATACTAAAGAGCATTTGATTGGTCAAGACTTTGTGAAACAAGTATGATGCTGTGTGTGTTCACACCAGACTTGGCACGCGCGGATAAATCGCGATATTCACGACGCGTGAACATTTTGAGTTTACTTGCTTCATTCGCACGTCAAAACCACTTCACAATAGACACAGAATCACGTCATGGGCAGGGCTTCTGTCTGCCTGGTGACTGTAGCTTCGTTGCTAAATGGCTAACATGAATTTTATTGAGAGAATAACTGTGTTTATGTGCTTTATGAAGGCTGAAAAACAGCGTTGATTTGTTTGGAGCTGTCCACTAGATCCTTTCAGAGGTGCACCCAGCTCTGTGAGTTCATAAACTCCTCCAGAAACTTAACCTGGATGATGGAAGCTTTCACCGGTGCTTCCGACTGAGCCAAGCCCAGTTTGATCAACTGTTGTCTGTGTCTGCAGGAGGATTTTCCATCGGGGCAACAGGCACTACATCATAAGCAGGCCCCTATAAGAGAAAGCTCCTGATTGGTTAACGCGGCGCGAATGTCCGCTGAAGTTCAGATTTTTCCAACTCGAGCACGCCAAACGCTCAACTCGCGCCGCTTCATTCGCACGAATCTTGTCTTTGCGCTGCCTCATTTGCGCAAAGTGCGCCGCAGGATGCGGACGTGACATACTACAAGCTTTACATGCTAATAACACTTTTATATCTACTAAACATGTGCTTTACATGCTAATAACACTTTTATATCTACTAAACATGTATTTTTGATATATAGATATCCTAAAAACGAACAATACTGATACTAGCGTCTAAAAAAACTTTATTTTAATTTCACAAGACATTTAATGATTTATTTTTTTGTCATTAGTCAATGGCGTCACATTAGATATGAAAATATTTTTATTTATGTTTCAATTATAAATGACTTTTTATGACATTGGAGTTGAGTAAATCTATTTCGATTTTTAGAATGAATAAACCACTTCACTTTGGATGAACTTTTGTTGGATTCTTACTCCTGAGTGGCTCCTTGGATTCCAGTGTGGGATCTGGGACAGGTTCAGTACCTTTTTTGGACTCCCGACTCACTGTTTTGACTTGAATCGCCTCATCCTTCTCTCTGCTATGACTCCCAGCTTGATATCAACGTTGTATGCACGTTATCTGCTTTTTCTCAAGTCCTTCACATCATGCCCTGCTTGAAAATGGTATGAAAACATGTCTTTACTTGAGTGGGGTCCAGGGATCCCCACTGGAGAGTTTCAGAGAGTGTGTTTGCTCAGGCCATGAGGCTAAATCAAGCTTTATGGAAAAGTCAATGATTGATGTAATTTGCACTGAAGCAGGAGCAGCAGCGTTTAGATTTGATCTGTGTCTTCTGGGTTTACTGAGAGGTTTGATGTGGGCTCAGAAAGCCTCTTGTTGGTAAGCTCGTAAAACTCAAGCTTTCTTTCGGGTGTGCTGTTGTTGCAGCTATTCAGACCTTTTTGCTTAAACCAAAAGGCCTGTGAGGCCCTTTAGAAACCTGCTCCACTTTTTCATTTTGGTTGTGTTTAGTAGGTGACTAATAAGATGGACACAAGATTTGGTTGAGTTGAGTATAAAGGAAGTGTGTATTTTTCTCGCTGTGAATTGCTTTTTGTTTATTTAAAATGAATAAGGGAAGTGTTTATTTTATGTGCTATCTATTTTAGTTTTTATATCACCCTTTGACTTTTTGTTTCACTTTATTGTATCCGTATTTATGTTTTAGTCATACATTGAATTTAAATGTCACTTATGATATTATCACAAAGTGAATTTCTGCATTCCCTGGGAATCAAACGTACAACCCTTGTATTTCATGCATTAATTTTTACTGGTTGATCCATGAATTCGTATCAATATTTCAGCTATTATCTGATGTTCTTTGAGACATGAAGACATGCTTAAAACTTTTATAAAAGAATCATATTTATAATTTCTTATTACATTTGTTTGAGTTGAATTGATTTTAGAGTGTCATTAGGGCTGGGCAAATAATCGAAATCGACATTGAGAGCCTATAATCGATCAAATTTTTCCAGGTCAATTATTTTAATTACTTTGCCTACCACGTGCAAAGTCACGTGACCCCCGCTCTGTTTATACTTCTGCATCAAACGCGAGCGTATGGTCTAGCGCAGCCTTCATGCGATCTATACCCCTCACCGTGGCTGATGACGACACTTACAAAACCTCACAAAAAAGGCATGCGGTTAATGCTGATTTATACTTCTGCATCCACTTTAAAGCCACATTTAATCTCTAGTCAAGCCTTACTTTGCACTACACTGACGATGATTGGAAGCTGCGCCAGAGATGCTTAAGATGGCATATTTTCCATTACATTAAAATTCTTATTTACATTAAAATATTTGTTTTCAGAACATGCAAGAAATGCATTGTTATATTATAATCTTATAAAATAAAATATTATTTACAGGATATTAGGGCTGGGCGATATGGCAAAAAAAAAAAAATCTCGATTTTTTTTTTTTTTTTTTTTTTTTTTTTTTTTTTTTTTTTTTTTTTTTTTTTTTTTTTTTTTTTTTTTTTCATAAAGTTTGACCGATTCACGATTTCGATTTCGATTTTTTATTTTTATTTATTTTTTTATTAATTTTGTTTTTACTGTGTAACTACCTTACCAGTTTACTTTGTTCATTTAAATTTAAATAAATGCCGAAACTAGTTTTTTTTCATGCTCACTTGTAAAAGAAGAGCAACTGTGTGACTAAACGTGGTTATGGCACTCTCTCATATAGGGATGCTAAACACAGCTACAATAGAAGTCACAGCACCCGTATTTATGTAGAGGTCATATGTTGTGCAGCTTTGGGCAAATTTTTTTTTGGAGAGAAAATGACCAAAATGTAACGTGAAGATTGAAAAGGATTGGAGGGGAAATAAATATTTCAAATCTCTGTACATAACAGAAAAATAAACAATGATAATGCAACAATAGTTTATCTGTATTAGTGGCATGGCAGAAATATATATTTAGACAGGCCTTGTCAAAGTGAGCTAATTTCACTAATAAAAAATATAGCACTTAAATTATTTCATAACAATCAATAAAATAACAGCGGTTTTATATCAAAAGTTGGTAATGATATAAAATATACTACATTTTGATGGTAAAGTATAACCATTTAAACGATTTCAGTATTCAAACATTAAATAACGAATGCATCAAGTTAAATATAAAAAAAACTAATGAAACAACACATAGCATATCAGGATATAAAGGACTATATTTAGCAGAATGCTGCTCTTTTTATCTTTGTAATTTTATAGTTTTATTTTTTTTATTTTAATTATTTTTTGTCTTCATAAATAACTAACGAGCTATAGACAAATATCTGCTTGACATTTTAGAAAATATTTGTGCGTAGCTACACCACCCAGTATATATTAAAGATTACCGTATCTATCTATATTTAAATGTCTATCTTATATTTAACTGAATCGTATAACAGCCTATAGCTGAAATGTTGAAAATTGCTCTATTTTTATAAAACATTTGTCGATACGTATTGATATTTTTTTGGAGTACAAACTACCGACATTTAAGAATCCATATTTATTTTATTCATTCATTCATTTTACTTGTTTATTGGTGCATATATGGGTTATGATTTAATTCATACAGTACCTTGGACAGCTACTGTGCCACTCCGTAATTCAAGCAAAAGTCCAAATTAAAGAAAGATTTGGCTTTCTGCGGTATCTGAATCGCCCGAATCCAGGCACAGTAGATGCTATTCTGTTTTTGCACAGTGTTAAGAAAAGCGCCTAGTACACACAACATAGCTGCTGTTTAGGCTGAAGGGACGCCGTTTTTGTTCTCTTTTTCCTGTATATGTAAAAGCTGAATCTGCTGTTAATAGCGAACGATCCACTGTGACCTAAGTTGCAGGAGAGGGGAAATAGTGTGGCCGCTTGCCTGCTTTTACAGGAGTTGTAGTCCATAGCATTGTGGGTAGTGTAGTTCGACACGCATGCTGTGTGATGTGAGCTCTCGCTGTGTGCTGTGCGTGCGGTGAATTAGAGGGAGAAAGTTTTATCCGGTTTTGTTTTATGTTTACTTCAGTAATTCCACCTGGGAGCTGTTTTGCACTGTGAACCTGAAAACACTGAAATAAGTAAAAGAAGGGCATGCATCGAGTACTTTTGTCTATCTCATCATTTGCTCGAGCATGAATTAATGAGCTGTTACTCTGCCGCCGGACATTGCGGAGAAAGTTACACCTATCATCATGCTTAAAACAAAGCATTAGAATTATTAAACTGGCGATCGGGTGCGGATATATATATCAGATAAAATAATATGTGCTGGGTGGATGATTAGAATGAAGGAGCGGACCTCCGCCTGTCGAGCCTTCTCTCCTCTCCTCTCCTCGCGCGAGCGCCCGTCTCGCAGCTCGCGCGGGAGAGACATGCGGCTGCGGGACAGAGCCGCGACGTCAACACACAGAATCAGCACAATTCAGCACGGTTGTCTAACAGTTTAGAACGGTTTGGCACGATGGTGGAAAAGCGGCTTTAATATTTTTATTTAAAAAAAATCGCGATTTCTCGATTTTATAAAAAATAAAATCGTCTTAAAACGTAAATTCGAATTAATCGAAAAAATCGAAAAAATCGCCCAGCCCTACAGGATATACAAGAGTTACTTTATTTAGAAAAAAATACTGCTTATTTTCTATTTTTAAATGAAAAGCATTTAAAATATTTTATTTTGTTTCCAAAGTACAAGTTAATTATTTTTACTTTTTTATAAGAAAAAAGGGACTGTTGGTTTTAGGCAATTTGTGTTTTAATTTCAGTTGTTCAACGCTGACGTTCAATAAATAATCATAGATAGTAGATAATGTGTGTTTCCTTCAGTTATTTTAAAATCAAGTAATGCACCCTTCATTCAAAGTGAGAATTTTTACTGTACAAAACTTGTTCGTGAACTATGAGGGCAAAAAAAAAAATCTTTCATTAATCGTAATTGATTCAAAATGTTCATTTAATCCAGCCCTAAGTGTCATACTATACACTAAATTCTGTTCTATAGCCCTATAAATTCCAAATAGTTGGGCAAATAGTGTTTTACGTTAGTTTGCATTTATGTAGTTGAGAAATGCTGTAAAGGGTTTAGATAAAGATATCCCCAAACCTAAGCCCATGGGCCGGTGTTTGTTGGTGGGGACCTACCATGCCATAATCGCAAAAGAAGCAGATAATAAATTAAGGTTTTTTTTTTTTTTTTTTTTTTTATATTTCCTGTTTTAGTTTTTCCTGAAATATCGAATACATTTTTCTTTACATTTTATAATATTTTATAATATTTTTAAAATATTATTGTTTGTATTACATGTTATTATTTTTATTTCCATAATACCATGTATACAGCACGCTGTTGGTTCAAACTACTTATTTAAGATCAGCTGAAACGACACAACTTCAAACTACTTATTTAAGATCAGCTGAAACGACACAACTTTAACACAACGGTGCTGGATAACGAAGATGAGGATCCCATGTGCAGTTTTATTAAGAGATGTCAGACAGGCAATGATCATCGGGTACAAACAGAAGCATGAGGACAATCCAAAAGCATAGTCAAGTCACAGGCAAATAGTCGATACAGGCGGCAAACAACAGAAAACAATAAACAAGGCAAGGAACATGGAAAGACTAGACTAGGAAATGCTTCGCAATGTTACAGGGATAGAAACCAACAAGACTCAGCAAAGTCTGTGTGTGTGCTGTATATATGGTCTGTGTAATTACTCCTTGAACAACTCCCAGCTGTGTCTGTGTGTGTAATCAAAGGAGAACTGGAACAGGTGTGTGTATGTGGTGCATGACAAAATTTGTAATTTATATAGTGACATGATTGTAGTCCTCCAGCGATCTGTATGGAATAGATCGCTGGTGTTTGTGACAAAAACACAATTCTTGAAGTTTTTTTTTTGGGCCAGCTTAATTGTTCAATCAACTTAAAATGTTAAAAACCATTAAGTTAACTCAACTAATTTGCGTTGAGATGAGATGAAGGCATTGTGTGGGGATTCTCATCATACCATCAGTCAAGTGGAATATTGTTTTATTAGCTTAAATTCTAGTGAAGCATTTGCACCTCTGGTTTAGACTTTCTACAGTTGTTATTACTGTAGAGATCAGCGTGGGATTGTTTTTTTTTTATCTCAAAAAACATGCATCTTGCTTATGGAACTTGGAACTGTGTGGATGCAACCCTTGAAGAACATTTTGTTCAAGTAAAGTTCAAACATGGATCAAGTTCTGATATCAGGAGAGGCTAGTTATTTATGCTCATCATCAGTCCACCAGAGCTACTATTTTAAGTTAACCCAAAATTGAAATTTCTGTAATCATTTACTCACTCTTCACTTGGTCAAAACTGGGGATGCTCTGATCAGGATTTTTGCAGTTCTGATTCCTTGTCATAGTGATTAGCTGATAACAAGTACCGATTCTGATGTTTTAAGCTTTATATAACTTTGCCGTTGCATAAGCATATTTTCCCTCTATGTACGAGATCTTGCCTTACCTAAGAGAACAAATTAAGGATATTGCATACATGAAATGGTCAGAAGCAGATTTAAAATAGATAAGAAAAATTGGATAAAATGACTAATAATGCAATTTGGAAACATTGCTTACTTGTTGTAGCGCTGTGGATGTATAACTCCTTCTTTTGTTTGTGAACTCTTAAACGAACACTTATGATCGGTTCATGAAATCGGCCAGTGAGTGCCAATCGAGTCCTGAAATGTGATTTTTTTTTTTTTGGCTGATACCGATCTCTGGCCAATCGATCGGAGCATCCCTAGTCAAAACCTTTTTGAGATTCTTTCTTCTGTTGAACAAAAAGTAAGATGTTTTGAAAAATACTGGAAGCTGGTAGCACTCATTGACTTCCATAGTATTTTTTTTTATGTGTGCCAGCAACCAGCATTTTTCAAATCTTATTTTATCTTATTTTGTATTCAACAAAAAGGTTTAAATCAATATGAGGCAGAGTATATGATGAGGTAATTTTCATTTTGAGAGGAACTACCTCTTTAAATGAGGCTTGTTTAGGGTTTTTTTCCGCTCCAGAGTCTTAACTAGGTGTTTCTTCTGAGAGGAAGTTTGAGTCATATGTGAGTGAAATTTAGAAATTGCCTTTAAAAGGAAGAAAAACTAATTTCACAACACTGTTGCCTTTCAGTGCGGTGACATTTAAAAAGGGTGGAGGGGTTTGCAGGAGACTGCGTTAGCTAAAAAAACACAAGACACTAGTGGCTAAGTACCAGAGTCAATCCCCCTCCCCACTCATCAACATGGCAGGAAAGGAGAAGTGTGCGTATGTTCTTGCCGGCCATTGAAGACTTGGTATTTTCACACAGAACAGAGGGCAACCTCAGGAAGTTGAGAGGTATTTTTAGTTCTTTCAATTTTACTTACACCTACACCTCAGAAGAGGAAGTGAAACCGCAGACCCATAGCTTGATCATCGCTCACTATCAATAGTGTTGCTTCAACGATTGTTCACTTTATACTGGCGGCCAATCTCGGAACCACCTCAAAGTAGAACGATTACCCAAAATGGGAAGTTGGGAAAGTTGTTTGGGTTGGCCGCAATGCCCCATAGAGGACTGTGGGTAGAGTCTGCATTCTTCTGTCAACCGGATATGGGAAAGATGGGGTGATCCAAGATAGGAAGCTCTAGAAGAAACATCAGTAGACTCTCTTGTGAAATAATTTCAGGATTTGGTTCTAAGTGCAGGGTTTCCACAGGTCATGGAATTTCTGGAATATCATGGAATTTTGACAGATCTCTTGCAGACATTGAATGTCTAGGATTTTTAAAAATATATATATATTGTGTCCAAGTCATGGACTATCTGGGATTTTTGTTTGTCATGTGAAATTTTTTCTTCATTTATCTCTGTTTATATTATATCTATATATTTTTTTCAATCACCTTTTTATGACAAAACAAAATACTAAATGGGAAGAAAAATGTTACATTTTACCACTCTGGAAAAAAAATGTTCATTGGATTTGCTTAATGTTTTTAAGGTAACTGGTTGCAAACAATTGATATGGGCTGAATTTAAACAAACGAATTGAACATTGCTAAATTTATTTTGTTTGTTTAAACTCAGCCCATATAAATTGTTTGCAACAAGTTATCTTAAAAAAAGAAGAAAAAAAAAAGTAAATCCAATGAATCTTTTTTGTTTTCAGTGCACAAAGCTGGCTTTTCTTTGAGGTTAGGCTATTTTTTAGTTCCATTGTATTCCTTTCCCACTTGTCGACACTTTCGTCTGCATTCACAAGACGTGAAAAAGTTAAGGTAACTCAAACCATTTGAGGAAACCCATTGCAATAAACCATTTAAGTTCAAAAACTAATCCCAATGAGTGCTGTGAACTTAATTCATTTGAGTAAACAAAGCAGTTTGAGCACAGTAAAACCCAATAAATGAAGAGAACTCAAACCAACTGAGTATTGTAAAACCCAATAAGTTAAGGCAACCGTTTGAGTTAAAAAAATGAATCTATATGAGTACTGTAAACTTACTCCATTTAAGTTGAAGTAATGAGGTATTTAATTAACTCATTACCTTCAACACTGAGTTGAAAAATCTTTTCAAATGAGTAGAATTGACTTTCAGTATAGTTTGAGTTAATTACACTCATTTCATTTGATAAAGTTGACTGTTGGGTTTTACACTGTGTTAAAATACTGTCTGTGGCTGTTTTTTTTTTGTCTGCTCTGTTCTTCAGCAAGTTTCTCCTGGACTTAAAATCTTAATTTCAGCACAAATTTACATTAAATTTAGTGATTTAAAATAAAAATAAATCTGATGGAACTGCTCTACACAAGCGACGCAGTGGCGCAGGTAGTGCTGTCGCCTCACAGCAAGAAGGTCGCTGGTTCGAGCCTCGGCTGGGTCAGTTGGCGTTTCTGTGTGGAGTTTGCATGTTCTCCCTGCGTTCGCGTGGGTTTCCTCCGGGTGCTCCGGTTTCCCCCACAGTCCAAAGACATGGGGTACAGGTGACTTGGCTAAATTGTTCGTAGTGTATGAGTGTGATTGAGTGTGTGTGTGTGGATGTTTCCCAGAGATGGGTTGCGGCTGGAAGGGCATCCGCTGCGTAAAAACGTGCTGGATAAGTTGGTGGTTCATTCGGCTATGGCGACCCCGGATTAATAAAGGGACTAAGCCGAAAAGAAAATGAATGAATGAATGAATACTCTACACAACAGATGCACATTTGTCTATTGATTATAGGTCATGGAAATTCAGCATTTTAGTCCATGACAGTCAGGGAAATGTCAGGTAGTTTGACATTTTTAGTGGGAACCCTGCACGTGTCAATAGTCCCTGGTACAAATGCAGTCTTTTCTAGTAAATTACTGTTAAGAGATCATGTGTTAACAGAACTTTTTAAAATTAATAATGCTGGAAAATTGATTCTGGCAAAATTTCAGTAGAAGTTGAAGCTTACTTGCAATTTACTGGTATCCTGCTCCGTGTGAGCAAAGAAAATGATTTCCTGTATGAGGGCAGAATGTGCTGTGTGGTACTGTAGGAAGCATTGGTCCAATCATAAAGCTCTGTCAGGGAAGTTTACAGTAAGTGCTATATGATTGCCTGGATATTTTTGGGTTTGGTATGATACCAGATTCTAATGCCGGTAATATCGTTACTGAATCAATACCGTAGTTGTTTTGCTTTGTTGTTTTTTTAGACGTATAAATGAAAGCTATTTAGTTCAGTTGGACAGCAGGCACTGCAGTTCTAAGCTGAAAGCATCACCATACAGCTAGGCCTCTCACAATAATCAGTATATCGACTTATGTGCAGTACTTGGAGATGACCTCAATAATTTTTGCCATTCGGTTACATTCAGTATGGGGGCGTGCAAGAGATCTGCAGTGGATGGCAACATCAACAGCCTGAAGTATCAAGACATTTTAGCTGCCCATTACATTACAAACCACAGTAGAGGGCAAATTCTTCAGCAGGATAGCGCTCCTTCTCATACTTCAGCCTTCACATCAAAGTTCCTGAGAGCAAAGAAGTTCAAGGTGCTCAGTCACCAGACATGAACATTATTGAGCATATCTGGGTTAAGAAGAAAGAGGAGACATTGAAGATGAATTCAAATAATCTTGATGAACTCTGGGTACGCTTTCTTTGTCATTCCAGATGACTTCATTAATAAGTTATTTGAGTCATTGCAGAGATGTATGGATACAGTCCTCCAAGCTCATGGGAGTCATACACAATATTAATTCTTTTCCACTGCACCATGACTTTGTATTTTATACTGTGCATTTTTTCTGTCAAGTGACAAGACTTTTGTCTAAGCAAAGTCAGACCTTACTGTCCTAATTAAATCATTAAAAATCAAGGCATGATCATATTATATTTTGGTAAAATAAGCGTAATCTAGAGGCCTTTGCCTTTCATATAAGCCACATCTGAAAACAAATGATCAACTAGAAGTCAAGTTTTTTTATTTGTTGTTCCTAAAACTTGGATAGGCGACCACTTTTGTCAGGTAGTGTATAATCAGTGGCATAAAATGATCTCAAAATGACAATAATATCGCTTATCGCAACAGTTTCTGTGACAATATATTGCACAACAAAAATTCATTATTGCGACAGTCCTATATTCAGCAAAAGCTGCAGAGCATTTATCATTTTATATTAAAAGTGTTTGGGCGTCACGGTGGTGCAGTGGGTAGCACGATCGCCTCGCAGCAAGAAGGTCTTTGGTTCAAGTCTCGGCTGAGTCACTTGTCAAGTTCAAAGACATGCGCTGTAGGTGAATTGGGTAAGCTAAATTGTCTGTATTGTGTGTGTGTGTGTGTGTGAATGAGTGTCCGTGGATGTTTCCCAGTGATGGGTTGCAGCTGGAAGGGCATCCGCTCCATAAAACATATGCTGGATAAGTTGGCGGTTCATTCTGCTGTGGCGATCCCAGATTAATAAAGGGACTAAGCCGAAAAGAAAATGAATAAATTAAAAATGTTTTTTTTATTTGTGCTATATATGTTACAGCACAGTGTATTGCAATGCGTTCAAGCCATTTCATTAGTTCTGTTAATAAAAGTTCGACTTTGTTTAATGGTGAGTTAGATTTTTAAGGCTGTAAATAATAATGTAGCACAAACTACGCATTCCTTTATATAAAGGAAAAAATTAAAAGATCTTTCATCTTTTTGTGCCACAACACATTCCTTTCATTTAACAGTTTTTTCCTTGTTTTGTTAAGTTCTGTGTTTAATATAAGAGTGTCATTACACTGTTTGCACAAAAAGCACAGGTCTACATCGTAGTGTTTCCTCTAGGATTTTTTCCAGCTGTGGCGGCAGGACTTTTACACAGATGTACCAACTACCTATGGGTGTTATTTCAATGACACGTTGTGAGCGCATTGTTACACGTCGAGATCGCATTTATGTAATACGAGCATGCGAATCTCTGCTTGCGCGCTGATTTCCTCTGTTCGTGCACAACTTCACACCCTGAAATATACGCTGCTCAAGTGCGATTTAGTGCGTTTATGTGACGAGTACATCTCCAACATTTATTAGATTTGCTAGGAATATTTATGAATGTCTCCGGTAGACCTACAGAGCGGCATTAATGCGTCCTGAAGTAAAGTGAAACAGCTGAAGTAGCTGAACAGTCCTCAGGTAAAGTGAAACCGCTATAAACTCCAGCCAGATAAAGTCATTGTATGCAGAACCATAGACCTTTATCTATAAAGTATAATTATGGAAACTGTGTTCATCTTAACTGAAAGCTACGCCGTGTTTGCTTTTCTCACGTCTCACGCACCTGTCAGTCAGCCAGCATGTCACCGTAAAGGGTTAAACAAATAACGCACAGCACTACTACAGTTAAAGAAAAGTTTGCGCTGTTATAATTCACTTACCCTTAATTCATATTGGTGCGATTATAGCCCGCTATTGAAAAAACAACAACAATGACTGAATGTTTTAAATGGGAAGCTGTAATGTAGCCGTGGCGGGATGAATTTTGGTGTGGCGGCCCGCCATGGAAGAATGAATGTAGCGGAAACCATGCTAGGAGACTCATAGCCCTGGTTTTCTTTTAAATATATTTGTACGCCATATTTAATGGTAATGTCTGAATTAAAATGATGACACAATAAGCCTTTTTTAATTACTCATAATGTATAAATATCTAAATATGACGCAAGGCAAAATTTGATTGGATAGTACAATGATCTGTAATAGGAAATTGAAATGAAATTCCAAGTGATATTTATGAATTATTCATTTGAAATATACGACACTTAAAATATATATGAAAAATATATTTTTTACATTATAAAATGTGAAAAAAGTTCAAATGTTAAAGATCCGTAAAGTCTTCACTTAAATGTTTTTAAAAAGTCTATATCAGCTGCATTTGTTTGATCAGAAATATTGTAATCTAATGTTTCTTCTATTTGAATACATTTTAAAAAGTAATTTGTTCCTGTTACCCAAAATTGAACTTTCTGTGGCGATTATGTCAGTCTTTAGCATCACATGAGACACCAGAAATCATTTAGATCTGATTTATTTATCAACATTCAAGCATGACATCATCCATTCCTCGGGTTGCAGCACAATTTGAAGCATCGTCCTAACCATCCTAATTGTTGAGCGGCACGGGTTAATGCATAACCTCAACATGAGGAGGGCTATTTCCTTACAGTCTCCTCTCCAGGCAGATGGGTCACACGAGGACAGCTGGCCTTAATATCCCACCAGTGCATTACTCCTGTCTGAGATCCCATTGATTTGATTGATATTGTGCATTTGGCAGTTCTGTACAACATGACTGTCAGAATGGTTCACGACGCAGATGTTTGCAGATCATCAGTCACATATGCTTTGCCTAACAAGCTTGCGTCAGCTCCATATAGAAAGAGTGGCACAGTAATGAAGTGTTTAATAGGTTGATGCTGCTGTAGGCGAGAGATTGAATAAACTACTTGTGGCATAACAGGCTGTGTGGAGAGCTTTCTTTGAAATGCAAACGCAGGAAATTTAGTTACTCCGGCGTCTAGGGAAGAAATAATAAAAGCAATTAAATCGCTGCGTGTAGGATGACGATGCACTTCTGAATGCAAATCTGAGTGTCGTATAAAGATAATAAAGGCAAAGCCAAGCCCATGTCAGGCCACTTAATAGGATGAGGTTGAGTAAATTGACAGAATTCTATTTTTGGGTGAACTTTTATCCTTATTCCTGCTGTATCCAGTTTGATATGCCAGTTTCTTAAAGGGTTAGTTCACCCAAAAATTTAAACTGCCTCATCATTTACTCTCCCTTGTGTGGGTTTAAACCTTTTGAGTTTCTTTCTTCTGTTTTTCTGATTGATTTACATATTAGTAAAATAAATATGGATGTCAATAAGCCATAATTTTCCAAAGTATATTATTTTGTGTTTAACAAAAGAAAGAAACTGAAATGGGTTTTGAAGTCCAGGGTGAGCAAGTGATGATGGAATTGTAATATTTAAGTGATCTATCCCTTTTATGTATCTACGGGTATGGACCATGATTCACTTAAAACTCAAACAGCTTCTCTTTGCAATTAAAAAACGTTTTGCATGCAGATAAAAAAGGGACCCTCTTCACAGATCTGCAAAAGTGACTAACAGAATATCGATACAGCGATACATTTACAGGATACTTCCACATCATATGATGTCGAGTGGCCAATTTAGTAATATCATGCACATTTCACAATGGATCAGATTGTTTTGCCAACAAAGACAAAAGTAAAATCAAAAGTATGGGACAATTTTGGGGTTTACACTCAAACAGTGATGAGACACTACAGTCATAACATGTGCAAGAACAACAAAGCAAAAGTTACAGCTATAAATCTTTGTCTAGAATGTTGGTTTCAGGCAGTTCATTCATAAGTGAACCACACTATATCAACAGATCAGTTTTTTGCTTTTTACAGTTGAAGTCAGAATTATTAGCCACCCTGAATTATTAGCCCCCCTGTTTATTTTTTCCCCAATATCCGTTTAACAGAGAGCAGATTTTTTTCAACACATTTCTAAACATAATAGTTTTATTAACTCATTTCTAATAACTAATTTCCTTTATCTTTGCCATGATGATATTTTTCAAGACACTTCTATACAGCTTAAAGTGACATTCAAAGGCTTAACTGGGTTAATTAGGTTAACTAGGCCAGTTAGAAGACTTTCTCCAGAAGAAAAAATATCAGAAATACTGTGAATTACCTATATATATATAATTTTTTTTTTTTTGGGGTGCAAATGTTGATTTCACTTATATTGTTATTTGTTAATGACAAAGCAAAATAGTATTTCAGCTATCATAACAACTGTCTTTTCAATGTATAATATTTTATTACCTTTACTAAGAGCTGCCAGAAATACATTTTAATTACAAAATTAACTCATATTGTGATATGAATCATATCCTGGCTTAAGTATTGTAATATGTATCATATCATGGTTTGTTGATTATATAGCCCTATTTTAAATGCTATATTGCTAATATTATTATGCCAATAGTAGTAAGCATTTAACTTGTCAAGTTAACTAGATTGACTATAGTCTGAACATGTAATAATGTGCACATGCAAGAAGTCATTTTTTTTTTTGCAAAGAAGAAAATAAATGTGCTGCTTGTAAGTTTTCAAAAGTTGGCATTTTCCAGTCCCGAAAAAAAAACATTGTTTACTTATATGCTTCCATTTAAAGGGGACCTATTATTGAAAATCACTTTTATAAGGTGCTTTAAGCACAGTTTTGTGGCAAAGGTGTGTGAATGTAGCCAGCCTGTAATGGTCAAAATTAATTATTTCAATTTTTATATATCACACTTAATCAAAACAGTCTGCAGAAACGCTTTGATTGACATTCTCTTTTTGTACATGGCATCAGAGGAGGGCCGATTTCTTCTTCATGGACATAAACAGCCCTGAATGAGAAGCAGCCGTCTGCCATTAGAGATGCACAAATGAACACTGTAGTCTCCATAGACTGCCTTCTAAAATACTTCTTTTGACATTTTCAGTTTTTCACACAAAAAACTTTAATCCTGTTTTGAATCTGCCACTATGCTGAAGCACAGGCATTTTTAACTCCGCCCTCTTCTGAAATAATCTCATTTGAATTTAAAGCCACAGTCACCAAAATGGCACAAATTGGATTAAAGCCTAGAAAGGGCAGTTTCAAAGAGTTATAAAACATTATTTGTGTGATATATTTTGAGCTGAAATTTCACATACACACTCCTGGGACATCAGAGAATAATTTTACATCTTGTAAAATTGACATGATAGGTCCACTTTAAAGTATGCATGAACCTGCAGACATTTATTACAGTATAATGATAACGTGTTTCCAACTTAATAGGATATTGAGAAGGGGATTTTAACTCATCTTTATCTTGTAGCAAACTTAGCAAAATCTAATTAAAGATTGCAAAAACATTTTTTTTTTTCAATGGATAAACTTAATATGAACCAATTAATTGTTAATTTTAACTCCAACAAAGTGTGCTAGCAAATAAAAATTGTACATTTTATTTCAAGAGGACATATTTTTTTTGCATTTGTATATCAGGCATTACACGGTTAAGCGTGCCGAGATGACACGACACTCATCTCTGCTCATAATCTATCCCAAACTTCTATCTCTTTTCTTACTTTATTAAGTAGTTCTCTCTTCATCTTATCATTCGCCCGTGCCTGTGAGGGAGATAATGTGTCTGGGGTGCCAGCAAATTGGCTTTCCAATGCCAACAGGCCCGGGCAGCTGGCACAACTCATTCACACACACCACAGAGTCTCAGTGTGAACAAATTAGGTCACACCTCTCCGTTCTCTCTGACTCTTTAGCTGCTACAGTATGTTTATCCACTCCTTTGTTTTTCCTTTACTTTGAAATGTTGTCATTTGCTTTGTGTTAATGGAAATTTTTTGACGTCATTTCCAGCCATCTCCTATTTAAATCTTCATGGCTCATGGATTGCTTTAGTCATATGTTTATCTCTGAATGCATCATTGATTGTTGGAGACTGCAAGAGATACTTGGAATAAACCTAATTCTCAAGGAGATATACCTTTATTTTTTCAAGTTTAAGATCATTTGGCTAAAATGTTCTGTTGGGTTGGTCCATGACAAACCTGGAAGGATTATTGTATTTTCTTCCTCCTCAATTAGGACATAATGAGACATTCATAACACAAATACACCATGCACACAGCCACAGCCATGCCTCGTCACATTTAACAGTTCGTTTGTCACAATGCTGCACAATAGCATCAATATCGCAATGTGATCATTCTCAATAGTCTCATCGTGAGCATGCGCAATGTTGAGTCTGCATTATAAATGATAATTTTGCAAGTTTTTTTTGAGGTCTGTGACTGTGTGAGGGTTTTAAAAGCATTCAGGCATAAGAAATTTTACCATTTGTAACTTTAAAAAATTTAATTAATAACGATTAATTTTGTTGAACTGTTTACAAAACGAAGACTATGCTGTACTATTTCACATTTGATTATTCAATTACTGTATACCTGAATACAGTTTGACAACTCGGGAAAACAATAAAACGCTGTTTTAAATCATTTGTTTCTTTTACTTCATTGATTTTATCTATGCTTTATTCTATTTTATGCACTTCCCTCAATCAATCTAAAATTATACATTTATTTCCAAATAGTTATTCAAGTCATCTAGAGAAATTGTATAAATATCGCAATTTATATTGCAGAATAAAAAAATATTGCAATGTTAGATTTTTCCAATATCGTGAAGCCCTAGTCTGGCAGTAGAAATCAGTGCAGGGGGGAAAGCTCAACACTGCATGTGTACCACGCCACCTTTATACACACTACTGCTGCATTCTCTCTGCATCCTTGCCAGAATTTTCTGCCAGGATGATGTTTTGCTCCTCAGCAAAAAAAAAAGTTTTTTTTTTTTATTTTATTTTTGGGCCGGAACAAAATTTGCAGTAGTGTAATTTTTTTTTAAAAATCTGCACTTCTATTTGAAAGTTTTGAGTTTTTTTTTTTTTTTATCAGTAACAACAGTAGGTTTATGGTTTATGAAGCATCATTACAAATTAACTTTACATTTGATTGGGATAGATTTAAAAATACCATTTAGTTTTGTAATTCAAAGCTGAATTTTCATAAGTTTTCCTTCAGCCTTCAGTCAAACAATCCTTTATAAATCAATCTGATATGCTGATTTATTGCTCAAGAAACCTGTCTCGATAAACATTAGAAATGTCTTAAATGTGTTAAATCCTTGCTTTTAATAAGTCTTTATTGCTTTAATAAATCTTAAAAAAATATATATTTTTAAATAAATGATGTTTTTAAGCTAATGCAGTGCTCAATGCATAAATACATACCGCACACAAATTTTTAATTTTTTTAACACTGCATTTGACTATTTAATCAACATTTTATTTATATATATATATATATATATATATATATATATATATATATATATATATATATATATATATATATATATATATATATATATATATATATATATATATATATATATATATATATATATATATATATATATATATATATATGGATGGATGGATGGATGGATGGATGGATGGATGGATGGATGGATATACAGGGAGTGCAGAATTATTAGGCAAGTTGTATGTTTGAGGATTAATTTGATTATTGAACAACAACCATGTTCTCAATGAACCCAAAAAACTCATTAATATCAAAGCTGAATATTTTTGGAAGTAGTTTTTAGTTTGTTTTTAGTTTGAGCTATTTTAGGAGGATATCTGTGTGTGCAGGTGACTATTACTGTGCATAATTATTAGGCAACTTAACAAAAAACAAATATATACCCATTTCAATTATTTATTTTCACCAGTGAAACCAATATAACATCTCAACATTCACAAATATACATTTCTGACATTCAAAAACAAAACAAAAACTAATCAGTGACCAATATAGCCACCTTTCTTTGCAAGGACACTCAAAAGCCTGCCATCCATGTATTCTCTCTGTGTTTTGATCTGTTCACCATCAACATTGCGTGCAGCAGCAACCACAACCTCCCAGACACTGTTCAGAGAGGTGTACTGTTTTCCCTCCTTGTTAAGCTCACATTTGGTGATGGACCACAGAGTCTCTATGGGGTTCATTACAGGTGAACAAGGAGGCCATGTCATTAGTTTTTCTTCTTTTAGACCCTTTCTTGCCAGCCACGCTGTGGAGTACTTGGACGTGTGTGATGGAGCATTGTCCTGCCTGAAAATCATGTTTTTCTTGAAGGATGCAGACTTCTTCCTGTACCACTGCTTGAAGGTGTCTTCCAGAAACTGGCAGTAGGACTGGGAGTTGAGCTTGACTCCATCCTCAACCCAAAAAGGCCCCACAAGCTCATCTTTGATGATACCAGCCCAAACCAGTACTCCACCTCCCCCTTGCTGGCGTCTGAGTCGGACTGGAGCTCTCTGCCCTTTACCGATCCAGCCACGGCCCATCCATCTGGCCCATCAAGACTCACTCTCATTTCATCAGTCCATAAAACCTTAGAAAAATCAGTCTTGAGATATTTCTTGGCCCAGTCTTGACGTTTCAGCTTGTGTGTCTTGTTCAGTGGTGGTCGTTTTTCAGCCTTTCTTACCTTGGCCATGTCTCTGAGTATTGCACACCTTGTGCTTTTGGGCACTCCAGTGATGTTGCAGCTCTGAAATATGGCAAAACTGGTGGCAAGTGGCATCTTGGCAGCTGCACGATAGATTTTTCTCAGTTCATGGGCAGTTATTTTGCGCCTTGGTTTTTAGTTTGGTTTTTCCACACGCTTGCGACCCTGTTGACTATTTTGAATGAAACGCTTGATTGTTCAATAATCACGCTTCAGAAGCTTGGCAATTTTAAGAGTGCTGTATCCCTCTGCAAGATATCTCACTTTTTTGACTTTTCAGAGCCTGTCAAGTCCTTCTTTTGACCCATTTTGCCAAAGGAAAGGAAGTTGCCTAATAATTATGCACACCTGATATAGGGTGTTGATGTCATTAGACCACAACCCTTCTCATTACAGAGATGCACATCACCTAATATGCTTAATTGGTAGTAGGCTTTCGAGCCTATACAGCTTGGAGTAAGACAACCTGCATAAAGAGGATGATGTGGTCAAAATACTCATTTGCCTAATAATTCTGCACTGCCTGTGTGTGTGTGTGTGTATATATATATATATATATGTATATATATATATATATATATATATATATATATATATATATATATATATATATATATATATATATATATTCTTTTCATTCTAAACTTCATTTAATACAAAAACACACCAGTGTAAATGACACCTTATTGAAGCACCTACTACAGAGTAAGCTATTTCTGAAGAAATGACTCACTTCAGCTCTAAAATAAGTTTATTATGTATAAATAGCTTACTCTGTAGTAGGTAATAAGGTGTCATTTACACTGGTGTGTTTTTGTATTAAATGAAGTTTTAGAATGAAAAGATGAGATTTTATTACTTTTTAGAAAAACGATCTCCATCCACACTATTCAGTACCTTTATGGACATATTTTGCTGGCATCCGTACCTGCAGGCTACATCTTGTGTAATGGTCTCATGAGATCATCTTTCTTGACGAATAAGGAAATGATGCATTTTTTGTCTGTTTACACTGTAATGGAACACAAGTGTTTTCAAACTAAATCGGGGTCTTTAAGGTTTTCAAAATGCTGTGTTTTGACACATCGAAAGATGCTTGAATAGTGTGGATGCTAGGCGTAACTGTAAGCTAAATGATGCGTTTTAAAATGAAAACACATTAATGTAAACCGCATCTAAGGGGGAGGGTGTTTTCAGATCTGTAGTTTGTTTGCTTTTGTTGAAATAGGAGTTTAAATTGTTACGATGTTCCAGCTTATGATTCTATGATTTATGATTTCCAAAAAAACAAAACAAAATTTGTCACATGCAAGTAAAGTTTCATCTCATTGGTCAGAGTGCACTGATTTATGCCCCGAGATTTCATTATTGTTAGTTTTTTGCAAAGTAATTGAAAAACTTGATATCGTCAGCTTACATATTATTAAACAAAAATCAGCATCAATAGTGGTTATATGAATATATGTGCATTGACACCGCACAGTTCAGTTTCCAGCTCGATGTCCTTTCCGGATTATTATTTTATTAATAAAAATAATAATAATTCAAATAATTTTTGGGGGGTTTTCACCTTTAATGAAGAGGACAGTGGAGAGTGAAGACAGGAGAGGACCTTGAGTCGGGAATCGAACTCTGGTCACCGTGAGCCTCTTAATGCCATGTGTTGACACAACAACCACTAGCTTTTTAACCACTTTTGTCACTGTGATGTGGCCTATGATATCCATGACCTTATGGCAGGGGTTGTCTACATTAAAAGGTCTAAATCTGAATTTTTATTAAGGTCAAAGGTACAGAACAATTGATATTACATAACTTGTTTTGAATAAACATCCATAACATGCATCACAAGTTAACACTATTTATTTTTCTTTAAATAAAGTGGCATTTGCATTTAAAACACGTTAAATGCAATGAAAATGTGGCAAAACCGCTAATATAAGTGCATTTTTGTATAAAACACATCAAAATGGTAGGCCCAATAGTATCTGGATGCAGCCATGATGATGCAAGCTGAGATTGCATATCTCAGAGATGCAATGTCAGACACAATGCACTCAATAGAGCTAGCGACGACACTGTGAGAGGTAGGGTTAGGGGTGGGCATTAAAAAGCATTGCATGCAGCTCAGATTGCAACTGCACCAGACCTCTGCATCCAGACCTCTCTCCAAAAAAAGGTGAAAAACACAAAAGGTGTGTAATGAAAACTTTAGATGTCATAGTTTTGCGTTCCTTATATCTGTATTTTGTAGATAGTGCTGTTAAAAAGTGTTTCGTTTCATAGTGGCGTTTCAAATTTCCACTCTTAACAACTCCAATTGTCTCATTACAAATCAAGCAGAATGGCTTTGTGCTGGCTTGTGGCAAAATAAAAGCATACTTATCTGTCCATTCAACTTTAAGCTGTCTATTCTCCTCAAGTTTTCTTTTCTGTGAGACCGACATCTTCATCCATTCAAATGATTGCTTTGCTGCGGTGTGTTAAAGCAGGCGCACACGCGTTAAGCCCCCTTGATCACGTGAAGCCTCGTATGATCACTGGATGTCATGACAACAGAGTCACGCAGGAAAACTTAGAAGCCTTCGATTTTTCTTTGAAACGCCTCTCAGGGGGTATGCTCGTGCATTCTGTTTGAATGGGCAAACATCAAATTCTCCAAAACTGCTTGCCAAGCTTATGATTGAATTTTATATTAGGAATCATCAATAAAATTAAACAACAACTATCAACTAACTATAGTTTTATTTTTTAAACATCCATTCTAAATCACACAAAATCTGCAGCAACTCATGCCTGATCCGAGCTCCTCCCCCAGAGTATCGTCAGTCTATAGCGATCAATGATTGGCTCCTGTATCAGAAGGCGGGCGTTATTTGCCATATAGCGATCCATGATTGGCTCCTGAACTAGTAGGTGGGGCTTTATTCCCCATATTGATCGTTACACTTTTCCCCATTCAAAAAGATACGAGTGACAAGTCTTGTGTATTCTATGGTCTTTGTTTCGGCCCGTATTTTATATTTTTTTTTACAAAAATTCAAACAGCTAAACTGTTGATTTAAAAGGTTTTTGCATTTATCAATGAAGGAAATCCATAATTTAAATCCTTTACACATGGTCTTGCAATACGAAATGGAGTCAGTTCGATTGAATACACTCGCGCTCCGAATCCGTGCCTTATGGGATAGTAAAATCTCCCATCAAATGCATACTTCAAAGTTTTATCATAAATAATAGGTCGTCTGGGTATTTGTACATGAATAATGTGCATACAGACGATACTGCTTAAATAGTGCAGGCAATTTTGGAAACAGTGTTTTTCTCTACACACACAAAAAAAGATTATTCAGAGGAAGTGAGACTGAGAGGCTCGACTGCGCTGCCACACCTTAATTGGCTCATGCAGCCCATGTGCATTATCTGATGGGCTGATAAGGGTTCATTACGTTCAGCTGACCATGCCGAATATGTGATGCTTGTTTAAACAGGAACACTGTTTACATTTACAAGGCAGCAATTTTGTACCCAGAACTGATGCTGGTTTGGTATCCATGGCAGAAACAGGAAAGAGAACATGTGGCTAATGCTTTTTTTCAAGTTTGTTCAGCTTCAGAGGTCTCAACATTGTTAGCATGTACATCACCAGTCTAAAGTTGAGCATCAGGGATTTGTAAAATGTTTTTGAAATCTTTTTTCCTCACCATAACTACATAGTTTTTTTCAATCGTCGAAAACACAGTTAAAACTGTACAAAAATATTACAATTTAAAATAACACTTTTTATTAAATGTAGTTTAAAAATGTATTTATTCCTGTTTTCAACATCATCATTACTCCAAATTTTCAGTGTCAAAAAATCCGTCATAAAATCATTAGGGGTGTAATGATATTCTAACTGAACTGAAAAAATCTCTCATGGCAAACCGAGGATCTCCCTCCGTAGATGGATGGATGGATGGATGGATAGATGGATAGATAGATAAATAGATATAATAGACAAGTAATAGACAATATACAACATATAATAAATCATTTACAAACTAATAGACAAAGAAAAGTGTTTATTTGTGAGTATTCTGCTGTGGAGATTAGCCTTGTCACGATATCTATTTTTTTGTTGTACGATATATTTCACCAAAATATATTGCAATAAACAATATTATTGTCATTTTAAGACCATTTTATGCCACTCATTATATAACTCCAGAATGACGATATAATATCACATTGCAAATACATTCTTCCAAAGAACACATAATATTTTTCTTAATAATATTTGATTCAATTATAGGTGTATATGTAATTTAATAATTGACACCTCCAATAGAGTTTAAGAGGTTGCGCAATCAGCTAAAATGTTGCTGGAATTTGTTTTTATGTGCGAGCGATTTATATTGCATTACCAAAAATGATTGAGGTCATGTCCATGTGTCGACATATTGGTTATTGTGACAGGCCTAGTGGAGACATTTCATTTTAGTTCACTCAGATCAGCTGACTGTACTAAACAGAAACATGTGAAGCCTGTATATAAAGATAATAAAGGTTTTAAGTTGAATTATTCCTGTTAAGTCAAAATAAATGTAGTGTTCCATACGCTTATTTAACACTGTCGCCATTTTAAAGAACGAAAGCGAGGCTGCTTTGGGAAGAAACCCAGAAATATAGGATCAGCACTGTAAACATTGCAACAACATGCTGTGTTCTACAAACCTCCAGCTGTTGCCGCGATTTCAAAATGCAGATATGGTGTGAACATCACTTTAATATCATTCAGTTCAGTTTAATTTATACAATTAAAAGCAAATTAGGCATTAAACAAAATTACAATCTCTTTAAAAGTAATAAGCTTAAGTGTCCTCCTAGACCTCAGTTTATGGCACCGATTTTAAACACCGTGGGGACGCTTCTCTGCTTCAGCCCATGTAACCTGGTGAGCGATAAAACAATGCAGTCCTCTGCAGCACAGCCTCATGTTGTCTGTAATAGTGTTGTCCCGGTATTGAAGTTTTAAAAACATCTATTTCCCGCTAACATTTAAGCGCCGCTGAGCGCGGTCTATAACAGCTGATTTGCCATAGTATTCACCAGGGCTCAACAGAAATGACTTTGATTGGCCGTAAAGGTCACCGCTCTTCACAGATTGCAAACACAGATACACGGACACTGGAAAAAATAATAATTATAAAAAATACATTATAACCCAGTACACAGTAAAATAATATTTTTTGAATGGCTAGCCTATTAGCGCATATAACCGTTAAGCTTAACTAGGCTAAGCATATTTTTATTAATATTAAAACGCATTAATACAAACTAGCCACCCTTTGATTTTTTTTGTTTCTATATATTTTTTATCAAACGAAAAATGCAATGAATTGCTTATTTTGGTTTTCATTTTATTATAATTATTATAATTATTAGGCTACACAAATTCTACATATCATTGGCTCTGATTGCGTTTTTACAGATATCCTACAGACAGACTTTTTGGCTCAAAGACATTTATACCTTTTATTTTCAGTGCTGTATTTTGACAGATTTCGCAAAGGCTTTAGCTATTCCAACTGTCAGCTGTACCAGCCTCCATTTTGCGACTTGATTTGCAGTGTGGCGTCTCTGTATCAATGTCTGGATGACAGCGAGAGTGAGAGATGAGATCAGACCTCAGTTTCCATGTGTGGCCGCACGTCACAGTTACTTTCCTGCATTTTTTTAATATTGGCTCATCTAAATTAACTTTTCATTCAATTAAAAGCCGAAATATTGCCAGACAGACAAAGCAACTTTCGGTTTTGGAAGAGAGTGGCTTTAGTGATTAAAGACGCACACACATACAGGATACACTCTTGTCTGCCTTTTCATTATTGATTTTTTTTTTACATTAAACTCATATTAATCAAGTGCAAAAAAGAACAGATGAACTTCGGAAAAAGGTGATCATGCGGTTGCCGCGGTGGTTGCTTTGTTTCTCTGCAGTTGGCTTTGTCAGTGGCGAGGCATTGCTAAACCACTTTTATTTAAATAAAAAAAAACATTATTTATTATTAAACATTGTGAGATGATGGTCGCGTGATTTTTTTTAAATGAGGCGCTTTTGTATTGCGTTTTGACACTAAATCGTCCGCCATTCTCTTTCTGTAAATTCGACTCCTCTCGTTCTCCTCGCATAATAAATGAAAACTGAAGCATTGTAGCTATGTTCAGATTTGAACTATAGTGCATCGTCTTAAGTTAATTATTTAGAATGATATTTTCCATTTAATTTAAATAAATATTGAATAAAAAAAACTAATACTTAAAAAAAAAAAACGTGGGCACGGTGTCACGGTGGAAAAGTGATGTCACCGGTGTTGCGTCTTAAAACCGGTAACACCGTCAACACAGTCTATCGTGGCAAGCCTACTCGGAAGGCGGTGAAAGTATAAATTTATGTTTTTTTTTTTTCTCTTCACTGATAAGATATACAGCCAGGTACACAACATTCCTGTGACTCCAAGCGATACTTTTGGGTTTCTTGCCACCACAGCCTTGATTTAGCTGTTTAAAATGGCAGCTGCGTGAAATCAGTCTATAATATTCCTGCTGCCACAGCACAAGCCCCGCCCCCTTACGCCAGTTTCACACCGCACACGCGAGCAGAGCGTGTTTTTTTTTAGCATCCATGTTAACAGATTAGAGCTTTCATACTGCACGCAGAAGCAGCACGTCAGCATGGGGCATGAGCGACGCTGAAACAGCAGTGCCACGATAGTTTTGTCGCTAGGTCTATTTTTGCTATGCTGCTCATCCTTAATTAAAGGGACCATGCACTGATAATGTCAAAAAAGACATTGAATGACAGTAAAAAGTAGAAATTTTACCCAATTAATGCATCTGTATAAACTGATTTTTATATAGTCAGTCAAATGAACTTTAAACTATTAAGAAATGCAACATATTTATTTGGGCGCGAACTACCAAACCAAATTTAAAACTATTTTAGTATTAGTTTTGCTTAAGTTGTACACTAGTTTGATCACGTAAAAAAATCATTATAACAATATTGTATAAATATTATTATAACTAGGCCTACATTATGCTGACAATCAAAAACAAAATTACATGATAAGCATACATTTCTTTAGGATCTATATAATTTGGACAGGGATAGATTGATCTGTGCAACAGCCGCTGATCCGCTGTGAACCGAACCTAACCGTGGCATTGGTATGTCGTTACACCTCTAGAAGTCATACTAATATGCTGATTAGCTGGTCTATAATGATCACTTATTGTTTGTATTTGGCACTCAATCACCACCAGTAGTGTATTTAGTGGAGAGATGGGTCATAAATGATTTGTAAGACGTAACGCAGTCGGTCAGAGCTGCATTAGTATTCATTGGCGGCTGCGTGGCGGTGGTTAGTGTTGCTCAATAAGGGTGCAATGAAACACTAAAACTCAGTGTTTCCCTCAGTGCACAGGAAGACTCTTCTGCCATGAGCTGGGTTTTAATCTTTTACTCTTGCTAGAGAGGCTGAACCAAGAGTTCAAATATTCATTTTCTTTCTCTTTTCTTTCTTCTTCCACAGGCGGTGAGCATCAATAAAGCCATCAACACACAGGAGGTTGCTGTCAAGGAGAAGCATGCCAGGAATATCCTTTTTGTTTGTGAAATTCTGAAAGAGAGATATGAAGGAATGTATGAGGAAGAGAATAAGGACTTTTTATGATGAAAATTCAAGTCAAATGAGTTCAAGTCAAAAATTGGTTTTCTTTTGGCCTTTTCTAAATACCTCAAGAAAAGTAAATAGAGATCAATATATCAGACACAATAGTTAATTTCCCTTTTTTGGACATTTTTTTACATCTCAAGTTAAGACACTCAGTACTAATATATCAGCCAGGCCAATTGATTAATTTAGTTTTATTTTATTTTATTTTATTTTTAATTTAATTTGATTAGATTTTTTTACTTTGTTTCAGTATACTAAACTGTCAGTTTTTCTGCCAATATTTAACACTGAAATTGTATGTATTTTTTTTATTGTTTTTTTGTTTTGCTTTGTGTTTTGTCTTATATTTAATTTTGTTTCATTTTTAATAAAATTTTTAATTTAATTTAATTATTTTTCATTTGCTTAATGCTAAGATACTTTGTTTCAGTATACTAAACTGTCAGTTTTTCTGCCAATATTTAACACTGAAATTGCATGTATTTTTTAATTGTTTTTTGTTTTGCTTTATGTATTGTTTTATATTATATTTAATTTTTTGTTTCATTTTTAATTTAATTTATTTTTAATTTATTTTATTATTTTTCATATACTTAATGCTAAGATACTTTCAGTATACTAAACTGTCAGTTTTTCTGCCAATATTTAACACTGAAATTGTATGTATTTTTTAATTTTATAAACATAAAAAGCATCATAGTTAATTATCCAATATTTAAACTTTAATTCTATTAAATTTTTTATTTTAGACTTGCTTTTTGGGGGGTTTTGTTATTTTTTTGTCCATTGAATTGGGTATATGCACAGCTAGTGTTTTTCAGGCAATGATACACTTAACTAAAACTTAATGTGACTTTTTGAATTGCATAAGGTTCCTTATACAGCATGGATGTTGTAATGTAATCATAATACTTTATTAAATAGACTTAAGCATTCATAGTTGTTCAAGTGCAAAATGAGATAAAAGACTAGCGCCGTCAGGATCAGCAGGCGAGCACAGAAACTCCATTGAAAATAAACTGTCATATTTTAAAGCCATGGTGGGGGAAATGGAATTTAGCATAGTGATTCTTGTCCTGTCTGAGACCGACTTTATGTCGTATATCTATCAGGCAGTGCAGATCACTGATTTTTAAAGAAATGTTATAATGGAAAGACTGAGGTTGGTTGGCTGGCTGAAATTAAAAGTCTGTGTGCATATACCCCATTCTCAAATTTTTAGATGTTTTCAGATACTTTGAACTATATACCAAACTGACCCATTTGTCATTTTTGGGGGGTTACCATCATCATATAATATCCACGCTTGCATAATGTTTACTGTATACTGGCTATCACATTAATTTATCAGATGGTTCATGAATTATATTGTGTAACTCTGGCTGCTTTTGAGTCTGGCTTCGTTAGTCCATTTCTCCAAGGCCTGGTTCAGGTTTCTCAGTATCTTGATTAAGCTTCTTCAGCATGTTGTCCTTGACGGTCGTCTTTACCGTGTATATTGGGCACTCATCATGAGAAAGGTGCTCACACATTCTGGCTGGCTGTCAACCGTCTGCCCCTATCCAGCAATGCCGTGCTCTGCTGGAAATTTTGCCACGTCTTCCATAAGCTGCTGCGGGACGGCCATCCCAACGTGAGTACATACAGCCATTTCATCTCCAACACTACATTCCTTATCGCTTATTCCCCTGATATCTGCTTCATTTATTTTCCGCAAATGATCATAGTCAATGCAGCATGCATCAGTGATGTGTGCTTAGTCTATATTGAGCAGTTTTAAATTGACTAGTTCCAAAAATCTGATTGGTTGAATACATAATGTGCTTTTCCACTGCACAGTACTGCAGGTTTGGTTCAGTATGGCTCACTTTAGGGGGCTTTTCCACTGCGTTCTTTTCCTAGTACCTGGCGCTTTTTTAGTACCACCTTAGAAGAGGTTCTAAGCAAGCTGTACCGTTATCAAAACATTGTGTTTACACACTGCCGATCACTGATTGGTCCAAGAGAATTGTCATGATATCATCGTTGTTAGATTTGCAACACAAGGTGCCAGATTCATTATATATAAAAAGATGCAGCCATTGCTCAAGATCGGTGTTGTGTCGCACATTTGTTTATATTATGTTTAACATGGTCTTACTGCTGTAGAGGCGGTCACAACTATATCGATAATACCACCCACTTTCAGCATTACTAAACTACAGTGGAAATGCAAATCGAGGTGAGCCGTGTCGAACCGTATCGCTAATGCACAGTGGAAAAGTGGCTATACATAATAGTCAACTCTTAAAGTGGGTCAAAAACGTTTTTCAAAATTGTCCCAAGGGAAGGGGTATTATTATTATGTCCCAAGGGGGGTATAATTCAATAGTTTTAGTATAACTTAGATGAAAAGTGATTAAATACTGTATGAATGACTGCTGTAGACATTATCGTTGATGCCAACTTGATTCAGAATCGGCTGTCTAAGATGCATCATTTTGGCCAGATTTTAATACAGCAGTACATATAACCTTTGCAAAGTAGCCAGGCCCAAAACATCTATCAGAAAGCTATCAGCTATGAAGCTATAGTTCAGTCTAATCAAAATGAGACTATTTTATAAAATATATGCACGTGCTGTGCTTTTTTATGTTTGTTATGTTAGCACCGTTAGCTTAGCATGCAAATAAACAAATCTTTTTAGTGGCAAAACTATTTGGCTAGTCATTATTGGTTTATTTTAAATTAGTTATTTTAAGCTAAAAGTTCATCTTTCATTTGTGCTTTTATTAGAATTATTATTATTATTTTTATTAGAGATTTTAGATGTGTGTATGTTTGTGTATATTTATGTGTAATATACAGTCAAGCCTGAAATTATTCATAGCCCAGAGTATTTTTGATTGTAATTTGAAGAGGCATAACATTTAGATTTGTATTTTGATGCATCTTATTTAAAGAAAGTAATTTGAGTTTGACCTATTTTAATGTATTATGTTGGGTCTGATATTATGTTTATCTTGGGTCAATTTTATTTTAAGATCTCTAATTTGAGGTAATATGTAGTATACTATTTTTAAATTAGATATTACTTTGCTTCTAATTTGAATTTTTTTAATTAGATATTTTTGCATTTAATTAATCTTTATTTTTTTGAAACTTTTATTTAGAATGTTTTAGTAATTTGTTTTTCAGGACGACCTTTTCCCCAACAATTTAACCCCTTTCAGATGATAATGATAATATAAAAAATGTAAAACAAAATAAGAAAAATAATACAAAATAAATTAATAAAGTATATTAAATTAAGCCATCATAAATACTTTTCAGGGGATACATTTGTACATCAAGTTACATTGTGTTACATTGCAGTTACCTCAGATTACGTTGGTAATAGGTTAAGTAACCTCTAAACGTATATATCTGAATATGTTGTTGTACTTTTCCACCTCTTCAGAAAAATATCAGGCTTCATTTGTAGACATGCAGTCATTTTTTCTATTACATAGACCTGTTTAAGTTTCTGAATCCACTGAGCCACCTTTGGAGAACTTTCTCCCATCCAATGTACTGTTATCATTTTTTTTTTTGCAACCAGTAATAATATCCTTAGTACAAATTTTGTTTCTTCATTAAACATTTATATGGACAGGGCTCACAATAAGCACACATCTATTTCTTTTTGAACATTTTTCTAAAATTCTTGAATCTTAAGGCAGTCTCAAAATGTGTGTATGATCTCCAATTTTACCACATTTTCCCCAACACAAAGCAACAGATGGTCCTTTTACATATGTAGAAATTACAAAAGGAGTATTAAAGTACCTCATTTTTTACTTTCCAATCAAATTCTTTCTATAATTGACTATTAATTTCTTTATGACATCTTTTTTATCATTATTTTTAAAATGTTACAATTTTATTTATTTAAAAATAAAAAGTGTAACAGAGGCCATCTAGCGAGGTGCTATGCAGGTAAACCTCATTCCTCTGATCTCTAAAGGTGCTCTAGAGACAGACGCTAGAGGCCATGAACTTTAGCCTCCTTGTTAGAGCAACCGACTCCCATACAAAGAATCGGGCTCAGACCGGGTTGGGTGCAATAGGACCAGTGGGTTACACGTGAGGGCTCATCCGGGATGGGAGTGAGGTTTAGGGGGGTGAGTGTAGCAGAGGCCAGCTAGCGAAGTGCTATGCAGGTAAACCTCACTCTTCTGACCTCTAACTGTGCGTTCACACCAAAGGCGGTGAGAGCGTCAAAGGTCGCTACATTGATCTTGTATTTAAAGGGGCCGTTGCAGCATATCATATCGGTAGGCCCACACGGAATCTGCGCGCGCAGAATTCCGCAGATTTTCTGCAGATTTTCCGCAGGTTTCCGCAGATTTTTAGCCCATCATTAATTCTGTTTATTTACTTAAAGTTAACTATTTACAGTTAATCTAATTTGATTTGCATTTTAAACATTAAATACAAGTTAAAAATATATTATTTTTTATTTAACATATTAAGGTTTTAGTTATGATACTCCCAAAATAATTCCGCAGAAATCCGCAGATTTTTACCAAAATTCTCTGCAGAAATAGCAAAAAACGTCCGCAGATTCCGTCTGGCCCTACATATCGGGTACATTCCCGCATAAAACATGCTTTCTAGCGTGAAAATGTTGCACACTTTTTATCAAATTCATTTAACAATGGAAGATCAAGTTGCATGTGATGTGGCTTTGCTCCACTTAATTATTCAATGTGTCCATATGTTTGAAATATTCTGAAGCAGCAATAAAGTTTTGTATTTTCGCATGAGATTCCCCCTTTTTTTTTAAAGAAAAAAATAAATAAAATAACATTAATGCACATCGGAACCAAAGTTCACAGTGACTGTTTTCTGAACTCCTCTCAAGCGGTGGACTTCTACATTCTCATTGCTTGCCGCCAAACCGCATCATAGCTCATTACCATAAAGTTGACTTGATTTTAACTCTCCTCGACGCCCACACCAGAAAAGACGCACAGCGCTGCTCCTTGCTGCTTATTGCCACCGGCTCCCATTGAAAATGAATGACTTCCAGCTACTTTGATACCCTCACCGCTTTCGGTGTGAACGTACAGAAAAGGTGTTCTAGGGTCAGACGCTAGAGGCCATGGTTTTTAGCCTACTTATTAGAGCAACCGACTCCCATACAAAGAATCGGTGGTTCGATCCCAGCTCAGACTGGGTTGGATGCAGTAGGACCTTTGGGTTACACATGGGGGCTCGTCCGGGATGGGAGTGAGGTTTAGGGGGGTGAGTGTAACAGAGGGCAGCTAGCGAAGTGCTATGCAGGTAAACCTAACTCCTCTGACCTCTAAAGGTGCTCTAGCGACGGACGCTAGAGGCCATGGTTTTTAGCCTCCTTGTTAGAGCAACCGACTCCTATACAAAGAATCGCCAGTTCTATCCCAGCTTAGAGACAGGTTTGGGTGCAGTAGGGCCAGTGGGTTACAATAAAAAAAAAAATAAAAAAGATACCTCATACTAGAGTGTTATGGTGATCTTTTATTATTTTATTTATTCACATTTATTTATTTGGAAGCAATCTAATCTGAAGGCAATGCGAGGTATTTTAGAATTGACTTTAATAATGCAGTCTCTCTCTCTGTCACCTCAGGTCATTAAGGACTCCATGCGGCACAAGGCTGACCTAAATGACATGAGCAGGATGTGGGTAAGTAGTGGTTGCTGGTTTTAAAGGGTCACAAAACACCAAAACACATTTTTTGAGCTGTTGACAGTCATATATGTGTCCCACGCTGCTATAAACACTATTAGGACACATATATTTCAGTAAAAAGTGAAAATTGGTTGTTTTTGCGTTATTTTGAGCAAATTCGTTCTTCCGGTTTTTTGAAGCCTCGTCACTGCCATGAGATACTTGCGTGTTAATCCAGCGTGGAGAGTGGCTGTCTGTACCTGCGAGAACATTGTGACGTCTCTGAGGGTGCTGCATTAATTCATGAGAAAGACTTTGTTCAAACCAATCAGCGCGCTCTATTGTGTATGACGTGCAACTTCATTAATATGCATGATAGCTTCGGAGACTACAGAGAGGCTACAGAGAGACTTTGGAGAGGTTTTACCTGTTACAGTGTTCAGACGACAGAGAGACGCCACGTTGTGTTGCCAAAACAAGTGAAAGAACAAGAATTTGGAGACACGGGTCGTCAGTGTTACGTTTATTAGTGTGCTGCGTTTATTAATGTGCTGCAACAAAGGTTTTGTTTGCATTTTCCCGCTGTGAGATCGCAGCTGGACTCAAATGCGGATTAGGCCTTGTTTATACTGGACGCGTCCGCTAGTTCGCTTGAGTGTGCGCTGCGATTCTGACGTCATCGCGGAGTTTGCAGATGTTCGCTTTGGGTGCACGCAACATCATTTCAGCTGGCGGTGCGCACAGCATTTTTTGAGACTTGAGCTTAGAGTGCACGCGGCGCCGCGTTTGGTTTGAGTTAAATAAGAACCACTTTGAAGAAATTTTGTCTGAAACAGTATGACTGTACAGACATCTTTATGATCCGTGATCATCGAGATAACCAGATGATCAATAATTCTTGGCTAGAAATTGCAACAGCCATGGGAAAGAAGGAAAGTTTCTGTTAAAAAGTTTGGAAAAACCTGAGGGATAAGTTTGTTAAAGCCAAAAGAGGCCATGGTAAAAGTGGAGACCCAGGTACACAGTTAGAGAAATATGTTTTTCCACCATTCACAGGTTTTACACTGATATATATATTACAATATTGAATTCAAAACAATTTAATTGTTGCAAAACTACAATTAAGGAACAAATTATTTCTTTGATAACTGGAAAGGAATGTATGAACCTATCGGTTTATACTGATGGCCTGTTTTTCTAGGCTTTATTGGTGATAATGGTCAGGAATGTTTGGACTATTATTGCCTTTTTAGCATAAGTATAGGACAGCAACTAACCAGACAGTAATGTGGTAATTGTGAAGCGGGCTAAATAAAAAAATAAAAAAAACATCTGTATTTTTAAGTAAGTGTAGTTTTTTTTTTTTTTTTGGCTTTTATTCTTGCCATAATAAAAATATATTTGTAGAACAATCCATTCTGTTGTCATTGATATTTTAATAAACTTTGATAGGTAAAACTGTCCGAGATATGAACAAAAGCAAGTGATGCATCAAAGTTTGATTTAAAAAAAATCTTGAATGGTTATAAAAATCTTTATAATCATTAAAATAGTTTATAAAAACAATAAAAATAATTAGTTTAGAAATCTTGAATGATATTAATGATATGACGTAGTTCCAGAAACTTTCTACTTCTCTGTTTATCTGTCTGACTTTACGGTCAGTTTCTTTTCACCTCCCCCTGTCAATTTAAAGAATTTCACAACACCGTATGCGGCAAGTATAAAAGCCTTGTCCGTTAAGCAAGGTGCGTGCGTAGTCAGCGGAGGTGTGCGATGCGGCGCCAGGCGAAAGTATAATTCCAGCTTTACAGTGCACGCAACACGTGATAGAATGCGCTTGTAAGGAACATTTTTTACCCAAGAGCTTTTCGCATCTGGAAATGATGAAATCCGGATTTGCCGCTCGTCTCCTTTTAAAAAAAGACACAGTTCCAGTTTGATTGTCCTGTGTCTACAGATTTGGTAAGTGTGTGCGATCAGTGCCCTTTGTTTATTCATTCAGATGGCAAAGTTACTTCGTATCGTCAGCAGTGCTCTTTCAGTTTTTAAAGACATACCTCAGTCAAAATGATTTAGTTACTAAGTTTACAGTATGTTAATATCACTGCAATATTATAGTACAATATCATAGACTGAAAGATCCGCTGTAAATGCTGCTCTCCGAATGTAAACACAGCAATCAAATATTGACCGTCGTGTAGAATTTTCGTCACATTTTGTGACAGGAAAGTCTAGACATGCACGGCTTTCTGACGCTACCTACCGAGTGCATCTAAGTCACCGAGAAATGTGGAGGATTTTTTTCTCCCATTCGCTGTGCGGTATCAAACATTCCATTATAACTCCACTGTCCAGCAGTTCCTCACTTTCAATATCTCGTTTGTCACGGGCGACATGCAGGAAATGTTCCTGAATAAAAAGTGAAAGTGCCAAACTGCAGTTAAAGTCGACAAACTAATAATTTGGCAAATAATTCGATTACTGATGTCCATGTAAACACAGTCACTGTCTTTCTCCCCTGCGTCTGTGTCTTTGTTTTGTCTCGCGCGTGCCCAAACGGAAACTCCCATATTTGCAAATCCTTCCCTCTTTCCCTCCCCTGACACTCCCACCTATGCAGAGCTGGACACGCCCACTTTCCTGACTTTTTCTAAACTAGTGGTGTGAAAACACCCTGCTGAGACAGAGGAGTTTAATGGCCCTTTAATGATTGACCACTAAAACGAAGACTAGATCAATATAACTGGTTATTGAATATGGCCTTGTCGAGTTCCCCTGAGTTTCCATTGATCATAGAAGCTGTCAGTGTGTCAGTCAGTGAGGCGTTTGGCTCCTGCTGATTGACGGCTGAATAGCTTGGTGTTGCGAGTATGAGTCAGACTCACTAGAGATGATCTGTAATTAGCCAACGATGACGTGAATGTGTGTGTGTGTGTGTGTGTGTGTGTGTTTGTCACTCCCGAGGCTTTGCTTGTTATGAGTGTATCAGTCAAACAGCCCTCATATTCTGAGGACTGCTAATCAGGTTTATGCTTGCAGTATTACATTTTAATAGTTTATTCTTCTGCCATTGCATAGAAGGGACTGAATATGTGCAATTGTGTATCTTACTGATATACAGATAATCATAATTCATGGTGGTTTATGCTGATTTATGTTTGTTTTTATTTATATTATGACATTTGTAGTATTTCACTGAAAAATAGAAAGTAAAATAAGAAACATTACAGTGACAGCAAATATGATCATGAATTAGATAAAACGTTGATGTTTTTCTGCCTGATAAAAAAATCTATTTAAAAATAGGTATGCACCGATCCCGATACTTGGATCGGACATCGGTTCGATACTGTATATTTTTGCCGGATCGGGTATCGGCCAGCTGGCACCGATCCAAATTCGATTTTGTGCGTGCGCTATATTCTGTGTAATTTATAAGCCAACAAAAGCCACAAAGGTAGCCTATTACAAGGCACTGGAAAGTGGTCATGTAGGCCTACTATATCCCAAATGTTCTGAAGCCATTCTATAGTTTAATGTGAAGTACAGATGAATATTCACATGGTTAAATTCATGTTCACTTCAGCGCTTCCCGTCGCTGCGCCTGTCAATCATTCTTCATTCGTTCACAATTCAAACTGCGTGCTGCGTTCATGACAACACTAAAAACTCCCTAAGACTATTTGTTCCTGTTAGTTTCAGGAGAAATGCATTTAGTTCTGCATTAAATAGGTTCATTTTGACCCGTAACATGGAGTTTATTGCTGTTTCTACATCATGTTGCGCTGTGTCTGTTAGAGCAGCAGATCGCATTCACAACACTGGAGTAGAGAGGGTTATTACCTGCTCTTCACACACAAAGTAGGTCTACCTGAAAGTTTAATTCTCAGTTTAGATTAGTATGCTTCAAACCTGCAGGAAAATAGCAGGCTTTGCTAAAAGGCAGGTTATTTTACCAACGATTAGGGTCAATAGTGGTAGCCTAGTACAGATTTCAAAGAAAAATCCTAATATTAAAAAAGGAAACATAAGCTGGACCACAACAGATCAGATCAATGGCATAATGAATGCTCAAATAATGTAGCCTATAGTTTATAGCAAGCATCATGTTTTTAGTTAGATTGTGTCATCTGTCATATAACGTAGGCCATAGGTCTGTTATTTTTACTAAAGAAAATATATTATTTGAGCACCAGAACTATAGAAACTGTATTAGGTTTAAAAAAAAAAAAAAAAAAAAAACGGCACAGTATCGGGATCGGATCTGTATCAATCGATACTCAGAATTTTGGTATCTGGATCGGATCGGTTTCAAAAAAAGGGTATCAGTGCATCCCTAATTGAAAAGCAGGCTTGCACAGTTTGGCCCAAAATTGTATATTTATAGATTTATACTGATATATAGATATAGATTGATTGATTGATTTATATAAAAAATATGTAAGTATTTTACAGTGTACATTTAATGTAAACATTCACAGTAAAGCTGAAAAGAAAAAGAAAAAACTTATAATTATAGTGAATATGCTAATAAATCAGATAAAATGTTGTTTTTCAATCTGAATAAACAAATCATATTAAGAAGCAGACATGCACAAATTGTCTTTAATTTTTAGTAATTGATTGATTGATTGATTGATTTTATTTGTGTGTGTGTGTGTGTGTGTATTCAAAATTTTCTACCATAAGCATTTAATACTGTACTTAAGACAAACATCAAACAGAAGAAACTTTTTAGAATTACAGCGAATATGATAGTTTTTTTTAATTACTTTTTTCAGTTTGCATATCACAACAGATTACACGGTTACAGAATAATAATCATGTAAACACAGCAAACATTTTACACCCTATTCTCCCTCCCATCAGCCTGTTCCCTGAAGAAAAGAAAAAAAAAAAAGATATGTTTTAATCAGGTAAAGAGTGTTTCCCGAGTCTATGTTTAAACCACGATACTCCCCCACTCCCTCAGAACTTGTTCTTGTTGTAGCAGACTGCCAACATTTACATTGCACTTTAAGAAGTTATTAAAAGGTCTCCAGATATATTCAAAAACATTTTGTTTTTTTTTGACAATGTATGTGATCTTTTCCATTGACACATGTGACGCCATTTCTTTAATCCACTTTCCAATTCTAGGTTCATTTATATTTTTCCAATTAAGAGCAATAATACATTTAGCTTGTAAAATACACATTTCTATGAATCTGACCTCTTTGCTTTGTAAGAGAGGGCTGACAGGATATAAACCCAGGATAAAAATCTTAGGATCCAATTCAAATATGATAATTAATCCGATAAAATGTTGTTTTTTTCTGTCTAGTTAAACAAATCATTAAAAAGCAGAGATACACAATTTGTCTCTAATTTTTATAGTCATTGATTTTATAATTGTTGATTTATTTATATTATAAATTATATTATAAATAACATTCATAAGTAATTTAATATTGAATATTTCATAGTAAAATAGAAAGGACAAATATAAGAAACTTTATAATTACAGCGAATATGATAATGAATCTGAAAAAGAGAGTTTTTCTGTCAGATAAAATAAATCTGATTAAAAAGCGGGCTAGTCAATGATTTATACTAATTTATATTTGTTGATTTATTTATGTTATAAATTATATATCATAAGCATTTAATAGTGTACTACTGATTTAATGTTTATACTTATAAATAAATTTTTAATAAATAAATACAAATTAACAATAAAAATATAATTTGTTTTAATAATAATAATTAAGTAATCCTATAAGATAATTATTTACACGTGTTATGTTGCTGATGGGTATTGTTATTAAAAAATAAGGTTAAAAAGCACATTTACAAAATAATACAATATTTATTACTATGGCGACATGGTTGCTCAGTGGTTAGCACTGTCACCTTACAGCAAGAAGATCACTGGTTCGAGTCCCTGGGCGGGTCGGTTGGCGTTTCTGTGTGGAGTTTGCATGTTCTCCCCATGTTCATGTGGGTTTCCTCTGGGTGCTCCGGTTTCCCCCACAGTCCAAAGAGATGCGCTATAGGTGAATTGGATGAACTAAATTGACCGTAGTGTATGTGTGTGTATGGATGTTTCCTAGTGCTGGGTTGCAGCTGGAAGGGCATCCGCTGTGTAAAATATATGCTGGATAAGTTGGCGGTTTATTCCGCTGTGGCGACCGCTGATAAATGAAGGGACTAAGCCAAAGAAAAATGAATGAATCAATGACTTGTGACTATATTAATGCAATTTCATTGTCAGCAATGTATAAGCATTTCGAATGTAATTTTACGATCAGCTGTGCATCACCAGCCAACAGGAAGAGTCTGAAGGAACTCGCTGAGTTTCATCTTTTGCTTACTGGAAACCTCTTCAGCTTATTTGCTGATAACACACTGCAGGACTCACGAGAAACATTTCCTGTGAACACTTTCCTGAGAACAGGAAGTGAAAGAATGAGCTCATTAAGTTGACTCGCAGCTGGTCGTATTGTGTGTGTGTTTTTTTAACCAAACATGTTAACAAACACCATGCTGACCTTAATCTGGCCCGACTGACTCACACTCTGAAAACTGAAGTGAGCTGATGAGCGGAGACTCATTAGCTGCTCCTGCGACATCATTTCCTTTTGAAGTAATCAGTGTTTTTTTTATATCTTATTTTAGGGTCATCTGAGTGAAGGCTATGGGAAGCTGTGCAGCATCTACCTCAAACTGCTCATCACCAAAATGGAGTTTCACATCAAAGTGAGTGACTGAGGCCTTAAAGGAGGATTCAGCAGAACATCAGTCTTATTACTGTCCTCCTCTGATCTGCACTCTTAAAGGATAGTTCACCCAAAAAATCTAAACTACCTAATCATTTATTCTTTTTCATGTAGTTCTGAACTTTTATGAGTTTCTTTCTTCTGTTGAACACAAAAGAAGATCTTTTGACGATTGCTTTCTGGCACTCGTTGACTTCCATAATAGGAAAAAGATTAAAAAGGCGAAATAACGAATCACAGCATCCAAAATAAAAGATTGTTTACATAATATGTGTGTTTGTACTGTGTGTATTTATTATGTATATATAAATACACACATAGATGCATAGATTTAAGAAAATGTTTATATTTAGACACAAAATAAATATGTATAGGATACAAATTATATCAAAATGTAAATATCTATGTTTTAAATAATATGTTTTGTATAGTTTTGTTTCTATCACATATACACAATAAATAAATATATATAATACACACGCATATATATTATGTCAATACAAACTTTTATTTTGGATGTGATTAATCTTAGCCAAGCACTACTACTTTACTGTTTAATAGAAGACAGAAATTCAAATAGATTTTAAAAAAGTGAAAGGTGAGTGACAGCAGAATTGTCATTTTTGGGTTTGCTATCCCTTTAAGGCAGCGCAATGTTTTCCGACAAAAATGGAATACGTTTGTTTTAGTATGCCCCAAGTTTTAGTATGTAAAATGTTTTATCATACCAAAAAGGTTTTAGTATGGTTTGTGTTTATGCAAGTGAGACAAGTGTGGTGCTAATCGACAAGAGAAGGCACCAATAATGGTCCATACACCATACTAATCAAGCAATACAACTGTTTATTGCTGGTACACACAGCTGATATCAATTATCTCAATACTATTCAATAATTATGAATCATACTCATGAACATCATTAATCAAAATACAAAAAAATTGCATGAAAGGCTTATAATGCGAAATAAAGATGAGATTACATGAATAAAAGACAGATAATGAAACCCCAAGCAATTTGATATAAGTATATACAACCTCAGAGACGTGCCATCATTTTCCTCTTCAAAGACTGGGGAGCCCGTTGCAGTCACATTGGAAAACCAACACGTGTGTCCGAGAATGCTGGGCGATGTGCACTTATCCCACGGCTGAGCTTTCAATGTTTCAGCAAGAAACCCTCACCTTTATAGTCAAAATTTAGATGCTGGCCAAAGGTCGGCCTATTAGGTAAGACAGAAGAGTGAGTTGATCAGGCCCACCTTCTCTCTCAGCTAGGTGCACATTATTTCTGATTGCAAAGCACAAATTTGAGGTTTGTAGTGTCAGCATGATTATCTAGAGTCAGTATTCCACCTCCTGAAATTTGGGGAAAGTTAACCTTAAGGTCAAGAGACCCTTCTCTGTTCATTTGGTCACACTTGAGGGTCAATATTTTACCTCCTGATATTTGGAGAAAGGTGTAAAGTTAACCTTAAGGCCATGAGACCCTTCTTTGTTAATTTGGTTGTTTGTTGAGTGCAACAGGAGAAAATCTAAAAAATAACCCATTTCTTACAATGTTTTATAAGTGTTGCCTGTTCATTCACACGACAACGTTTTTGTGACCAAAAACGGCATAAATCTGAAAACGGGTTAAAAATTGAAAGTTTTTGAAAACGCTGCCTTTTTTTGTGTTCTCATAAACCAGGGGTGTCCAAACTCGCTCCTGGAGGGCCGGTGTCCCGGAGAGTTTAGCTCCAACCCTAATCAAACACACCTGAACCAGCTAATCAAGCTCTTACTAGATACACTAGAATCCTCCTGGCAGTGTGTAGAAGCAAGTAGGAGCTAAACTAGGCAGGACACCGGCCCTCCAGGACCGAGTTTGGACACCCAAAGCATATACACTTTGAAAACAATGATGTCATGCGTGTGCATAGTACGTGTTTAAAGACAAGCTCAAACAAACACACAACAATGGCGGAGTACATGGTAGTGCTGTTGTTGCTCAAGTATTTTCTGTCACTTCATCCAATTCGCAAAAAATAACTTTTTCTGCTTGTTCAAACTAGTTATTTAAAATGAGTTGAAACAACACAATTGTAATTTTTTTGGAGGGGGCAACTTAATTGTTATATGTTCAATCCACTTAAATTTGTAAAAACGTTTTAGTTAACTTAATAGATTTGTGCTGAAACACCATGAAGGAATTGTGTGAAAACCTACATTTTTTCACAGTAAAGTGTGGATTTACTTCACATTAAAACCAACAGTAGAAGCACAATCTTATTAAAGGCTGATTTGGACTTCATAATTTATTTATAAAGGCTGACGCCGCCGCTGACATGTACCTCTCAAAAAATGTAACCACACGTTGCAACGACACATAGCCCAAGGTCTGTGATTAGTCGGCTTAGTAGGCGTGATGAGGGTGGGCGGTGCTGAGAGCCGCGAGCCAGATGGGACGATTGTTTACACAAGGTTTCTGCAGGGTCTTAAAATGTCTTAAATCTCAAAATCCAAATTTTAGGTCTTAAATTTACTGAAATATTGTGTTGTAGGTCTTAAATCTTTTTTTAAACAGGTCTTAATTTTCCTTTGTTCATGTTTGGCTAACCAATCTGGCCAAAACCCATACAATCACCAACAATCCATCTCAATAAAACTTTAAACTTTTTATTTAAAAAGTTAATTTTTAACTCTATTTGTCATAATGGTTTAATTATTTTCCTTACAATAACATTTGTTTAAAAGTTCTCCATGTATTTACTGCTGAGGACACCGACCTGGACAGATTGTTGTGCAAAGATTTAGTTTATTAAAGTTTTTAAAACTTTTAAAACATTTGTTCATTTTTTATTTTAAAGAATGTTTATGTTGGAAAAAAGTGGATGAATAAAAGTAAAGCTTGCTTGTTTTTACACAATATTTAAAATATTTAGCTTAGAAATAGAATCTAAAATATTTTAATTGTTTATTATTATAGTATTATTCAATTCAATTCAATTCACCTTTATTTGTATAGCGCTTTTACAATGTAGATTGTGTCAAAGCAGCTTCACATAGAAGATTATAGTAAATTGAAACAGTGTCAGTTCTGTTTTCAGTGTTTAAGTTCAGTTCAGTGTGGTCTAATAATCACTACTGAGAGTCCAAACACAGAAAAGCAATTTCATTTATGCGCAGCTCTAAAGATCCCGAACCATGCAAGCCAGTGGCGACATCGGCGAGGAAAAAACTTCACCAATTGACGAAAGTGAAGAATTTAAAAAACCTCAAGAGAAACCAGGCTCAGTTGGGCACGACCATTTCTCCTATGGCCAAACGTCTTGTGCAGAGCTGCAGTCTAGGCGCCGGAGGCTGGAGAATGCTGGACCTCAGCGAAGACTCGTCTGTCCTTGGAGTGTCACAGGACTCAGTCTCATGCTCTCCACTCTTCCATGATCACCACAGCAACTGCTCTGGATACGGCCTGGTCCAGGATTATGAAAACCTTGGGATCATCTTGCCGCTGGTCTATTATTGTATTATTAAATGTATTAAATAATAATATTTTTCAAATAAAAATCTTTTCCATCTGGGGCATTTGAAAAATTCATTGGCCTTTATTCCTTTAGAAGTCTAAAATTTCATTCATAATGGTCTTAAAAATGTCTTAAAAAGTCTTAAATTTAACTCTGTGGAACCTGCAGAAACCCTGTTACAAGTGTCGAGTCCCATGAAGGGGACTTACCCTATGATTAAAGTTGTTGCATGTCCGCCGGTTCCCGCCTCTGAATGAGTGAGTTTAAGCTACTTGTACATCAAGGTAGCGTTCAGAAAAAATAAAACACCTGTGAGGAAAGCGTTATTGGAAACGTTATTGCAGAGCAACACAAACAGCAGAAGTATAAATGCACGGTTACGCGCAAGGCAGAGGCTGTGGGTCACGCCGATCACTAGACGCAGAAGTATAAATCAGCCTTGCACCTACAGCAAATTATACAAAGACATGACACATCATCACTTCCCCACAGGTACTGCTTTACTAACAATGCGACCGCATCAGATACTAGCCCAGCATACGTAATACAGCATTTTGGCTGTTTTTGAGCATGTGTAATTGGAGATCATTTTGAAAACATTTTACATTTTGGTTACATCTTTATTGTGTAAACTTAGACTTTTTGAATCTGGATTTGAATCTTTAAAAATAATTACAGTATAATTAAAAGAATAGCCTACATTTATTTTTATTATGGATGAATTATTGCATGTAGTTTATTGTGTTGTTTGTTTTATATATCGTTCTATTTGTAGCTATCAAATAAGCAAATGTTTGTTAATAATAAAAAATTATATTTAAATTTGAAAATGTTTTTATCATTAAACGGCAAACATATACAATTAGTCAAAATTATTAGCTCTCATATGAAATTTTCTTTATTGTCCGCTTGTCTTTGGCTTCACCACACAACCACATCAGCGTTCACATCAATTTTCATCCTTTTTCAAATATTTCCAAGTTTAATGTAGAGAATATTTTTTCAGCACATTGTTCAACATAATATGTTTAATAACTAACTTTTAATTACTTTTGTGTTTGTCATGGTTATCGTACATAATACTTTACTAGACTTTTGCAAGATACTAGTATTCAGCTTAAAGTGCCATTTAAAGGCTTAACTAGGCTAGTTAGATTAACTGGGCACGTTAGGTTAGGCAAGCCGTGGAACAACAGTGATTTGTTCTGTTGCCAATCAAAAAGAATTCTAATAGTGTTGACTTTAAAAAGTGCTTTTATTCCAGCCAAACTAAAAGAAATAAAAATTTCTCCAGGAGAAAAAATATATCAGGAATAACATTGAAAATTTGCTTTCTTGCTGTTAAACATCACTTAGGAAATATTTGAAAAAGAATTAAAATTTCAAAAGGGGGATAATAATTTTAATAATAACTGTATATACAATATTAAATTTAAACATTTATTAATATATATTGGATTATAATTCTTTTTGTACATATATGTGTGTGGGAAATATTTAAATATATATTCACGCATGCGATTCGCAAAATAATGAATGAATGTATGATTGCATATAGTTTATATATTATTGGTAACACATTTTAAAACAATAATTATATATCATATTGTTATTTGTTAAAATTCTGTATTTAAAGCCCAGACATGTTTTTTTAAACGATTTTGCCTCCGCTTCCTGTGTCGATATGAAACATGTCAATACAGCACAGAAAATTGCTCTCGTCAAGCCTATTCATGGGCATTTTAAAAAGGCTAACGCTGTCAGACACTCACAAATATTACATTTACTCCACTTGCTTCTCCCAGAATCCTCGTTTCCCAGGCAACCTTCAGATGTCAAACAGACAGCTTGATGAGGCGGGTGAGAACGACGTCAATAATTTGTGAGTATTGTTTTGTTTTTCAACAGGCATTGTGTCTCTCGGCCTGTGTTATTAAATGAAGCTTCTCAACTGCTCTGAAGTGTTTGTGAGATGGAGCTTAAGCACATTTTCTTTCCTTTTAACACATGTAGCTTCCAGTTGACGGTGGAGATGTTTGATTATCTGGAGTGTGAGCTGAACCTTTTCTTAGGAGGTAAGTTTAAGATCTGGGGGTTTCAGCATTAGTAAATTCCCTTTAAGTTACATAATTTGGTGGTCATATTTGGTTATGTACGGTTAAAGTCAGAATTATCAGCCCCCCTGAATGATTAGCCTTCTGTATACTTTTTCCCTAATTTCTGTTGAATGGAAAGATTTTTTTCAACACATTTCTGAACATAATAGTTTTAATAACTCATTTCTAGTAATTGATTTGTTTTATCTTTGCCATGATGACAGAACACTATTTTACCTGATAATTTTTTAAGATGCTAGTATTCAGCTTAAAGAGCAGTTTAAAGGCTAAACTATATTAGTTAGGCAAGTTAGGGCAATTAGGCAAGTCATTGTATATCAATTGTTTGTTGTATCAAAAAGGCGGTTTTACGACCCTTGATGAAAATATGTCCAAAAAAATTAAAAGGAGTAACATTTGAGATGCCAAAAATAATAAACTAATGGTAAAGGTGGCAAGAGAAGCACAGAACAACAAATTAGCACTGCAAAAGATTTATTGATCCCACAAACCAAATATTTACAATATGTACAAACAATAATAATGAAATAATACATTTGAAAAACCAAGACAAACGGCAGAGTCGCAAGTTTTGAATGGAGCATTAGCGGGCTACAATGTGCATGACTCTCAATGTGCTGTAGAGCTGCGCATCGATGGATTTGCTCTTCTGTGTTTGGACTCTCAGTAGTTTATTAAACCACACTGAACTGAGCTAAACTGAACTGAACTTAAACACTGAAAACTGGACTGACACTGTTTCAATTTACTATAATCTTCTATGTGAAGCTGCTTTGACACAATTTACATTGTAGAAGCGCTATACGAATAAAGGTGAATTGAATTGAATGACACACGACATCCGTTGTGAACTCCGATATTACAAACGACAGAACTTTAAGTAGACCTGTTGGAACTATCTGTTGTTAAAGTCAGCAGTAGTGTCAAGCTAAAAACATACGGACACCACAAAACAGACAACACGCCAAACGTCAAACAACAGCAGCTGATCTCTTCCCGTTGCCGCTTCAGATTTAAAGGTCTCTGCGTCGATCGTGATTGGCAGAGAGAATACAAGACGTCACGGGGTTGATTATGATTGGCAGTCCTGTCAGCCAATAGTGCTCCGAATGTAGGCGGTACCTAAATGTGAAAATGACAGGTCAGGGAGAAAGAGATAGAGTGTACAGTTCATAACAGTGGGCTTATAATATTGACCTTAAATTTTTTTTCTAAATATTTAAAGCTTCTTTTATTCTAGCCGAAATAAAACAAGTCAAAGCAAATCAAAATTTCTCCATAAAAATATTATAGGAAATACTGTAAAAAAAAAAAATTCTTGCTCTGTTAATCATAATTTGGGAAAAATTTTTAAATGAAGAAAAAATTCACAGGCGTACTAATTGTGACTTCATATGTAGTTTGTCTCCCTGTTGTTAAGTCCCCCTGAAATTAAAATGAAATTTTTTTGGATGCCACTATCAATATATTACTAGCCTTAAGGATATCTGTAAACAAGTGTGTCGCATTCAGAAGATAAACTTTCAAATCTTGTTTCTCACTTTTGCCAATATGGATAAACTATTTTATGACATCACTGTGAATGTTAGTTTCTCATCATATCTTCTGACCAATCAGATTTCTAAAATCTGAAGTATCCCGCCCCTTACAAGACAACGCAGAAATCACTAGGGATTTCCCGATTAGGTTTTTTTTGCCCTTGAGTCCAAGTCATTTGATTTTGAGTATCTACTGATACCGAAACTCGATCCGATACTTCTATAATACATAAAAAAAGAATAAGGAAGAGCGAAGAAACAGATCCAGGATGTTCCTTATTTTTTATTTCATTCACCTTATTTTAACATTCAACAACTTTTGAATGTTGCATTTCTGTGAGGTAGCTTGAACACTCAAGTAATAAATAACATAAATTCTTCACTTTTGGACTTTAGTGCAGCAGTAAATATTAAAAAAATCTAATATAAAACAAACAGCACCTCAACTTAAAATACCCAGGAGGCAATCCCAGGTTTACATATCTCACAGTTTGCTATGGCAATGTTGTGGTCATCAACTTTATAACACCTCCAGACTGCAGACATGCTTGCGCTTTCAGCTTCAAGCTGCTTCCATGTTCTACTTTGCCGGCATTTAACCAATAGCTTCTCTGCAACAAAGTGATGTCATGCCGCATGCTTTGCTGTTTCTGTGTGATGTTATGAAAGAGGTCTAACTCTGTGCCACCGCATAACTATAGATGTGTTTAAAAAAAAAATCAGAATATATACACTGTATATATACATTTGAGTCCTGATCGGGAGGTAATGTCCGATTCCGATCGAGTCTGAAACCGTGTGATCGGGCCCGATTTCTGATCACGTGATCAGATCTGAACATCCCTAGAAATCACAATCACTTAGGCCATTGTTTCTCAACCACGTTCATGGAGGACCGCTAGCTCTGCACATTTTCCACGTGTCCTTAACCACACACACCTGATTCAGATTATTAGCAGAGACTGAAAGACCTGTAATGGTGTGACAGACAAAGGAGACACCCAAAACATGCAGTGTTGGTGGTCTTCCAAGAACGTGGTTGAGAAACACTGACTTAAGCCATGGTCACACTGCACTTTGCCCCATAGAGCTCCATTCATATGCATGCGAATGCACCAAATTGGACATGCAAGCACGTGCGACAAGTTTCAAGTTTCGCTGTGGTTCAGACTTTAAGATTTCCATCACATGAATGTATGAGACCAATATAAGATCAAAGCGTGACCTCCGTACAGAAATTTTAAATATGGAACAATCACTCATTTTTTTTTAATGTTGCATCATCTTGTTTCATCATATTACGGCGTCATATTGCCCTATTTCGCAGCACTGTCCAACACAATTTTGCATGCTCAAACTGTTATGTGTTCGCAGCTTTATGCACATGTAACTCATCGTTTGTACTGAAGGTTCACAGAAACATTCATCCAATAACTTTCCTTCGGCTTAATCCTTTTATTCATCAGGGGTCACCACAGTGGAATGAACCGCCAACTTATCCAGCATATGTTTTTCACATCGGATGCCCTTCCAGCTGCTATCTGGTACTGGGAAACATCCCAGTTTTTAGAAAACTCACACAAACATGGGGGACAACATGCAAACTCCACACAAAAATGCCAACTAACTGACCCAGTCGGGACTCCACCAAGCGACCTTCTTGCTGTGAGGCAACAGTGCTAACCACTGAGCCACCAGAGCTGTGCTATTGGCATTTTATGTAAAGGGGAGGAGCTAATTAATATGTTGCACCCTGTCTGTATGTTTCAGTTCAAATTACGTCACAAAATAAAACAAGCTGCACATTTCAGGGGACCATCAATTAGGTAGTACACAGAGATTTACATCAATCTACATGAATAGAAGAAGACTAAATATTAAAATGTCATATCAGCCATAAAAATGTGTCGTCTTTTTGCGTTTTAAATTGATCTAATGTCCGTTTTAGAGTGAAAAAATGAGGTCAAATCTCTGTCGGGATAGATATGTCTGCTGAAATGCTGTAAAAATGTTGCTGAAACACTGCTAGATCTGGCTGTGCTTGTGCTGGAAGCATTAGGGAGAAGTTAATGCGAGTGTTGTTGGCTGAAGCACAGCTCGCTGGCACAGGAAACCACACCTCTGTGTGCTGAGAAGACTGAGTCTCACAGGAGCCTGCATCACTGATCACCACAGAGACGTGGACATGAATGTCAATGAGGAAACGGGCCATAGATGGAGGAAAACAGCATTCTGAAGGGAACAGAGCGAAAGGGAGATTCGTGAAATCAGCGAGTACAACTTAATGATCGAGAATTGAAGCTGTCATTTAGGGTAGTATGGAATATGCTATGTTAAATTGCAACTGAGTGTTGCAAAGCAGATGAATAGAAAATGGTGAGATTAGTTTCAGAGCTGTGATGAAGCATGATGGTGTGCTAACACACTGCATAGGTTAAGATGGCCATTTCTGTAAGGCAAAAAAAGGAGGATATTTTGCGTGTGTATTAGGTCTGCACGATTTTGGAAAAATCTGATATTGCGATATTTCGTTTTTCTGCAATATATATTGCGATATTGGCACCACAGTGGCTCAGTGGTTAGCACTGTCGCCTCATAGCAAGAAGATTGCTGATTCGAGCTGGGTCAGTTGGCATTTCTGTGTGGAGTTTGCATGTTCGCCCCGTGTTCGCGTGGTTTTCATTCCAGAGCTCTGGTTTTCCCCACAGTCCAAACACATGCGCTATAGGTGAATTGAGTAAACTAAATTGGCCGTAGTGCATGTGTGTGAATGTGAGAGTGTGTGGGTATTTCCCAGTACTGGGCTACAGCTGGAAGGACATCCACTGTGTAAAACATATGCTGGATAAGATAGCGGTTCATTCCGCTGTGGTGACCCCTGGTGAATAAAGGGACTAAGCCGAAAGAAAATGAATGAATGATGCTATATTAATATTAACATTTCACCAAATGGCTTGAATAGCTCTATTTTATGTTTTATTTGCGGAGTCTAACAGTATTCAGGGACCAAAATTCAATAATCAAATATAAAATAACACTATATAGACTTCATTGTATAAATAACTAAATACAATTCATTTAGTTACATCTCCAAATGTCATCATTTCTTGTGCCCGAATAATTTTAAATGCATACATAGTCAGAGGGCTTATGAACACGTGCAAATGATAAACTTTTACTCTATAAATCTATAAATATCTACACATTTATTAAAAAAAATGCAAGCGCAGTTATTGCTTTTCTTGTAGTTTTTGTCTTGTTTATAATGTAAATGTGTAAAAATTCTTAAATCAAGGAGTGTTTAATATCAAGACAAGTAAAAATATATTGTAGAAGTAGAATGATCACATCACCTGTGCGCACGAGTGATCATCCTGTCATTCGGTATTCACCTGCTTTCTTTTGCTTGTGCGAACGCTGTTTTTGTCGGTCATGCTACTTATCGATTCCAAGATGACATTTGCACACATATTGGGCCATCTTTATTGTCGAATCCTGCTTTTAAGAAAACTATAATTTAAAAATTATCTTCAACCAGCCAAAGTGGCTAATGAGAGTAGCTGTCTTACCTGCCACCGCTTAAATCTACCCGCATTTGGTGGGTTGGCGGGTGTTAATTTAAAGCCCTGTGTGTATATGTGTCTGTATATATTACATATATATTTTAAAATGTTGTTTATTCCTGTGAATGTAAGGTGAATTTCCGGCATCATTACATTAGTTTTGTCATTTGATCCTTCAGAAATCGATCTAATATGATGATTTAAAGCTCAAGAAACTTTTCTGAGTACTTTTATTAATTAAGCACACATTCAGTTGGTCTAAAGTGACAGTAATTAACTTAAATTGTTAATATATATTCTAACAATTAATGATAATAATGTATTGACCATTTGAGGGATGTAAACAAAAACAATGGTCCCAATGCATTTCCTGTTTAAAGGTGCTGTATGTAAGTTTTTGACTCTTCTAAAGCATAAAAATACAATAATATGTTTGCAGATATTTAAGAAACATCCCAAGTGAACATACTTGTTTAACTGACAAACAATGCTGAAGTCAGATATTCTGCTTTGAAAAGGTTTTTTTCCGTGCCGGAACGCTGTCTTTGTTTAGGTAATTTTCACATGCACATGCCATTTTAACCAATTATAATTCAGCACCCTGGGTTGCCTTGTTGGAAAACAGCATATTTCATTCATTCATTCATTCATTCAGAAAGACTCTGAAAGCATGCGTCCATGAGCGAAATGCTAGTGTAGTGGAAAGTATCAGATGTCAAAATGAGACAGATTCAGTTCCACATGACGTTAATTAGCAAATGACATAAATATTATGAACGTGAGCAGGTTACATCGTGTGTCCTAACAACACGCTGTGACGAGATTGTTATGAGTGATGAGTCATTTGGCTGTTTGCACCACAAAACACGGCAGAAATTTAAATACAGCCTTTCAGACGTACAGAATATGCACTCACTCACAAAACGGTAACGTTTAGAATCTATTTAATACATGTTAACCCTCTTAAACATCATTAAAGGTGAAGTGAACTTTCTGCTTTCAGTATATGGTAATACACGTCATGTAAAATGCATTCAAACTCGCATTGTTAGCATTTAGCACTGAATAAAGCACACGAGGCTTACCTGAGGTGATCTGTCATAGGTTTCTGTTGTTCAGCTGTGAGAAATAGAAGCCGCTTCTAATAAATCAATTCGAGGTTAGAACCAAAACTCCTTTTAATATGGAGAATATTCCCTCAATCGCGTGTCGTTGCTTTTATTTAGAACACAGTTTAAAATCCCTCAAACTGGCAACCCGGCGTACCTTTATTATGATTCAGGACTGCAATACCTAGTTCAACCACTGGGTGTCAAACTTACATACTGCACCTTTAATATTTTTACTCTATAGCAGGGGTGCTCAACCCTGTTCCTGGCGATCGACCTTCCAGCTGATTACAGCTCCAACCCTGATCAAACACACCTGAACCAATTATTTAGAACGTGAGGAGCACTTGATAATTACAGGCAGGTGTGTTTGATAAGGGCTGCAACTGAAAACTGCAGGAAGGTCGATCGCCAGGAATAGGGTTGAGCACCCCTGCTCTATAGCTTCCGAGAATCCAGAAAGAGCCACATATTGATAAATAATGTTATGATATCTGTTTTAACATTAGGTTATGATTGAATTGCCTCTTGTCACAGTTTAATTTGATAACAAGCAGGAAATAATCATGGGCCAATGACATCACCACATCAAAATGATCTATAGTAACATTTTATAATTTTTGTGTTAGAGCTAAAAATATTTATTCTATGTAGTATTTATAAAACCATGGCATTTAAAAAAATTTTTTTTTTCCATTTTTCCCCAGTGTTCAGCTCATTGGATATGTCTCGTTCTGTGTCGGTGACGGCAGCAGGTCAGTGTCGTCTGGCTCCTCTTATCCAGGTCATACTGGACTCGAGTCATCTATACGACTACACTGTCAAACTGCTTTTCAAACTCCACTCCTGTGAGTCTACAAATCACAACTCTACCAAACTGACCTGACAGTATATTATTATTATTAATATTATTATTATTATTATTATTATTATTATTATTCATAAAACAATTTGATTCATCAGTATTGATAGTTGTTTTGATATTTGTTTAATATAAAAAACTGATGGCTTTTATAGATTTGTATTGATAAAGTTGTATTTTGTGTATTTTTTAAATATTTTTATTTTAATTACTATAGTTTTCTCTCTAATTTAATTTTGTTTAACTCTTGTTTTCTCTAATTTCGTGTAGATATTTTGAATATTATAGCAAATGTATGAATTATAAAAATAATTAAAAACACATACTGAAGAAAGAACTCCTGCTTGAATTCAGACATCCTCACTGGTCTTATTCTTGTGTCCTCCAGGTCTGCCAGCAGACACTCTGCAGGGCCACAGGGATCGCTTCCAGGAGCAGTTTAAGAAGTGAGTCTGTCAGTCACCATTCAGACACATGACTCACACTGAAGCTACTGTTTTATTCTTTTGTCATTTCTCACCGTCTTTCACTCCATCTCTTTCTCTCTCCAGACTGAAGAGTCTGTTCTATCGCTCCAGTAACCTGCAGTATTTCAAGAGACTGATTCAGATCCCACAACTTCCTGAGGTGAGACTCCTGCATACCAAACAGATTCCTGCCTGACCGGAGTCCAAAAATACAGCTAGTGGAAAGAAAAAAATTATGTAACTCATTTACATATCTGCCTGCTTGGTTTTGTAGCATCAGGAAAATACTGCAGGCTTTACTGTCAAACTAAAATAGAGGGTTCCCTTTTATTTTAAAGAGGTGGCCCACTACGTTATCATATTTTAAACTTTAGTTGATGTGTTATGTAGCTGTGTGAACATAAGCAACATCTCTGAATGTAAGTTCAATGCAAAGGGAGACATTGGATTTTACAGAGGACAATCATTTTCATGTTAGCTGAGTAGCTGTATATAATCAAAGTAAGATATATGAAAAAATAACGTGATTTTCTACAAGTAAAGCATGAGCACACATTGCTTTGCATCTTATAAACACAACCAAACCTTAAAAATACACTGTGGATCACCCCTTTAAACAATATTAAAGATGTAATTAACCTTTCCCCCTATTTATTCAAGAATCATTACCTCCCCTCTTTTAAAGATGCTGTATGTAAGTGTTTGACTCTTCTAAAGCATAAAAATACTATCATATGTTTGCAGATATTTAAGAAACATGTGAACATTTTTTAAGAAACATGTGAACATTCTTGTTTATCTGAAAAACAATGCTGAAGTCAGATATTCTGCTTTGAAAATGTGCATAACGTGCTGGAATGCAGTCTTTGTTTTGGTAATTGTAACCGCCCAATGCCAGTTAAGCAAATTATATTTCAGCACCCCGGGTTGCCTCGATGGAAAATCACGTATTTGATTTATTCGTTCAGAAAAGCTCTCAAAGAATGCATCTGTGACAGAAATGCGACCTCTGATGGACAGTAACAGCCTCCGAAATGAGACAGAGATTCAGAGTTCCACATGAGGTTATTAATTAGCAAATAGTATAAATATTACAAATGTAAACATTAGGTGAGCAGGTTACATTGTAACCCTGTGTCCTAACAACCTACATGAGGAGATTTGCAGTGATCAGCAATTTGGCTGTTTGCACCAGACGAAACATGACAGAAATTTAAAGGGGAAATGAAGCACTCAGTCAAGTTTACATTATTTCGTACATTGGATTCCACTATAATGAAAATAAATTAAACAAACTCGATTAATGTTACCATTTAGCAGAAAACAGCATGTTTTACTATAGCTTTTAGACCTAGTGCACCACCATCTTGGAATATTGCTGTGTCTGACTTCACGGGGTTGGTTCCGCTCTCTTAGCTGAACAGACACAATGGAAGTAAAGGAGTGAACGCGGAGACTGGAAAGCGTAATTTACCCCAATGCGTGAAGTTGTGGGCGTGGAGCTGCTGCAAATACAAGCATCAGATGTGCGTCTAATATAAAAGTATTTATATTTATTCTATTTTTCTTATTCTCCTTTAATTACCGATCATTTGATGCGCTTTGATTCACTCTCTGTATTATGCTGCCTGACTGCCTGTCTGGGTTTCAAACATGATTGTAACAGACTAAACACAGAGACTGGACAGCCTAATTTAACCCAATGCATGAAGTTGTGGATGTGCATTACAGAGCTAGCGCAAATACAACAAATACAAGCATTTAAGTGTCTTAAGTTGTTTATTTTTCTTTTGTTAATACTTTTCGTTTGATGCGCTTTGGTCCACTCTCTCATGCTGCTCCAGCGCTGCCTGACGAGGGTATTTACATTCAGACTAATGCAACGATTAAAATCATACACGACTTCACGCTTTACTAAGTCAAGTCTGTGTGGATTATGTCAAGACATATTCCCTCTTCAAGTCGATCAACTCGATCTCTCAACATGTATAAAGGATAAAAACCTGCCAGAAGAAACACTGCGCCGATCTTAGTTTGGTTTGAACACGAAACGAGGCGAGGTGGCTGTAGCAGTGAAAAGTGAAAGTACCCGCCCCCATTACGTCATAGTATGGGTTTCAACCAGGTCCGGTGCTGACATCATGGGGGCGGGTACTTTCACTTTTCACTGCTAGAGCCCCTCGCCTCTGTTCGTGTTCAAACAGCGTGGCGTTTCTTATGGCAGGTTTTTATCCTTCATACAGAATATGCACTCACTCACAAAATGGTAAGATTTATAATCGAATTATAGAATCTATATAAATCCTATATAGAACACGACTTAAATCAGCCTTTAGTCTCGATCGTCAGACTCGCTCCTATTTGTCCTCAATCTGGCAACCCGTGCTTGCATTTGTTTTGATCCAGGGGTGCAATACCCAGTTCAACCACTGGGTCTCAAACGTACATACTGCACCTTTAAATTTGAAGTTGTTTTGCTCAGATAGTCAGTTAATCGTTGAAGTACTTTTTTATTTTTTAAAACATGACAAATACATGTCAACCACATAACTATTTTAGAAATCTGATGTCCAATGTTTAGAATGCTAAATGTTTATTCAAACGTATATCGAGTGAACTTTAAAATCCTTTTGGAAGCCTTTTTATTCTTAAAGAAAAATTTAAGGACACAATATAGATGTAAATTTATGTTTGGTAAAACAATCACATCTGTAAAAAATCTGTTTATTTTAAATTTTATTAAAATTAAGCATTGTCATTCATAATAGCGAACGCATGTTGATAAATTCCCTAATTTTAGGTAAGTATTACAGCTTTAATCAAATTGATTAGAATTTATTAGGGATGCACCAAATTTTACATTTTCGGCCAGAAGAGAAAAACAGTCAGAAGTGTTCAATTCGCTGGGTTCACTCTTCCTCCAATATTTTGGTCTGTGGATATTCTGTTCATGAGCCTGTATACTTATCTGTACATGTACCACAAATGCTTACCGGAAAAGAAAGGGCAATATCCACATAGCATACTTTCATGTTTCTTGTAGCGCTACTCTGCTGTCATGGCAACCCTGGTAAAATGACGACTCTCCAATTGTTCACCATCAATAAAATGTAGTTATTTTACTGGCTTGGGTTTTTGAAATCAGTATAATCAGTATAATCTAAGGGTGTACTTAGCTATCCGAACTGTGCCCAGACACGTTTGATCCCCATTTCCCAGTTGGTTTGACAAGTGTGAGTGCTCCAAATCAGGCCCAGGCACTTTTCAGTTGGCCCTGGCCCGGTTGGAAGAGATGTGCCAGAACGCAATTTTGGCATGGTACTCTTGTATTGTGAGTGCAAAGTGCGCCTGAGGGCGAAACCTGAAAACGCGATGTCGCTTTTAAGGGACTGTTTCATATGAATTTATTAATCATTCTAACTTTTTAATGAACGCAAACTGTCATAGTTTATTAAAGATACAAACCCATCACTGCACGTCAGCTGCCACCTTCAGGAAACCACCTAATACATGCAGCACAATGACTTTGATGAACATTTATGAGCGTCAGAAGTGGTGGATTTGTTCAGCAAAAGATTTGACTGCGTGTCACTGCATATCAAACCACTTAAAATAATACAAAACAATGTAACTTAAGCAATCTCCATTCTACCGAGTGAGAGCGATTCTCTTCTGGCCGAGGGGGGATAATCCCGCCTGGGCACGGTTTAAGACAGTCCCTCTCGTAGGAGAATTTTGCTTTCACAATCCAAAATAAATAATGTAATCCAACATGTGCACCCGATAGCTCCGCCCCTTCCGATACGTTAGTAAAGCTGCGACTGTTGAGTGCGTGAATTGTCCATCATTACACACTTAATTTTACCGGCTGAATGAGTGCATCATCCGGCTAATTAAAGTGCACTTATAAATTTTAGACTTTTCAGTGTGAACACAATACTTACAATATTTAGACAACAGAATGGCATAGAATAGTGCATAAGTATGCGATTTGGGATGCACCTATTGAGTTAAAGGTCCCATGAAGTGCTTTGAAATGGTCAGTTTTATGTGATGTTTGACGTAATCTCAACTGAAACACTAAGAGAGGGTGGGAAATAGTGTAGCTCCTCCCCTTTAAAAAAAAGAGCCAATGGCATTTTGTTTTATAATTAAATGTAAAGGGCCATGAAGGGGTGGGGCATGTCAGATGCTAGAGAGCATTTGATTGGCCATGAATTAATGAAAAACTAAAGAATGAGGTGACGTGCAAAAATATTTCCATTTAGTGTAAATGACTAAGTACACGTTTATATCGGTTTTATATCTTCTAAACGTGAATTTTGTCATTGTTTTGGTGCGCACTAGCTTTTAGATATTCTAAAAACAAAAAGAAAGCATTATTTAATTTCATGGGACATTTAAATTTAAAATATCTTGCTATTGAATAATTTTTTTTTTTTTCGGTTTTTGGCGAAAGTGCAACCAGAAAAAATATTTGTATGTTTGTCCAACGTTGTCAACATTTGAAGTCATTTGCATGGGTTTTCTTTTTAAATCTCTTGGTTTTTCCTCAGAATCCGCCAAACTTCCTGCGGGCATCAGCCCTCTCTGAGCACATCAGTCCGGTGGTGGTGATTCCAGCGGAGGCTTCATCCCCTGAGAGTGAACACGTAGTAGAGACAGAAGACCTGGTGGACACCGACATCCCACCTTTAACAGTACTACACACATTCACTCACTATCCACAACTCTGCTGTGTTCTTTATTTAAGCTTGATTATCTAAAATCAGGCATTGATCTATATTAGGGCACTGGGGACAGCAAGTTTGATGACCTCTTCGGCACCTCAGCCGCAACAGACCCGTTCAACTTCAACAGTCAGAACGGCATGCGAAAAGATGATAAGTAAGACTCTGAAATACTCTAATATAATTAATGCATTTTAAGAAGGTCTTTGTGTTTATGAGAGCAAATGATGACGATGTGTGAATCTTAATCTGTATTTATCTGTCGTTTTAGAGACCGTTTGATTGAGCAGCTCACAGCAGAGCTACAGGCCCTGAAAGAGGAGCTGGAGTCCTTTAGATTGGAGGTAAATTAAAAGAAGGTGGAGGAGAGCAGGTCAAATTATTTAATGGGATATGTGATATTTGTCATCTATGCTAATATTGTTTTTTATGTGAAATCTGTCACTGTTTGTTTTTGCTACATGACTGAAAAAAATCAATAAATATATTTTAGCTTAAAGTTATTATGATGAGTAAGAATTACCCTGTAATTTAAGTTAAAAAAGCAAAAAAAAAAATCATATTAGTCAAACCTGATATAGTTAAGTAAAATCACACACATTAAGTGGAGTTTTCTTAAATATTAGAATATATAAAGTCTGGCTGAAAATCTAAAACTGATTATTTAAAGCAGTTTAACAAAAAAAAGTTAATGTTGAGTGTGCTATATACAACAGTGATTTTGTTTTTCTATTTTCACCACCCAAAATATAGCAGGCAATGCAAACCAAACTCCTACCCTGTATAAACAGAATAGGAGTTTGGTTTGCATTGCCGGCAATAAGTCAAACTTGTTTCCAGTGCATGTTGGACTCCAGCAGGGCTGCCCTTTGTCACCAATTCCGTTAACAATTTTTATGGACAGATTTTCTATGCGCAGCCTTGGGCCGGAGGGGGTCCGGTTCGGGGACCACAGGATTTCATCTCTGTTATTTGCAGACGATGCTGTTCTGTTGGTTTCATTGAACATGTACCTTCAGCGTGCACTGGGGCGGATTGCTGCCGAGTGTGACGTGGCTGGGATGAGAATCAGCACCTCCAAGTCTAAGACCATAATGCTCCACTGGAAAAAAGGTGGTTTGCCATCTCCAGGTTGGAGGAAAGTCCTTACCCCAGGTGGAGGTCTTCAAGCGTCTTTGGGTTTTGTTCACGAGTGAGGGAATGTTGGAACGTGAGATTGACAGGCGGATCGGTGCACCTGGAGCAATAATGCGGTCACTGTACTGGTCCGTTGTGGTAAAGAAGGAGCTGAGGCGAAAGGCAAAGTTCTCGATTTACCGGTCAATCTACGTTCCTACTCTCACCAATGGTCATGAGCTTTGGGTCATGACTGAAAGGACAAGATCTCGGATACAAGCAGCCGAAATTAATTTTCTTTGCAGAGTGGCAGGGTGCACTCTTATAGATAGGGTGAGGAGCTCTGACACCCGGGAGGAGCTCGGCGTAGAGCCGCTGCTCCTCCACATTAAGAGAAGTCAGCTGAGGTGGCTTGGGCATCTATTTCGGATGCCTCGTGGATGCCTACCTAGGGAGGGATTCCAGCCATGTCCCACTGGGAGGAGGCCTTGGGAAAGACCCAGGACACGCTGGAGGGACTATGTCTGTCGGCTGACCTGGGAACACCTCGGTATCCCCCGGATACTGAAAAACGAATTAATAAAACCATCCAAAATAGTTCCAAACAAACCCAGAGCAGAGTATTTTGTGCAGAACACTGCTTTGTTTGGTTTCTGAATGAATCTGTTTTTAAACAAATGATCTTAATCAATGATTCATTCATAACTGACTGTCACTCTTTTAGGTTCTAAAGGAATCAGCTGTCTTTAATTCAATGAATCAGTTGAATTAACAATTAAGGTCTAAATTAGTCAAGGTCCAATACAAAGACACAGCAAAATATTGTTTGTTTTTGTCCATATAGCGCTTGCAATTTTAATAAACTACCAAAAGTCCATTACATTGATCAAAGTGAATAAAAAAAAGTTTTTTAGGTCACAAAATCAACATTCATTCATTTTCCTTCGGCGTAGTCCCTTTATTTATCTGGGGTCACCACAGTGGAATGAACGACCAACTTATCCAGCATATGTTTTACATAGCCGATACCCTTCCAGCCGCAACCCGGTACTGGGAAACATCTATATACACACTTATTCACACATACACTACGGCCAATTTAATATATTGACTTCACCTATAGCACATGTCTTTGGATTGTGGGGGAAAATCACGCCAAAACAGGCATAACATGCAAACTCCGCACAGAAATGCCAACTGACCCAGTACTCAAACCAGGGACCTTCTTGCTGTGAGGCGACAGTTCACCATGTCACCCTTTTGAACAAATGATCTGATTCAATAATTCATTCATAACTGTCACTTTTTTAGTTTCTAAAGGAATCAGCTGTTTTAAATGAATCAGTTGAATTAACAATACACTAAACCACTCATCAAGAGAGCAACTTGCCTCTGTTTACTCATGATTTTAGAGCCAGGTTTATGTTTTCATGAAAGGTCTAAATTAGTCAAGGTCCAACACAAAGACACACTAAACAATATGTTATGTGTTTTTGTCTATATAGTCTATATAAATTTTATTAAACCACTAAAAGTTCATTAGATTGATTTAAAATGAATAAAAAATTTTGGCCACAAAATTGATGATCAACGAAAAATCAATGTTTTTTTCTTTTAGATTGTGACCCTAAATATAAAACTGAACAATTGTATGTAGTGTACAGTGTATGAGAAGTGAAAATAAAAGCAATCACTAATCATTCTTTTTCTTTCTCAGAGTGGTCGTCTTTGTCAAGCACTACGGGGGCGGGTCAATGAGCTGGAGGCGGAGCTTGCAGAGCAGACGCACCTGAAGCAGCAGGCATTGGGTGAGAGTGAGTTTCTGAGGGCGGAGCTCGACGACCTGCGGAGGGTTAAAGAGGACACCGAGAAAGAGCAGCGCAGCCTGAGCGAAATCGAGAGTACGTTCTTTTTTATTGTGTGTATATTTTTATAATAAAATACACATTTAGTCATCGACTTCAGAATATCAATTATCATCTGTGTCACTTGCTATTTGTGAAATGAGTCAAATGATGAGTCAAACCAATTCAACTTATAATTTATTAATTTAAAAAAGATAATTATGATTTTGTGAATATTATTTAAAAATATTCTGTAATACTAACACACTATTGTATTGTAAATAAATAAATAATAGCATAATGAATGTGTCTTATATTTTTATTTTTACTATAAAATTAAATTCTAGTATTTACATCTTTTTTTTTTCAAAGGACGTTGTAATTTAATTGAGGTCTTCAGCACAAAACATTTATGTTCCTCTTTCATTAAAAAAAAAACATGATTCCTTCCTCTTTGGTTTATTTATGCTCACTGATTTACCTCAAACCCCTGGGGTCAGATTCACAAAACATTCTTAAGAAATTGCACATTTTCTGCCATTTTCTTCTTATTTCTGAACTTATGAAAAAAGTTAAAGAATATTTTGTCTTCCTGAAAAATCTTCTTAAGAAAAACAAACAAACTTAATAACAAATTTGAGATGTTCTTAAGCTATTATAAGACTTGCACTTCTCAGAATTGACCTCAAGATATACCTACAATATAGTTATTGCTTTATAGTCAGGGTGCAGAAACAGCACATCATTTTATGGACTTAAACCCCACAGCACTACTGAGCACTATATTGCAAGATATTAATGACAGCATCAAGGCATTAATGACAGTGAGTACCAATGCAGGACGGAGATGGATGTTGATTAGATAGTCTGTTTACTCTTTCTGGAGCTGAGGAAACCAGCCAGAAGGGACCCCAGTCACAGCAGCCACCAATCAAACACTAATAAACACTATAGTTCACCAGCAGACAAACACACATCAGGCCTTAGTAGTGCTGACTGTTCAGTGATACAGAGAGCAATGTCCGAGGTGTGTTTTGGATGGCTTGTGTTTCAGATGCTAAATATGTATTTTGTTCTGTATTTTGTTTTGTTTTTTTTCTAGGAAAAGCACAAGCAAATGAACAACGCTACACTAAACTAAAGGAGAAATACACAGAGCTGGTCCAGAGCCATGCTGACCTACTAAGAAAGGTGAATTGACATCCTTACATCTTCATTCTAGACACACAGTATAATCAGTCCTTCCAGGAATTTGCGAGTTCAATGGTTCATGTGATAAAAAAAAGAGTTTTTTTTTTTTACAGCAAAACACAAGAAAAATAATGAAATAATGTCAAGTTTTGAGAGAAGTTTTCACAAATGCAGTCATTTTAGGTCTCAAATATAAAAAAAAAAGTCCCTGCAATATTCTGGATATAAATAAAGATGTATGTACACCTTTTTGGCACATTGTTCACATTAATACTTGCAGTTAACACATTTGCTAATGTTTATTGCTGTTTATTATATCCTTCTGTTCAGAAGTTTGTGGTCTATAGGTTTTTCATAAATAACACAAATAAACTGTCACTTTGATATGATGTGTTTTTCCTATTTGAATGTATTTTAAAGTATTGTTTATTCCAGTGGTGACAGATGAATTGTCCCTAAGTAAAATATAATGAATATATAGGTCAATTTAGAGCAGATATTTAGAGAACTAGCTTTGTACAATATGATTTAAGGCAAAAGTAATGCAATTATTTGTTTTTTTTACAAGTGGTCTTGCTGATGATTATCTACAGTTAAAACACTAATTGAGCGATTACATCAGCTTGTGAGATGGTCGTTTATATATATTTGGTCCTATAATAAGATGTAAAGAGTTTACAGCATACAACTATACAGCAATTCATCTTTGAATTTCCTAAACAAATGTAAGGAATTTCTCACATAAGGCTATATTTCTTTTAAAAATGAACCAAGCACCAACCAAACCTATTTGCAATTATTGTATAATGTCTAGTGAAGATTTACTCATGTATTGATGGAAACGGGATAGACTAATAAGAGGCATTTAAGAATCAATATAGATTTATTTAAAATATATTTGCATAACTCATAGCTAGAAGTTTCAGATGAAACTTCACACACACAATTTGTTCAGTACACGTTTTGAAAGTCCTGGACTGACTATTATTGCCATGATGTACTTTTTTTTTTTTTAATCATTATAGATATTTACAAAAAAATTCTCTATTAAATAATGACAATTTCCACCACATTCATCACTGAAAATGGAAGGTCAACCCACATTGTGTTGTGGGATACAGTATCTCACTCAGCATTCTTCTTTTTGCCAATATAAGTTTTTACGTAGACACTGAATTTGCATACTGTGTGCACATTACATACTTGAGCTCCATTCTCAGGCCTTTCAGTGAACCTGCGGGTGGTTTTGCTCCTCCACCTGCCACAGCCATATCACCCTGCAGCCCAAGACCGGTTACTCACTGAAGCTAAGCAGGGCTGAGCCTGGTCAGTACCTGGATGGGAGACCACATGGGAAAAACTAGGTTGCTGTTGGAAGTGGTGTTAGAGAAGCCAGCAGGGGGCGCTCAACCTGTGGTCTGTGTGAGTCCTAATGCCCCAGTAAAAGTGAAGGGGACACTACACTGTCAGTGGGCGCCGTCTTTCAGATGAGACGTTAAACTGAGGTCCTGACTCTCTGTGGTCATTAAAAATCCCATGGCACTTCTCGTAAAGAGTAGGGGTGTAACCCCGGTGTCCTGGCCCTTACCCATCATGGCCTCCTAATCATCCCCATCCACCGAATTGGCTCTATCACTGTCTCTTCACTCCACTAATAGCTGGTGTGTGGTCAGCGCACTGGCGCAGTTGTCCTGTGGCTGCTGTCGCATCATCCAAGTGGGTGCTACACACTGGTGGTGGTGGGGAGAGACCCCCCTCATGATTGTGAAGGGCTTTGGGTGTATGGCCATACACAATAAATGCGCTATATAAATACACATTACATTACATTACACCTCATTTTTTTCCCCCAGCAGACTCTGCTCCATTTCTTACACAGATGAAACCTGGCACTGTGTTCCTCTGCCACGCTTCGAGTCTGTCATCACACTCTCTTTCATACCGCAACACAATCCAATCCCGCCACAGAGGCATCCGCCAGTGGGTGCCATGTCCTTGGGAAGGGAACGAGGTCAGCCAAGAGTCTTGGCTCTGTGCTAAACTGTACATGTCTGTGTGTTTCTCAGAACGCAGAGGTGACGCGCCAGATGACAGTAGCTCGTGCCGCGCAGGATGAAGTGGAGAATGTGAAGAAAGAGATTCAGGACAGATTGAAAGTTGCCCAGGACTCTGTCAGTCAGCAGGTTGGACACAAACCACACACACTTCACAATCACACACACACTCCCTCTGCCTGTTGTATCCATAGTATGCCTGTCTTATACTTCCCTATCCTCATGTATGTGCACGAGTAGGAAAAAGCTCAGTTAGAGCAGCTTCAAGCTCTACAAGCCGAGCTCATGTCCAGCAGAACAGAACTAGAGACCCTGAAGAGCACCGTCACCTCCTCCCAACAGGTGGGACCTCTCCCTCTACCCATCACCCTCTCCACCTCTGTCTCAAATCCATCTTCACTCTTTGTCCCAATAGAAAGAATCTATAAAATGTCAAGCAACTAACCTTATGGTAGATAAATAAGTGAAAGGCCAAATCAGCCAATCAGAAAGCAAAAATCACCATGATATTACCAGATTTAGCTTTGGTTGTTGTCCATTATGACACACTATTTAGGGTAAAATAATTATTACACTCATTGTTGGTGATTTAAAAATATCACAGCATCCTATTTTGATTATATCATGCCCCTTTTTTTCCACGATTTGCTCATCTGTTGTAGGGCTGTCCAATATGACAAATATGACGTGGAATATATACACTGTATATCATATGGAAGAAATAATAGACTTTTAAAAGTCTCAAGTTTCATATTATTCTCTATCGTTTAATTTGTAGTGTTGCAAAATAAACCTTTTACTGCAGGGGTAACAAGGGGCCACATTAGACAAATTAGACAGTTAATTTGTTTTGGGGAAAAAAAGTGAAACTATTCAATAAACATTCATAAAAACTCTAAAGTTTAAAAAGGATCAGTTTTCACAAAAAGCATTTTAAAGTATTTAAAGACAAGCATCACAATATCAACTTCATATAAATGCCACAGGGTTGTTTGTTCCATTGCTTCACCTTAGTTAGTTTTCATTTATTTAGTCATTCATTCATTCATTCATTATTTTTTTATGTTCAGTGAGAGAAGTCTAGCCTGTGTTGGGCTGAACAAGTGCACTGAAGACAGGTTGAATGTACGGTGGATATGTGATGTAATGATCATTATTGAGAGATTATCTGTATCTGCATTTGTTAAATAATTAATCTGTTATTAGTCTACCTTTATTACTGTGTAATTCCATACAAAGTATGAAGCTGCCTGGTTGGTTCCTGTCACATGACTCGTTGTTCGCTCACAGCACTCTTAAATGTTTCATTTTTTTCAATATTTCTACACTGTTTATTAAACATTTGCCCTGGAAATATAAAAGGAGAAAAATAATCACACATGCATAAAAATAATAATTTTATATGTACAGGGCTTTACATTAACACCCGCCAACCCGCCAAATGCAGGTAGATTTCAGCTCTGGTGGGTTAGACAGACACCTCCACTAACCACTTTGGCTGGTTGGAAATCATTTTTAAATTGTAATTTTCTTAAAAGCAGGGTTTGAAAATAAGCGTGGCCCAATGTTCGTGCAAATGTGATCTTAGAATCGAGAAGCAGCACGACTGACAAAAATAACTGTGTTCGCGCGAGCAGAAAGCAGGTAAATACCGAACGAGAGGATGATCACTCGCGCGCACAGATGATGTGATGCGCGCGACTGTTAAAAAAAACGCGCGCTCCCGTTTACTTGCGCGAAGCAAACGTGCCTAAAGGAAGTGCAACTGGTGCGATCGGTTCCCTTTGAAATAGACTGGACAAAGAGCGATGATCGTGCACCCACAGTCCTGCTGCTTTCAAGAGCTCAAGATTTAAAAAAATTACACATTCTTTTGTAAGCAGCAGCGGTCACTGCTTACATTTGAATGATTCTTTGAACAGATTATTAACAGGCCTATATTAACCATGTGCGCGTGATCATCCTTTCATTATCACTCACGGTATGTTTCACCTGCTTTCTTTTGCCTACAGTTATTTTTGTTAATATAGTTTAATTATATATTTTTACAATAACACTGCTTTAATGGGAGATTACTCCCCGTTTATGTGTAGTTAACTGCTGATCTGGGACTATTAGCCAGGACAGATTACTGTGCATATTTTAGATACATGACAATAATTCTTTTTTTAAATGTAATGTTTTTTTTAAAGAAAAGTTTTGTTGAATTAAAAAGTGCACCTATACAGCTATATTTTCCTTGTTTTGACACATTAAAAAATTGTGGCTATGAAATACTTTTTTGGTGTGTTCAGAGATAAATTTGGTAAATCCTTAATTTTGAGCCCTGAAAAGTCATGTGAAATTAAAACTGATTGCATTGCGACACAACCCATTTGCTCATGCACACTGAGCAAGCTCATACACAACACACACAAGAAGTTAAATGAATGAGAAGGCATGTGGAAATAACACGTCTAAATCAAGTCATTTTAGCATGTCAAAGTCAAATTTATGCATATAAAATATATTTTCCCAACAAGCCAAGTGTGGCTAGTAAAAATGGCGAGTGGCTAGTAATGTTGGAAATCTACTACCCACAGTGGCTGCTGATCAAAAAAGTTAATGTTAAGCCCTGTATATAATTTTATTTATATATATATATATATATATATATATATATATATATATATATATATATATATATATATCTATCTATCTATCTATCTATCTATCTATCTATCTATCTATCTATCTATCTATCTATCTATCTATCTATCTATCTATCTATCTATCTATCTATCTATCTATCTATCTATCTATCTATCTATCTATCTATCTATCTATCTATATAATTAAATATAATATAATATAATAAAATAAATAAATATAATGTCTCCACCTATTGAGACAAGATAAAAATCACTGAAGATGCAATTATAAATTATTATACCAAACATAAAACACCTAAAATTAAAAATATATTAATCTGTCAAGTAAGTGGCGGTTCATTCCACCGTGGTATCGCCTTATAAACCAGGGACAAAGCAGAAGGAAAATGAATGAATGAATGAAACCTGTCATATAGGTGCATTAATCAATAACATTAAAACTGACATTAATTAAATCTTAACAATCTGTTGTCATTTCTGATATTTGGGATTTAGAGTTAATGTAAGTAATGTAAACATTGTAAACATTGCAAACTAAGCTTGGTAGATTAAAATAATGTAGTGTAAAAACAATATCTGTGAATTGTCCATTAATATCAAAAGCTTATCAGACGTATAGTTATTATGAAGTAATATAAATAATGTATAGTTTTATACATTATATTTATCTTTAAAAAAATAGCTTTAATTAGCAAATAAAACACAAGGTAGGCTTACTGGGCAAAAAGGGGATGCCTCTCAGACACTTTTAGAAGCTGTCATTCATTTATTCTCACCATACTTAAGGTCTTGGTCATAGCGTTCACGTGGGATAAAAGAAGGGCATCTTAACTTTTTCGTGAAACGCAGTTGCTGTTTAATGTATAGTAAATCAAACTCATTTAAAGTAGCGTCGCTGCGCAAATGAATGCATGCTACACTTCCGATTGTACATTGTGTTTTCTTTTTCTTATAATGCACAGAGTTTTGAGGTAAGGGACGTTTTCATTTGCCATTCACTGACAGTCGGACAGGCTCATCCAGTTCATCAAACTCTGACTTTTAAAATCGAAAGCGGAATAAAACCTCATAAAAGCCGGCGTGACTCTATTCGTGCCTTCTCATTGGTTCTCGGGATATAGCAGCTTTTGCTGTCAAAGGCAAGTGGCGTTTAGCGGCTTTGCCAACAAACTGTTATTTCTGAATGCACTGACGCTGGGATTTGTATGATTAGAAGCAAATCTATTTGTTGATGGTGTACTACGTGCCTAAAGCATTCACTCAATTTCATTATCTCATTTTTGGTGGAGGTGGCTTTTAGTGGATTTTGCATCTGAACTCTTCATATATACATAATATATAATGATATTATATATACTGATGTTATATATACACTATTATAATTCTAGTATTGTATTGACATTTGTCATGTCACCCAACCCTAATCTGTAATACAACAACCAGGTACAAAATCTTGTTCTTTCAGATTTTGCCATTGATTAACTACACTAACTGCATCTAAAGTCATTAATTCCTAAATCTTTATTTACATCAGTAAGATGACTCCAGTCATCGTTTTACAGCACAGTGACGTGGTTAATTTATCGCTGTCATAAGGTCAGTACTTGACTATGCTTTTCCCTGCATCCCTCTTCAGCTCTCGCCCCACCACAGGATCCACGTGTCTCTGTCTCTGAGGTTAGAGTCCAGAGCAGGTGGACATGTTGATTCTGTGTTGGTGTGTGGGGTCGATGTGTCCAGATTGCATGTAGGATCTAATGCATCACCTTGCTTCCTCCTCCATCTTACTTCCTTCTGACACCTGCGCACCTGCTGCCTCACTGTCTGAAGCAGCTGAACACACCTGTGCCCAAAACACTGAGTCAACATCTACACCTTCACTGCAGTTTAATGCTTTATTGGCATGGCAAATAGCTTAAAGGTGGTTGAATGCTTCATTTAAATATTAAACTGTTTGACAGACAGGAATCATTTTAAAGGGGCACTATTACAATTTAAATATTAGTGCATGAATTAAACTGCTGTTTGAGCATGAAAAAGACCTGCTAAGTAATAAAGCGTAAAGTCCACTAAAGATTTCACTATTAACCACGCTTTAATTTGTCATGGTTAATAAATTGTAAAGTCACCCTAACACTGTGTTTCTGTTGCATGGAACGGAACTATTGCAATTTGTGCAAAATGAAAACTTTGTCAAGAAAAGTTAAGTCAGCGGTGTAAATAGACTGAGTATTTTTGATTGTTGTTTAGTTTCATTGGTAAAGTATTACTTTTATTTACTTTCCTTTAATTCCAAAGAGAGAAATTTACTTTTATTGGTTTTTATTATTATTTAGTGCTGTATTATTTGTTTGCTGAGCAGCAATAAATAACCCTTGTATAATATCATAGATATATACACTAGATATCGCATAGGGACCCTGAAGATGCGTCAATAGCGCCGCCACAGTGGTACAGTGCTCCTAAGACAAACGTCATTCAACCGCACTAGTCAAGACAGTGTGAAAATGTGAAGATGCTGGACTTTAGCGCTGTGTACGGGTGTAGTAACGAGCAAACAAAGAAAACAAAACACAAAGTCATCACATTTCATAGGTAAGATTTCATTTTTTATGTTTTTGTATGTTATGAACTTTTGTGCTTAACAAGTCACGTTATTGATGATAAATCAGTCTCTTACTGCACTGACCATAAGGCAAAGTAGCATCAACTCGCACTAAATTCTAGACTTATGCTAGTTTTGTTAAATAAAATAAGCAAACAATGTTATGAAATATGACAAGAAGACGCTGCGGTGCCAGAAACTTGTATTATTGTCGGCTAAGTGAACGAGTCGTTCATAACGGAGATTCATTCACAAACGAATCGCTCCCTCCGTCAGAATGAGAAGTGAAAGCAGGAGAGAGGGTGTGTTTCAGGACATGGATTAGATCAAATTAAACAGGGAAGGAGGGTAATGCATTTCCATGCACACAAACATTTACTTTTTGCCAGGAATGCCCGTGCGGTCACATCAATCAATGTAGAAAAGTAATGTAAAATTATAATATTTCGTAATTTAAAAAAAATATTTGCATACGGACCACCAGTGAAAACTCCCGATCATAGATATATGTGTATATGTGTATTTCTCTGGCTTTGGATGGCCACAGTCCTCCACTTCACCTTGGTCCCGCATTCATTTCAAACGACCAATACCCTGTACCAAGATGGCGGCTCTATTGACGCATTCCTTCCAATAGACAACAATAGGCCAGGCGACATCTAGTGTATATATCTATGGTATAATATAAGGAGTTTTCATGTGAATGTATAAGCTAATAGTGTTAAATTAATGTTTAGTGTGAAATGAATGACTATACTAATCGTGATTAATCCTCAGACTATAATCCTACCAATATACTATAATCATTCTATCCCTTTTAGCTATATAAGTAAGTGCTGTTTCGGAACGCCCTCAAACTCCTCAACGTTCTTTTAGGAACACACACACACTAATATTCAAAATTTAAATCCTTTTTCATTAAAGGGGACAGGACCCACATAGCAAAATTTCTCTGGCCCAGGTCTGGCCCACACAATCAGGTTTTGCTTGGCCCACATGCCACAGTTAATTACGGTACATGACTGGACTAAGTCTGGCTTTCAGACAAGGGCCAAACATGGACCATACCTGGGCCAAGTCTCAGCCAAGTTAATTACTCATAACTGGGCCTGAACTGGGCCAAATTAGTTGGTGTGTCATGATTGCAATGAAATTGATAAACCCATGAATCATTGCGCTTATCATTGCTTTTTCTCAAAACGACCTGATTGGAAGAAAAAATTTTTTTTTTAAATGTGGGTCAAGACAGGCCAAACTTACGTAGCCCACATATCAATTTTTAACATCTTGTTTAAATACTACATTTTACATCTGGCCCAAATCTTGTATGCCACCTTAAAGACAGTGCCACCTCTGCCAAACTCGGGCCATGTTTGGCCCACATGCTGTATGCCAGTGCCGGATGAATGCCTGCTGTACCAGCTTTATGCCAGATCTGGGCCATAATTCTTTGCTACCTGAGGAGTTGCATTAGTAGATTTGTCACCATGTCTAAAGAGATGCAGTTTCACAGATCTAACATACTGATACACATGCAATTTATTCCTCCACTGTTTAAAATCACAGAAATAATCAGTGTTGTGTGTGTTTTATTTTGGAGTGCTTTTGACATTATTTGACAATATATTTGACAGCCAATGTTAAGAGAAGTTATGCGACGTGCCATCTGACAGCTGACTTTCTTTGTGCTGGGATAAATAATAATATTAATAAACAGTTAGAAATGAAGGAAATAATACTTTGTATTCAATATTTCAGTTTATTTTCTCAGTTTCTAACCCTCATTCTCTCTCATCAGTTTTATTTCAGTAATATAATATTTATTCATATTTGTATTAGCTATTTATATTTTTTTCAATTTGTCAAAGGAATTAAATTAAAGTGTTTCTACTTTTATAACTTTGTTTATTTATTTTTTATTATATTACATTTAGCTTGGTTTGTTTTGAGGCAGAATTCTAGTATTTATTTAATTCATTTTTAAGTTTTTCATCTTTTTTTCATTTCAGCTATTTCAATTAATAATGGGTAGCAAGTTTATTTTAAGAGAGTAGTTTTAATTAACGCTGTTTTTGGTCTCTCATTAAAGTCACAGTAGGTCTTGTACTCCAGATAGTGGGAGACAGTGCTAACTCAACATAATTCTCTGTTCAAATAGTCAAATGAGCAGCTCGGCACTCAGCTGTCTGCTCTAGTGGCTGAGAAGGCGGGGCTTGTGGAGACTGTTTCTCGAAAAGAGGTGGAGCTGTCTGGTTTGGGGGCGGAGTTAGAGCGTTTGCGGAGCAGTCTGACCAATGAGAGGGAGAGCGGTGTGAAAGCTGCTGAGGCTCTGCAAAACCAGCTCAATGAGAAGGTGGGATATTATACATTTGCTTTCAGTGTTATTTGACTAGTAATGTTGTATGCATTATTCAGCATTTTACCAAAAGAAAAAGGCTTTATATTGGCTAAAAGTAATGATGGACCCGGTCTTGATTTAAAAATAAATAAATAAATAAAATAACTTTTTTTATGGGTGATTTTATTTTTATTTATTTATTTATTTATATATATATATATATATATATATATATATATATATATATATATATATATATATATATATATATATATATATATATATATATATATATTTTTTTTAACAAGCAAACTAGACTATTCAAATACTGTTTTGATTTTTTTTTCTTTCTTTTAATTTGTTTTCAAATATTTAAGAAAATTAGATTGCATCATTTCAAAATATACGTATGAAGTAAATATATATGAAGTACAATATATATGAAGTAAAACATAATGATTTGTCTTTGAAATTACACTACATAATACTTGTACAAAATAAAAGCAGTACACAGGCTAAAAATGCTAATTCATTTTCTGCCTTTATTTAGGATTTTGTCTGCCAGTATCTCTAGCGTCAGGAACAGTGAGCATCTGCCAAAGGGGGTTTTCCAAAAACAACCATAATCCACAAATAAGATCAAACCAGCAGATGCACAAGTATATTGAATGTAGCCTATGTATAGTACATTAAGTACACATATTTACTTAAGCTTTAGATGGAGGTTTTTACAGATGAAATAAAAACAAATAATAATTTGCAGCTTTTTAAAACATAAAACTCCAAGTGATCACCTAAATATGATTTATGATGAAAACTGCCTAATCACAAAATACTTATTTATAAATTATTTTATACTTAATGTTGAAAACAGAATTGCGGAAGTATGAAGTGAACAAAGGACCATATTTGTTAATGCTTAACATCTGATGTATTTGTTCATGTTTTGGCATTTCTGTGTGGTGTCTGTACTGCTGATACAATATTTTCCCTCTATTTGCGTACTCAAAAATACAAAATCTTTGCTATGCAGTTTTAAAAGAACACTCTACTTTTTGTATATAGGCAGGATGCGAATTACAGGGGGGTTTGGGGGGATTGACCCCCCCTAATTAACGCTTGATTCCCCCTTGAAGGACATCAAAACAACATGTATAGGGGGTCAGCTCTTTAATACTGAGAAATAATTTGCTTTGCTTTGTATTTTAAATAATAATGTTGATAATTAAAATTAGTATAAAAATTCAAATGAATAATATAAATATCCATTTGACCACCCCTATAATGGTTCATACCACTGTGAATGCATAATCGCGTCAATCAGTCTATGTGAGAAAAAGCTCACTCAACAATCTGAAACTGGCAGATCTAGAGCACCAATAGACAACTTAACTGTCCACAGGACTGTATTTCTTATAAAATAGCTGTTTGTTTCTACATATAGCCTAAAAGTAAAGTCAAATTAGATGCATAGTTTAGTAGCATGCATAGCATAGTAGCTAATTGGATACTGCAGGTCAGGTCACAAAATACACAAAATATCCCATAAAATGTTGAAAACTTAAATACATTTTATTAATAAATTAGATGTCATTTAAATAAATACATACAGTACATTTCATTCACTGAGTCATGCATTACAAAGACTAACATTACCGAAAACGTTGATCCCCCGATCGTCAGTGTAATTCGCACCCTCTATACAGGCCCATTTTCTAACTTTTCATCAGTTAAACGGTTGAGTTTGACCATTTTTGAATCCATTCAGCCAATCTCCAAGTCTGGCAGGAGCACTTTTAGCTTAGCTTAGCATAGATCATTGATTCAGATTAGACCATTAGCATCTTGCTTAAAAAAATATTTCAAAAAACGTTTTTCAATCATTTTCTACTTCAAGATGGAGTTTTCTGTAGTTACATTGTGTACTAAGACTGATTAAAAGTTGCTATTTTTGTAGGTCGATATGGCTAGGAACTATACTTTCATTTCGGCGTAATAATTAAGGAACTTCGCTGCCGTATCATGGCTGAAAATGTACAAAATGTACTTGTACAAAAAGCCTATTTAAAAAAAAAAACTGTAGTCTACCTTTAATGCAAGTTCAGAACAGAGATCGGCTGTATTCTAATTTCTCATCTGATTCTAATTTCTGGGCAGTCAGTCGGCGCATATCTAGCTAAAAGTTTGCCTTATTAGCATGTGGACTGTTCACCTCAAAGCTCACACAAAGTCTTCATTGTGTTTGTGTCTGCAGGAAAGTCGTGAGCAGGCTCTGGAGAGCGAGTTGGTCTCTCTGCGCTGGGCGTCTCTGCGGGCAGCTCTGGAGGAGGCGGGAAAGATCGTTCAGGACAGCCTGAGTCAGCTGGAGGACCCCGCACACATCAGCTGCACCAGTTCAGCCGGTCAGAAACCAGCTCAGATGCACCACGCTTCTTACACCATACTGCAGGAACTGCCCTAGGAGAGTGTAATAAATATTAAAAGAGCTTCTTGTGTGTGTAGATTACCTGGTGTCCAGGTGCCAGGTGGCTCTGGACTGCGTGGAGAGGCTGCGGTCGTCCAGAGACGGCTTTGTATCAGATAACACAGGTGAATTACATGAACACACACTCTCATTTCCCTTCTCAACTAGTCATTAATGCAGCGATCACTTTAGCAGTGCTGGGAAAGTTACGCTGAAACTGGAGCCTGCCAAGATTACACAAGTTGCACATCATTTCCTTGTACTTGTACATGTGTAATATCAATAAAGTTTAATCTAATCAAATCATTTAAAGTAGTTAAAGAACTGTAAAGTTACTAGGTAATTAGAAATGTTGTGAAGTAATTAACCATGTTGAAGCTGCGGAAGGAGACAAATATATTTTAATTATTGACAGTTGTACTGCCTAAAGCACGGGTGCCCAAACTTGGTCCTGGAGGGCTGGGGTACTGCAAAGTTTAGTTCCAATCCTAATCAGACACACCTGGGCTAGATAATCAGGCTCTTACTAGACTTTCGAGAAACATCCGTGCAGGTGTGAGGCAAGTTGGAGCTAAAATTTGCAGGACACCAGCACTCCTGGCTTAAAGGGATCGTTCACCCAAAATGTTCTCTTCATTTAGTCATACTGAAGTGGGTTTTTCTTTGGTGCACATTTCAATCTTCTTTTGAACACAAAACAAGGTATTCTGAAGAATGTTGTTGGAAAAGCAGCCATCAACATTCATAGTAGGAACCAAAACATATCATGGAAATGGCTGTTTTTTTCCAGCATTCTTCAGAATATCCTCTTTTGTGTTCAACAGAAGAAATAAAGTGTGGAGAGTGTGTAAATGATGACCGAATTAATTTTTTTAAATGAATTATCTGTTTAATAATTCAATAGAAACTGTGATATATTTTTGTAGCAGAATCTTAGATCAACACAGTAAAATTCAAAAGAAGAGCACTTAAGTACAAAACTTGGATGACATTAATGTTTTTATTTTTTAGCAAATAAGTGCATTCTGAATTCTATAATCTTTAAATTATAGAAAGAATAATAAGTTAAACAAAAATAATATGGCAGGAAAACAGGCGTCTAATCTAAGGTAGTAGCATTTAATAATAGCTTAATAGCTTTACTTTTTTTTTTTTTTTCTTTTTTTTAAGTAGAAAGACATTTTTCCAAAACAGACAAGTTGACAATTTTTGTCAAAAAGAAAAGTGTAAAGTTCAGCAAATTTTTTTTACAAATAAGTACAAATCTTAGATGGCATAAATGTTTTTACATTCACTTTTTTTATCAACTTAATGCATCCTTGCTGAATAAAAGTATCCTTTTTTTTTTTTAAATACATGAACATTTAAACTGTAGCAAGAATAATACAACTATTTTAATGTAGAGAAAGTTTTTCTTACAGGGTCTTAAAGTCTTCAAATGTCTTTTTTTTTTAAATAATAAATAATAAATTTATTCATATCTTAAATTCACAAAAATATTGTGTTGTAGGTCTTAAATAATTTTAAACGGGACTTAATTTTTACCTTGTCTGAGTAAAGCTACTCAGTTGGCCCAACATTCATCCAATGACCAACAATACATCTCAGTAAAACCTTATTTTCTTTATTCTAGGTTTTTTTATTTCAAAGAGATACAATTCACAACAGCTGTTAGACATTTTTACAGCAAATTCTCCATTAAATTCCCTAATCAGGAAAGGAAAACTAAAAACAATTATATGGTTCCTGATGATACAGGGCCTTTAGAAAAACTCCTTATAGTGTTTAACCCTGTATAAGTCTAAAATTGAATTCCTAATGGTCTTAAAAGGGTCTTAAAAAGTTTTAAATTTGACTTGATGAAATCTGCAGAAACCCTTTTCCTTATAATTCATTTATTGAAAGTGTGAAATGAACAATACAAATTAAAAAAGGCTCTTTAATACAAACAAACTAAAACTGCTGGGATTTTGCATTTGTTAAAAGAAATATCAGAATATCTGTTTTGTGGTATAAGCCAAGATCTTTAATTATTAATTTTTAAAATATAAATTATTTCTTTTTTTTTTCTTTATTATTATTATTATTATTATTATATTAATTTTCTTTTTTGTGTGTGTGTACTTGATGTTAAGTGTTGGTGTTTATTGTGTTAAGTGTGTCATTCTTGTTATATGTGAAGCACCGCCATGTCAGAATGAATTGCCCCAAGGGGATTATTAAAGCTTTATATTAAACTAAACTATACAAGTAATAATTTAAATACAAATAATATGGCACAAAAGTAATCCAATTTAAGGTGGTAGCATTTAATAATAGCTTAATTCTTGTCAAAAAGAAGAAAGCTGTAAACTGCTGTAAAGAGTATTTTAGGTCTTAGTATTTTTTTTGTTATAATTTAGCACAGTCTAGACAAAGTGTATCATTAAACAAACTTTCTGAATCAATAAGTGATCCTGAGACAAACTGTCTGGCTGTTGCCTGAGCGCCTATGCTAGTAAGGCTGTGCAATACATACTGTATGGTGACACATCAATGATGTGTTAATTTGTAAAGTTACACCACTGATTGTTGGGAAAAATAGTTAACACATCTGAAAAATTGAAGAATTTACACAGTTGTGAAAACAGTCATGCCATCGTCAAGCTACTGAAAACTCCCAATTTCTGTTTTCCATTTAGCACAAGCTCAAAAACATTTAACTAAATCCTTTACCAAAGATGCCTTGAGCACCATGAATGCATTCAGACCCAGTTTCATCACTTTTGTTGACACTTAATTGCAGATGAGAGACACTCATATGATCCTGTTGTAACACTGATTTTCCTGTCTGCATGTAACAGATGTGTCTGGACTGGTGCGGGCAGTGACTCAGTTCGCTCACCTGGTGGGCGATGTCATCGTGCAGGGCAGCGCCACCTCCCACATGGTGCCTGTGGAGCAAGCTGACGGTGAGCATGACACATCTATCATCCCAACACCTTCCTATTCAGATTCATGTAATCACATCTAAAATGCAAAACGAATGCATATATATGCAAATACTTGATCAAAAGGACATAAGGCGCAGTATCTGCCTAGCTCATGTTAATCTTGAGAACCTATAGAGTAGACCTGCATCATTCATATCTTTTAAAGAGTCTTTCATTGAGCAATATCTGCAAAAACTACAGCATTTACATGTCTGTGTGGGGTTTACTGTAATCATTTGCTTAGTGGTAAATGACTAAGTCTTCTTTCATGACGTCGTCGTATGTTTTTCTGCATTTGTCCATTTTTAAAATGTGTACATGTGGGTAGTGCAGTGCAATGTCAATTGAAGTAGTAAACGTTTGGTGGTCAGCTAAACATCGTGAGATTATGCCTAAGTAACGTTTGGGTCACTATACGTTTGTGTTGTTTATAAAGCTGTGGTGAAAAATTGTTTGAGAAATCGATTTTGGGTTTGCGCCAATAGCCTAGTCGTACTGTGTGCTGACATATATAGCACAGAAATTATCTCGGTGACCCGAGTTCGGTTCCCGGCTCGAGGTCCTTTGCCGATCCTTCCCCTCTCTCTGCTCCCAATGCTTTCCTGTCTGAAATCTCCACTGTCCTATATCATAATAAAGGTGAAAAGTTTGAGATTTTCAAAATGCATCACTTTTTTTCTCTTGATTTGGACCTGTACTTAGTTTTTAACAGCAGATGGCGCTCTAGGCTAGTTTTTTAATTATAATATTAACCATACACAGAAATGCTCACGAAAAACTCTCACAAAAAGCTCTCAGAGTCATGTAAGTTGGCTTTTATGTCAGGCGTTTAATGTAAACGGCTAACTTTGAACACTCTTGTAATTCACTTTCAACCAAAAATAATTATTCATTAAGTTAGGAAAGGTTTTAGTGGTATTTGTAAGGAATTGGCTGCAAGCTGAGTACGGTTGTTTGTAAAGCATACAGTGCTATCTGCTGTTAAAAACTAAGCTCAGAATCGATCCAAGAGAGAATAACGATGCATTTTGAAAATCTCAGAATAGATTTTTTGAACGATATTTTTTCACCACAGCTCTAGTTGTTTACTTTATACGGACTTGTTTGCAGATTGCCAACAAAACACAATGTTTGAGGCAATTTTTCTTGCTGCCTGTGGTTCCGAATTTTGACCAGCATCTTTTATCACTCATTTATTACTGCTTCATCTTTAAGTTACAATAGATCTGTGAATCCAGCCTTAAACTGTGCATAGTTTGTAAAACTTTGGTCACAAAACATCTCAGAAAAACAAACTGCATCCACTGTTTGCTTAACGCTGTTTTTTTTTTTGGGGTGGTGGTGGTGGTGGTGGTGGGGGGGGGGGGGGGGGGGGGGTGTAAGTACTTACTTACTCTTAAAATCAAAGCATGCTTTTTTGGTAACTGAAAGCTGAACAAGACTTACTTACTCTTAAAATCAAAGCATGCTTTTTTGGTAACATCGTTGATTTGTGGTCCTAAACACCATGTAAAGCCCTGTGCAGCATAACAAAACACTGGGATATGTTCTGTATTAATTCATGTATAGCATGATGATGTAATTCTTGAGCAGTGTAAAAAAATTGGAATGCATGAAATCTCATGAGACCTCCCCTTTAAAGGCAAATTTGTGCTTTATTAACTAATCAGCCACCAGAATCAGAACTACCATACGGTGGCCGAAATGCAAAAACAAATAGAAAAACACTTACAAACTGAGAAAACCTGAATTTGACAATAAATGTGCATGCAAATTCTCACAACACACTTAAATAGAGAAATGTGCCGCAAATAGTGCAAACCACAGGGGAAATTGTGAATGAAAAAAAAAGAAATTCAATGTACTGATCGGATAGTTGGTGTTTGTATAGACCTTTTTTTTCATTGCTGCATGGAGGGTTTCATAGCGACCAGCGTCTTCTGGTAGGATGCTTAGAACTTCCGTTTACAACTGGCAAATCTTGATCCAAAAATGGTTGTCAATACCGTTTTGAGTCGTTTACGGAGTGTTTTTGTGATCCTTTGATTTTGAAAGGTGTGTTAAAGCCGTTATACTTCTGTCAGATGCGGTTCAAGTGCGAGAGAAAAGCGTTCTCCTAATTCAGTGTCTGCCGTCAGATCAGATGCTGAAATACAGCGTCAGTGTTCTCGACCTGTGAGCTGTTATACTGTACTCAGCGGCCTCTTCCATGCACACAAACGCACACGCAATAGATCACTACATTATAGAGCAAACCATATTACTGGCATGCAACTTAACAGGTATGTAACGTTAAGCCATGCAATTTCCACAAAATAAAAGTACGTTACTGATACTCTGCTGGCTGATTTGCATGTTCCAATCGGGAGCCATTTATGTTTCATTTAGTTAGTTTAGTTTTTGTTGTGTTGTATTTACCATGGTATGTGTTTTTCTGTCATTTCAAAATGTCACTTTATTTTTACTTTGTGCCACTGTTTCAATCGATGTGTTAGTGGGACAGTACAGACTACGTGTGTGTCAAAACATTTTGGTGAATTACATTTGTTTGAGTTCGTTATATATTTGAAAGTGATCCCTTTTGCGATGACGAGGCTCCATTTAAATGGCTCAAGATGCCATCTGATGGTAAGGGTAAATGATTTGCAGAAGTTTTCCATCCCATTAGATCGAATTTTTTAAATAATCAGTCCAGGAGGTGGCGCTGATCATCAGCAGTATTCGTTCAAAGATGTTAAAAGCAAGTAAAATAGATTAAAACTATCATTTCAAAGCTGTCCGAATGTTTATACGCATTAAGCGTCCTCCTTATGCATACACACAATGCATAATGTGTAATTTAACGTTCTAAGATAAAGGTCTATATGTTTTGCTCTACTAATCTGACAAATTAACTCACCTCTCAGATCTCAAGACAACTATCACGACAAAACTGCTGAGTTTGTCACTTTTTGGGGTCTCCCAACACATTTCCATTGTGGTCTGCACTATTTGCAGCATGTTTCTGTATTTGCATGTGTTGTGAGATTGTGTGTGCGTTTATTATCAAAATGATAGCGTTTTCTCAGTTTGTTAGTGTTTTTCTACTTGCATGTGTTTTTTTTTTTTAACTTCCAGCACATTTGAGCTATGTCGTCTAGCCTTTTTATACAAGTAGCATAATTGCAACCGCTATAATTAATATGCTAAATATAATATATAACCGCACTGTATTATCATGTAGAGACGTCCAAGAAACTGACGTTCTGTTTGAGTTGCTCTCCATACATCACAAGGGTCATTCGAGTCGTTGTGGTTCTGTTAATAACTGGCCGCCGGGGGGTCTGGGGGTTTGGTTTCGAGTTGCTTTTAAAGAGCGTGGCATAACTCAAAGCGGCTAATGTGCTGTGCCCACGTGCACAATGCGATCATGTCATTCATTGCAGGAAATGTGTGTCTGTCGGAGCGTATGTGGAGTGTCTGCAGGTGACAGATGGCTTGTCTGACTGCTTTCTGCTTTGTGTCTGTGGGCAGCATTGGCAGACAGCGTGAAGGCGTGTGGCGCGGAGGCCCTGGCACTCCTCTGCCAGCTCAAGGAGCAGGAGTCTATGGGGGCGGCAGACTGTAGCCGGCTGAGGGCGGCACTGGATTCTGTCAAGGCCTTGGGCGAGGTGAGAGTCAGTCTGGGTTTTAGTTTAGGAAAACAGTGGATTGAACAGCCATGTTGGCAGGGCTCTGATATGTTTTGGGCATTTGAGTGTCTGCTTTGGGGTCTTTCACTATTTCAGTCTTTTCTGTTCAGTCTTAATAAAGGCACAAAATCATGAAAATAAAGAGAAATGGTAGAATGTAACGGGCAGAAGAACCATTTTAGCACACTTTTACTGAATTATTAATAATGTGCCAAAACTGGTATGAAGTATTACTGTATTGTTTACTGCATATTATACAGGATATACTGTCCAGTGTTTTGTTTTGTTTTTTAATTTTTTGAATGGCTTTTTATTTGTATAATTTGGCTTTTCCGTAACAATTTATTTATGATTTGTTTTTGCATTTTTTGCTATTTCTACTGAGAATTTTGTAAAAAAAAAAAAACTTTGGATTTATGCGAAATGATTTATTTTGGAGTATTGTTGCTAAAAACTTAATATATGAAATAAAAATTAATACCTTTTTACCTTTATTTAATATTTACAATGCAAATCCAGTTACATCCACTTAATTGGTAAACAAAACAAGTCTCTCATATAATATATCTACTATAAGACAGAAAATATTACTTAACAAACTATTGTAAATGAATAATAAGAACATTTTCGTATTAGTCAATAATATTACTAAAATTAATTTAAAAACTGAATAAATACAAATTTACACAGGTAAACTAATCTGTGGAAATCTGGGCGTACAGATTCCATGTGGGCCTACTCATTCCCCAACAAATTAGCTGTTTACAGATGAGGGAATTGTAAAAAATACTACCATCATATTTTCATTTCAGGGGATACATTTGTACATCAAGTTACATTGTGTTACATTGTAGTTGCATCAAATTACATTAATGATAGGTTAATTAAACTCTAAATTAAAAATAAATTACAAATAAAAATCTTGTAATATTTTTCCTCTTCAGAAAAATATCAGTCTTCATTTGCCAGACATGGAGTCATTTTTTTCTATTATATAGACTTGTTTAAGTCTCTGAATCCAATGAGCCACCTTTGAAGGACATTCTTCTTCCATTCAATGCACTGTTGGTTTTCACTATTTTATTATTTTTGTTAAATTGTCATATTTATTTTATTTTTATTTTTTACTTATTTATTTCATTTAGGTGCCAAGGAATTAGTTTTTTTACATTTTCTTTTTACATTTTCTAAGACTGTTTCACATACATTTTTCCATTAAATTAGATTTCTGCTTGTTAGTAAACTATTTTAATAGTTTTATTGTTTAATTGGTTACTCAAATGCAAAGGTAGCATCTAATGTTTGTTAAAATCATTTTTGCCTTAGTTTTACATCAGATAATTTCATTTAATTTGATTTCAGATTTACTTGATGTAAATAATTTTTTATTATTTTAGTGAATGATAACAACACTTACAATACCAGTAACTGATTTTATATTGTGAAATGGTATGCTCTGTATATAATAGGGTTGTCGCGATACCATTAATTTACGTTACAATACTATACCAGCTGAAGTATTGTGATACCAAGTAGTATTGCGATTCTGTAATTCATAACTCAAATCTATGAAATAAACAAAATTGTCAGAAATACTATATTTTATGTTATAATAGGCCTACTTGAATTAAATTTATAATTCCCTTATTATTGAAAAAAGTATTTGCACATCACTTCACCTAAACTGTTTTGTAGATAACTAACAGAAAAAAAATACATTAAAATAAAGATACAAATTTTACCGAACGAAATTCGTTACAAAAAGAGTATTTTTCCAACAAAATGAGTCTATATGAAGTGGCCAAAAGTTTTTTCAATGTTTCATGTTGCTCTTTTGGGTTTTTCATCTATTGCTTTTATTTATTTTTTTTTTTAGACTTATCGGGTATTCAAAATTTCACTTTCGTTCTTTTTAAGAGCTTGTCACAGTTCTTGTAGCTACTAAATCATATTGACAGGAACAGAACTGAACTGATTCAGATGTGCGTTCGAACTGAGAAATCGTACAATAGGCTACCATAAAAGGCGTGAATACTACACAGTTTTGCAACCTTAAAGGGCTCCACAGACTATTCAGATAAAATGGTCTATTGTTGCACAAACGTGTGAGCATTTTAGTGACTTTTCCACATGCAACATTATGTATTGTAGATAGACTGTTAATGACGATACTACTGTTTACAAACTACAGTGATACCACCAGTATTTTGGAGCCATCATGATACTACCATAGTACCAGTAAACCATGCAATAAACTCCTGTGAAGTCATATGCTTTGGGGCAAACTTTCTGTAATACTGATTTTTTAAAATATATTATTTGCATATTAGAATGTTTAAATCTCAGATTTTGAATTTAATAATTATTTTCATAATAATTAGTATATAATAAATCATTACTATGCTCCAATGAATAAAAAACAAGAAAGAGATGCTAAAAATGACTGCAAATGTGGGAACACGCATATTGCATTACTGTACTCCAAACAGTTTGCTCTGGCTATATGCTACTAATTTTAGCATATAAAATACATGGTAAACAAAGCATGCTAACCATTTCAAACACAAGCTCTTTTTCTTGCTCACATCCTCTTGTGTTTTGTGTGAGCAGAAGTTGCGTCCTCGGGGTCTGGAGCTGCAGCAGGGGGAGCTGGGAGATCTGGTGGAGCAGGAGATGGCAGCCACATCTGCAGCTGTAGAGTCCGCCGCCTCAAGGATTGAGGTAATCAGACAGCTCCCATTCAGGCCGACGCTTAATAAAACATGAAGCGCTCTGGTCCACTCATCTAATGCTTTTCCCCTTTGCTCTCGCACAGGAAATGCTCAATAAGTCCCGGGCGGTTGACACTGGAATAAAAATGGAAGTCAATGAAAGGTCAGACTGACCGAGCCACATGTGTGTTATGAATACAAATAGTGTTAATTCTCAGTGGATTTGCGTGTTCAGTGATCAAAATATCACCTTTTTTTTTCACTTGGATAGTGCTGTGTGTTTACATTCACCCCAGACGCATTAGCCGACCCACCCTGACGCATGCTAAACAGGCTTTATTTGTTGCTTTCTGTCACCCCCTGCAGGATTTTGGCGTCCTGTACAGATCTTATGCAGGCCATCAGAGTGTTAGTTCTGTCCTCCAAAGACCTGCAGAGGGACATTGTGGAGAGCGGCAGGGTGAGGGAACTGAACACACTGAGCAAAACACATGCTGGTGTTGAGTTTAAAACATGTTTCTGAAATTTCTTGTGTGTTTACAGGGAGCTGCATCTATGAAGGAGTTTTACGCCAAAAATTCCCGATGGACAGAGGGTCTCATTTCAGCCTCTAAAGCTGTGGGCTGGGGCGCAACCATGTTGGTGTGAGTATTTCAGAAATCGATAAAATGTATAATGAGTTTGCCATGCAATAGTCATAAGGTGCTGATGTGGCAGTAAACCAGGGTTCTCAACCTTTTTAAATTTCGGGTCCAATTCTTTCTCCAATCAAATTTTGAAGGTTCACCGGTCTGACATTTTTTCTAAAATGTTTGTATGAAATGCTCATTTAAACCTTTATTATATATATATATATATATATATATATATATATATATATATATAATATAATACCCCTTATTATTATATTATAATATATATAATAATATAAGACCCCTTTATTAATACGGGGTCGCCACAGCGGAATGAACCGCCAACTTATCCAGCATATGTTTTATGTTTTTTGGGTTCATTGAGAACATGGTTGTTGTTCAATAATAAAATCAATCTTCAAAAGTACAACAAAATTTATATATATATAAATACATATAAAGGGAGTGCAGAATTATTAGGCTTGGAGTAAGACAACATGCATAAAGAGGATGATGTGGTCAAAATACTCATTTGCCTAATAATTCTGCACTCCCTGTGTATATATATATATATATATATATATAGATAGATAGATAGATAGATAGATAGATAGATAGATAGATAGATAGATAGATAGATAGATAGATAGATAGATATTATTAATATTTTTATTTATTTTTATTTTTAAAACATACACTGATTCAAAGAGAACCACAAGTCAACAGGGAGATTGCAAAAGACCAGCTTCTGCTTTAAACTAGACTGACTGAATATCTACTATTAAATATCTACTATTTAAAAATATGTAGACAAATGTAAAATACAGTAAAACTTCCTAAATCTGTTGAAACGCGGCAATCTCATGGCGGTTGAGTTTGTGGCCCACCAGTTGATAATCCCTGCAATAAACAAACAGAAATGTATAATTTTTGACATATGTTACGATATGCAAATCTGTAACAATTTATTAAAAAACAACAACATTTGATTGTGGATATTTGATATAATCACAATTATACTGTATGAGATGACAATGACAATTGTGCAGAGTACATTTAATTTTGAAGTATAAGCACATAAAGGCTAATAATGAACTAACCGAATAAAGTTAATAGAGGGGATATGTTAAAAAATAAATTTGACTTTGCCTTTTGTCAATTACTGTATATTTACACACTGCCTCTGTTTTTTCCCATCTGTGGCAAGCATTTTGAGTGGTGTTTTGACAATTCTGAGCCACTGCACAAATGAAAGCCAGATTCCAGAAGGCTGTCACTTGCAGTGAATTTGTAGTGTTTGCACTGTGGCATTGCAATGTCAGTCTCTGTTCAGGATAAATTAGTTTACGGACATTTGTTATATGTGGCTGTAGTGATGCAAGCAAAATATCAAAATGTCACTGAAATAAACTTTTTCAGGATGATCGTGATCTCCCTTTTCTCTCTGTGCAATGGGTGAACTGTTGGATGAGCACAATGTTTCCTCCTCCTATGTTTCCTTTTTATTTTTTTGAAAAAAGCGAGAGGAGATCAAAAGCATCAGTGCTTTAACTGATTTTGCAAAACGTTTTTATTTTGTTTTTGTACCCCAACACATTCAGTAAAATACATTGGATTCAGTGTGCAAGGTGCAAGACGATTTTTAGGATACAAAAAAACGCTTGCAAAACTTTCAGTCTTAAAATTTACTTGAATTTGCAAAGCCCTTAATTGCCGAAAACAATGTGTTTGTCCAGATTATTTGTCTCCAAGTTTTTCACACAGTTGACGGCCTTATTTTAGTTCCGCAGAGACCGCAAGAAGAGAAAATAAAACTTCTGTTAAATAAATGTCTAACTTTATATTTTCTGTTAATGTTGAAAGACAAAGATTAAAGCTGAACAAAATAAATATAAAAATTTTCTTTAGATTGCATTGACAAAAGTCATGTCTAATTATCAAAGTAAAAAATAAAAAGTTAACAAAATACAAAAATTAAAGATTGAAATGTAAATCATAATTAATTGTTTTACAAATAATTGTCATCACAAAATTCATAATTGTGGCAGGCCTAGTCTTGTCGTGGGTTAAAATCTCAGTTCATTCATTCATTTTCTTTTTGGCTTAGTCCCTTTGTTAATCAGGGGTCACCACAGCAGAATGAGCCGCCAACTTATCCAGCATATGTTTTACACAGCGGATGCCCTTCCAGCTGCAACCCATCACTGGGAAACACCCATACACTCTTATTCAAACGCATACAATTCACCTGTACTGCATGTCTTTGGACTGCGGGGGAAACCGGAGCACCCGGAGGAAACCCACGCGAACACAGGAGAACATGCAAACTCCACACAGAAATAACAACTGACCCAGCTGAGGATCGAACCTGCAACCTTCTTGCTGTGGCTCAGATTTACAAACTTGAAATTAGACCTAAAATCAGACATAAAATTGACTTAAATTTGCAAAGACCTTTTTTTTCACATAGTAAATGGCATTATTTAAGTTCTACAGAGACGGAAAGAAGATCACATAAAACTTGTAGTAAATAAATGTCTAGCTTTATATTTTCTATTAATGTTGAATATAGAAAAGTCAAAGATTAAAGCTGAACAAAAAGATCAGTATTTGAAGGATTTAAATATTCTTTAGCTTGCATTGGACAAAAATCATTATCAGTTCATTTTTAAAGTATAAAATAGAAAGTAAAATATAAATATTAAAGATTGAAGTATAAATCATAATTAATTGTTTCACAAATAATTGTCATCACAAAATTCATAATTGTTGTCACAGTTAAAAATCTCAGTGGAAATATTACTAATATTATTACTTTATGAAATACATAATTAGTGCTGAAAAATATATCGTTTGAGCGTCGATATCGCAATGTGTGAATAATACGCAATAGTCACATCGCAGCATATGCAATGAGGAGTCAGGATTCTCGTTGCCCAGGTACAACATTTCAGAACACATGAGAATTTTGAAGTCATTTCAGGTCAACTATAATTAAGTGAAAGTTTATCAATTGCTTGTGTTTTTAAGGCCTGTGTTAACATTTCAAACGGGGTTAAAGCATTTGAGAACAAGGAATTATTATGTTTGTAGCTTTACCAAAGATTAATTGTATTTAATTATTTACACAATAAAGAATACACAGCTTTATTGTACATTTGATTTTTTTTTTGACTTCTCAATTTGTATATTGGCTCTACTTTATGTATCTCTGCTTATAATTTGTTTATTATATTTTATCCATTCCCCTACAAAATCATCACAATCAATCTAAAATTATTAATAAAGTTATCTTGTAAAAAGATTGCAATATAAATCACAGAAAATTTAAAAATCGCAATATACGTTTTTTTCAATATCGTGCAGCCCTATACATATTTAATAACATTAAACTCACAAATACTCTTTCATATTTGCCGAAAATGTTGACTTTATATTTGTTTTTGCTTTTTTCCCGTTTAAAATTTGATTATTTTCCCACTCCACAATTCATTTATTCATTCATCCAGTTATTGTCTAAATATTTAAGGATTGGTTTTTGGGATTCCGTTCTCTTTTTCTGCATTGTGGAAATAATAGGGGTTTAAACCCTACACCGACTGATCTATGAACCATCACCATAATGACGTTTTGTTTTCCTGCAGTGACGCTGCTGATCAGGTGGTGCAAGGAAAGGGCAAGTTCGAAGAGCTAATGGTGTGTTCGCATGAAATTGCCGCCAGCACGGCTCAACTGGTGGCAGCATCTAAGGTACAGCGCAGATTTAGTTAACATTAAAGCAAAGTAGTGACACCGCATGATGCTAATAATGATATATGATCTGTCGCATTCCTTCAGGTTAAAGCGGAAAAGGGCAGTTCAAACCTTTCTCGTCTCCAGCAGGCCTCTAAAGGGGTCACCCAGGCCACTGCGGGGGTCGTGGCATCAACCAAGTCCGGCAAGTCTCAGATCGAAGATACAGGTGAGCACATCCATCCTCATTCCCAGACACATTGAGTTATGCTGCTCATGTGGGAAATTTAGATTTGATTCTGGCTTGCAACATAATATCCTGAAGTTAAATCATTAAGGGCTAAATGAATATAGTAAGAGTGAACGCAGCCTCATTTTGCTTCTCAATGACCTCCGCAGTCACATTGCCCTATTTCATATTTAACTATAGCCAAGGAAACTGGTTTATGGTGGCCTCCGGAGATGGAGGAAAGAGCTGCGCACAGTCAGGCTCTCCTCCTCCGCACTGGCTCTTCTCTGATTTAAACAACATTGACCAGTCACATAGATTCAGTGACATTGTGTGTGTCCTTTCATATGCAAACCAGTAGCAGATTTGTTGATGTTTTAGACACAGCTAGTAAATATTTAGATTCATTGATCTTGATGTCCAAAATGGCAAACCGATCAATGGACTGTATGCAAATAGTCAGTTTGCATGGATTACATGAATGATCTAATGTATTTGCCTAAATGTGCAGTATGCAACTGTCCTTTCACATATTTTTTTTTGTTTGCTTGTTCAAATGTAAACTAATGTATGCAGTATTTACAGTTCAAATGTGTTAGCTAGAAGAATTAAATTGAACAAAACAAAACATTTCTGTAAGACCTTGTGACACTGAAGTCAGGAGTAGAGGCTGCAGAATTGCTGAAGAATTTGCTGTGGCAACATGGGAATTAATTCAAATGTAATGTACACTCAATATAATTATGTTTGATGCTTATTCAAACTTGGGCTGCACGATATTGGAAAAATCTGATATTGTAAACATTTGATTTTTCTGTGATTAATATTGCGATATTAATTCTGTTTTACAAGGTAGTTTGAATAGCACTGTTTGATGTTTTTTTTTTTTGAGTCTAACAGTATTCAGGTACAGAAATTAAATAATCACAATACTTTTCTTACTACTACTTTCTCTTCCTTCTGGTCTAAATATCTAAAAATTCTTAGATCAAGTAAAATATTGTTAAGTTTTCAACTTTCAATAAGGCAAAATTAAGAGTTTTTTTATTAAAACAAGTAAAATGATCTGCCAGATGAGGGAGTAAAATAATCTCGTCTTTTCGCTTTGAAATTCACTAGACATTATTGCAACATAGTGCACCTGTAGTTTGGTTCCTTTAGATAAGAAACAAAGAATAATCTTAAAATTAAAGTTAATTAAATTCAAATACTGTTTTGAATTTGATGTTCTTTCATTTGTTATGACAGATTGCAGTATGAGCTGCACAAATAGCCAGTAACGTGACCTACAGTAGTACTACATATAGAACTTAAACAAAAAAAGATTTAATGAAATTGCTCGATCAGTGTTTGAACAAAGAAACACATCAATAAAACAGCTTGTAAAAAATGTCAAGGCACTCTTTTTTCCCTGTAGTGATTTGTACAATGTAGATTGCACTAGAGGTGCTTTAGAAGGATGTAGAGGCAAATAATAAAAGGCACATAATAAAATGTCGCATAGCATTTATTTACTTCAGGCAAGTCATTCTGCCTTGTTAATTTACAAGAAAAAGAAAACGTTTTTTTTTTTTTCAATATTAGCATTTTATTAGCATGCACATTGGTTATACTTGAACTATATTTTACTGAACATGTTGGCGATATCTTAATGTATGTTTAATGTTATGAAAATGTTAGTGTATATATTTTTTTATTATTAAATCTGGATTTAAATGGCAATTAAATTCAGTAGTTATAGTTAATATTATAATATAACTGTAAATATTCATTACAGTTAATATAATGAATAGTGACTTCAAAAAATTGTGACTACATCTGTCATTTTTGTCTACATTACCTCTATAATATATTTTATTTAAATTATGCTTTTCAAAAAGCCAGTAGCCTAATTCACATCACAACAAAATTTGGGTAATATTTATACTCTTAATCAATAAATAAATTTGATTGAACAAAAACTAAATTTATGCAAGAAAACTGTTCAGAAAAAGTTGTTAGACATGAGTTAAAAGCACAAAAATCTGTTTACATAGGTACTTAATGCAGAGCTCTCTCTTGTTTTTCAGAAACGATGGACTTTTCTGCAATGACGCTCACTCAGATCAAGAGGCAAGAGATGGATGCACAGGTGAATGTGATGACTTGTTTTCCATGTTTGCGCAAATATGTCATTAAAATGCATTTTTCGTGATGAGTTTACAAGTTGTCAGCCAAAATTCATTACTGTTTCCACCTGGTCTACATAGACATTTAGATGGGTCTTTTGTGTGATATTGTCAGGACCCTTCCCCCTTACTTCATCACACTCTACATTACATGAGTGCTCAGTTCAGTGCACAAGTACTGTTAAATGAATAAACCCTTGTTGTGTGGCTCACACAGTAGGTAAGTTGTTGGAATGTAGTTGGGATTTTAATGATAACCCAGTTATTTTAGTACAACACAGTCAGCAAACTAAAAATACCTTATTTAAATGTTTTTCTCCCACAACACATCCAGAAAGATGGAGAGTAGATGACATGAGTGTTTATTTTATAAAAGTAATATGATCAAATGTGTTTCCTACAGGTATGTCAAAACTTCCTCGTCTTCCACTATTAGTCTGCACCACTAATTGTTTTACCACTCTTTACTAAGTGTGAACACTGATACATGGACACTGGAGTGCTTGAAAGCTATGTCTATCAGAGGATCTGTTAGCAAATCTGCTGTCCGTTTGTCTGCTGATCGATGAAATGCATCTTAAGTGTAAATGGTGTCTCTGTGAACATATTTTGAGCATTTGGTGTATCTCAGGTGTTGGTGTTGGAGCTGGAGACGCGGCTGCAGAAAGAGAGAGAGCGACTGGGTGAACTGAGGAAGAAGCATTACGAGCTTGCAGGCGTCGCGGAAGGATGGGGAGGCGAGGTGGAAGGTTAGACGGCCGAGCTCTCTGTCAACAAATCTGCTTATTCCTCAAACAAACAAAAAAAAAATCCTAGGATTGAACAGGGTGGGTGGGTGGAGATTTCAGGGCTAATGCTAAAGGGTTAAGCTAACTGGTGTTGGTGTCTAATGGGTTAAGCTAAAGCAGGGGTTCTCAACCTTTTTCACTTCAAGGCCCACCACCTCCTCCTTTTATTAGCAAAACATTTATTTTGATTATACTATTACATATGTACATTTTATTTATTTATATATATATATATATATATATATATATATATATATATATATATATATATATATATATATATATATATATATATATATATATATATATATATATATATATATATATATATATATATATAAATATAATATAAAACACAAACAGATTCAAAGCTCCTGAATTCTTCAGGTCTTTTTTTTACAACTGCAGAGTATTTGGGCCTTTTCTTTAATAAATTAACCTGTGCAGGACCAAGATGACAAAAGCTGCTGCTTTGAATTGGAATCACTCTTACTATTCATCTATTGATCGTATTCATTAAAATAAACAAAAAATAAATAAATCAAATACAGTAAAAACACTAAGTCTGTTGAAACGCATCAATCTGAAGGCGGTTGGGTTTTTGGAATATTATTGATGTTTGCTGACAGTAGTGAATAGCTGTTCACTAAAACGCCACAGAGTCTCGCTAGATCTTCCTATATGGACGCGCATCCGTTATAAAACACTCGCACTCGCGTTATAAAACACTATTTTGTGCAACTATGCTGATATTTTCATACAAAAGTTCACACAAAGTGAGCACGCATAGTTTGTGAATCAACAGAGATGTGAAACTCTGATACGAGTCGGAGACGTGAGGCACACGCAAACTGGTTAGAACTCTAATCATCGTTACCTTTACATTTGCGTAACGGTTTGCTTTATACAGCTGAGCATGTTGTCCTATTTGACGTGCAGCGGTTGGAAGTGCAGCCATGGTTAAGTCTGTATTTTACAGTGAGACTTTTTTTGCACCGTGTCCGAAGTAATCAATAACAGAACATAGGAAATGCCATTACACCAATCATTTTTATATAAAACATATTTAATAATGAAATCAAATAATTATAGTACAATAATTAAGTTAATTTTAAGCTCGCGGCCCACCTGCAGGATCGCTGAGGCCCACTGGTTGAGAATCCCTGAGCTAAAGGGTGTGTGACAGTTTGCTTTTAGGTAATTGTTTCTCTCTCTTCTCTGTTTGTCTGCAGGAACGGGTTGAGACTTGTCTCGTTCTGAACTGCGGCCCTACAGATTGGGCTTTTGAAGTCTTTATATACACACTCTTTCCCTTCTCCCTTTTTATTGTACTTTTTAACTCTTTTGATTTCTTTTATTGTACATTAAAGCCAAATAAAAGGTGCTTTTTTCTAACCTGCTCCCTCCCCTGCTTGTGGAGATGTGAGGAGTGTGAGGATAGTGTGCCACAAATGAAGAAGGAAGTGGACGGCACCACCTAGTGGACAGAGAGGGAAGCACAGGCTCGCTGAACTGTCCGAGTGTTTCATTTCCTCTTCCGCCTCTTATGGAAATGGAGTGTCTTCCCCATCCCTGACTGTTTAGAACAATCCCGTCTCCTCGTGAAACATCCCATGATGCACTGCACAAGGGTGAGTCACCCCATTTTGCAGGAAATGACACTGTGCTGTCACCCCCTTTCACAAACAGCAGCAGTGTGCGACTTCCAGCTCTCAAACGCATTCCTTAATGCCATGTAGGATCATCCTCGTCTGGGTTTTTGGACTAAAAAGCGAGCGCTGGATGGAGTATTTGATGACCCGCTATGGACTAACATGAAAACACTAGCAAACTCAACAGAGTTTTTCTGTATTCAGTATTTTTTTATGTTCACGTTTCCCTTGATTAGGCATGAATTTTATAAGAAACCCTACATAGATTTAATCCACAGGCTTTGAACTGTTTCACTGTCTTCACTTTTAGGGACGAAACTGCTCAATAGCTCATCTAACGACGCGTTTCACCAACTTCAAGTCCATGACTGAATATGAACTGACTGTTTTTGTGAGACCTCGCATCGGGCTAGAGCTTATGGTTTTTACTGTAATAGTTTCTTCAGCACAGGTAGATGAGGCACCATATTGTATTAGTAAGGGTCTATACAATGGTCTCGTACGGTTTACACGCTGTTAATAGGACAATATCTGTTAATTCCTGTTGTCTTCTTCCAGCTCCTCATCAGCGCACCCCTTCACACCGAGGCGAGGAGAGACATCCGTGCCTTCCAAAAGGGAAAAGGGTCAAGGATCACATTCCCTCAAAAAGACCTTTAAAATTGTGATCGGAGTAGCGTTAGGACCGTGTTTTACAGTTGTCGTTTGGTATTGCAAAGCGAGTTCATGAAATCAGTAGAAGCGTGTGTGATGTGAGAACAGATGTAGCCAATCCCTGTGTTTGTTCAACTCTGCTGTGTTCGTTTGGTCCCTTTTCCAGCTTGGTGGATATCTAAAGAAAGAATAAGCTGTACAGAGGCCTTAAGGGAATACGGTGATGGGGAAAAATGTATGATTGGAGGTAAAGTTGCGGTGTTTTCTAGCAAAGAGCTGCATTCCTCTGGGAAACTTTGCTCACAGATTTTACGGGTTGTCTCGCAGAAGTATTATGCTCACCTAAGGAACTGCATTCGCAGCATTTTCTCTCCACATTGTTTTCATCCTAAAAGTGTTGCGACTGAATGCAAAGTTTCTTGCAGGAATGCAAAAGTAATGCAAGCAAATGTATTTACACTAGGACATAGGTCTCAAACTTAATTCCTGGAGGGCCGCAGCTCTGCACAGTTTTGCTCCAACCCTAATTAAACACAGCTGATGCAACTAATCAAGCTGTTCAAGACTCCTTTGAACAGCGCGATTATTTGGATCAACTGTGTTTGATTAGGGTTGGAGCAAAACTGTGCAGGGCTGTGGCCCTTCAGGAATTGAGTTTGAGACCTACGATCTAAGACAGTGTTTCTCAACCACGTTCCTGGAGGACCACCTGCACTGCATGTTTTGGATGTCTCCTTTGTCTGTCACACCCATTACAGGTCTTTCAGTCTGTGCTAATGAGCTTATGATCTGAATCAGCTGTGTTTGGTTACGAAGAAATGGGAAATGTGCAGAGCTGGTGGTCCTCCGGGTACGTGGTTGAGAAACACTGCTCTAGGATATGTAGAAGGTTTGTGAGAGAATGCGTTTCTCTTTTCTAGATACAAAATGGTTTTCTCTCTGAAGAACACAAAGGTTGTGTGTGCGTTTAGACATTTTCATGGCAATAAGTCCATCATTCTGTGAATGAATGCTAGGGAAACTCATATTGTGAGTAAATGCTAACTTGAAGAAAATGTTAATGTTTGCTGAGAGATTTCGTGAATGTATGAAAAGGTCCTCTAGGAAATGCAAACATTTGCAGAATGGTAAGTTTTCTATAGTATAAGCTGAATTTTTGTTAGAGAATGTGAAGTTTTTGTAGAGGACGTGTGAAATCCAGTTTATCAAGGAAACGCAAAACTTTTTCACTTTTTTTTTTGTCATTTTTGAGCACAAATCTTGCAAGTTTCTCAGAGAAGGAAGCATTTTGTGATGAATGCAGAGTTTGAACTTGCAGAATTTTTCCTATTAAAGGCATTTCTCTAAAAAAAAAAACGAGAAATATTTGAGAATATTTAAGAGAATGTATATAAGAAAATATTTGCAATCTGTTGGCAGACTTTTTTTTTTTCAGTCTACATAAAAAGTTTTGCGAGTTACAGACATTTTACCACCATTTTGTAAGTGAACGCAAAAAAAAAAAACTTCCTGCCAAATTTCTTACCCTAAAAGTCACAGTTTAACAAGTGCAGTTGTCGTTGTTAGTATGAGAGAACATTTTCTGCAATATTTTTTTCCTCATTCGCGTTCCCTTGAGGGTCTCTGTATAACTTTGATATATTTTGCATAAAAAAGTCATTATTATTTCTTATTACAGTGCAACTACCACCAAAATATATGTGTATCGGTGTACCTTACAATTATGAAGTGTTATTTCATTTATAGTCATAAATTATGGGGGAAATGTTCATTTTTTTTAAGCATTTAAATGCAGGCTTAAATTTCTTTATGCAAAATATGATTTTTTTTTCTGTGTGTGTGTGTGTGTTCTAAATAAGACACTTTTGACTGTTTTCATGAGATTCACCCAGAATGAAGATACATGAAAATGATGAAGTATGTTGGGTTCAAGAGGCCACCTCCGTCAAAGCAATGTAGACCACACAGCCTTTAGACCATCACTGTCTGCCAGCAGCACAGCTCTCTCTCAGCAGGGCTCAGCCGGACACAGGGACATCATCTACAAACCATGGTTACCTCAACTTCTCCACAAACTACCAGTCAGAAACTACACACGAGAACATGACTGAGTTTTGAGTCCTCCTGTAGACTCAAGTTGAACAGTTGGGTAAACCATGAGTGAGTGCGCGTGTGTGTGTTGTTTAATTCTAATATAATGTTTGGGTGGATGCTGTGTGACTGAGTTATGATATAAACTGTATATCCCTATTGTTGTTGTGTCTTAATACCATCATGTTGTTTCACTCGTTGCACTGCTTCGGCTGTTATGCTAAGTTGCTACACTGGGTATTTAATTTCTGTTTTGTTGGAGTTTAATCATCACTTCTGGTTTTGGTTTATTTCACCGTTTAGACTCGGTTGTCTAGTCTTACCAGCTCAGCCAGCCTCTAAACTGCCTCTCACTTTTGTTAATACAAAACAAAACCGCTCAATAACATTTTGGAGAATATCTTTGTATGATATATATATATATATACACTAAAACTATGTGTGGGTTTGTTTTATTTTTCAGTTTTTAAATAAATATTTCACTCATTGATATAATAGCTGGTTGTTTTGTCTGTGTGGTGCTTGTGCGTTGTGTCATTATTCTTGATATTACAGGCGTTGAGGATTTTGGAGGCCTCATGGGAAAAGATGTCGACGCTTGGTTGTACAGTTATCTAGATTAAGCCACCGGTGAGTTATTCAATTATGTAAAATGATCAGTTCGAGCTCGAATCTGTTGACATGTTGCAGATTATCCCACCAGGTGTCACTAAATATTACAGCACAAGTTCATTCATACAGGTCAGAGGAGCTAAGCGCGCTGTCGAGACTGAAGAAAAAGACATTATAGGACTTGTACGGTTAACTTTGCCAAGTCTCAAGTGTAAATAAAAAAACAGCATAAGTTAAAAGCACATACAGTACATAAATCCGGAAAGTATTCTTAGCGCTTCACTTTTTCCACATTTTTTTATGCTACAGCCTTATTCCAAAATGAATTAAATTAATTTGTTTCCTTACAATTCTACACACAATAGCCCATAATGACAATGTGAAAAAAGAGTTTTTGAAATTGTTGCAAATTTATTAAAAATAAAAAATCCTGAAAAATCACATGTACATAAGCATTCACAGCCTTTGCTTAATACTTTATTGATGCACCTTTGGCAGCAATTACAGCCTCAAGTCTTTTTGAATATGATGCCACAAGCTTGGCACACCTGTCTTTGGGAATTTTTGCCCATTCCTCTTTGCAGTAGCTCTCAAGCTCTATTAGGTTGGATGGGAAGCGACGGTGTACAGCCATTTTCAGATCTCTCCAGAGATGTTCAATAGGATTTAAGTCTGGGCTCTGGCTGGGCCACTCAAGGACATTCACCGAGTTGTGAAGCCACTCCATTGATATTTTGGCGGTGTGCTTTGGGTCATTGTCCTGCTGGAAGATGAACCATCGCCCCAGTCTGAGGTCAAGAGCACTCTGAAGCAGGTTTTCATTCAGGATGTCTCTGTCCATTGCTGCATTCATCTTTCCCTCTATCCTGACTAGTCTTTCAGTTCCTGCTGCTGAAAAACATCCCCACAGCATGATGCTGCCACCACCATGCTTCACTGTAGGGATGGTATTAGCCTGGTGATGAGAGGTGCCTGGTTTTCTCCAAGCATAACGCCTGGCATTCACTCCAAAGAGTTCAATTTTAGTCTCATCAGACCAGAGAATTTTGTTTCTTATAGTCTGAGAGTCCTTCAGATGCCTTTTGGCAAATTCCAGACAGGTAGTGGCTTCCGTTACTCTACCATACAGGCCTGATTGGTGGATTGCTGCTCAGATGGTTGTCCTGTAAGGTTCTCCTCACTCCAAAGAAGAATGCTGGAGCTCAGACAGAGTGACCATCGGGTTATTGATCACCTCCCTGACTAAAGCCCTTCTCCCCCGATTACTCAGCTTAGATGGCCGACCAGCTCTAGGAATAAGCATCTGTCATTTTGGAATAAGGCTGTAACATAAAAAAAAGTGGAAAAAGTGGAGCGCTATGAAAACTTTCCGGATGCACTGTAAATGTAGCCGTTCATTTAATTTCTTACTCGCTATGTAAAAAAAAAAAATGTATATATGCAGGCCCGTGCGGGGGGTCCAGGTGGTTTGAAAGACACCCCCCCCACACACACACACACACTGACATTGTCCAAAATTTGGCTTTACATGTGCTTGTTTGTCCCATTTTTGACTGCTATGCCAACACAAATTGTGAAAATTACTGATAGAAGACTTTGACGAATTTATTTTGAAATTATTCAAGTGGCCAAATTCTGACTGAGGAAAGTTGAATGAGATGGACAGTTTTTGCCTGTGTAGGCTACAGTTTTTTGTTTAAAACAAGTTTTATCAGATTCCTATTTCTTTTAAGTGATGGATGATAATAAATTTGTATTTAAAAATAGTTATTTTTCATGTTTCTTTATAAATAGTTTTTTATTTAAAATGCTAATCTTATAACATTATTTATAAACCTGTAATAATTTACGGTTTAAATGCAAATTTGTAAATAAATACTTTGTAAAAAAAATTGTATGGTGAGCACTTTGATAAAATTGTAGGAAATATTTTAGTACATCAAAAAGTGTGGTTATGATCACCATCTGACAAGCTGATCAGGCAAAGATTAGTGCTTAAAATGTCACTAAAATACAGTATTTAAACCTCGCATGAGGCGAATAACTGCAAAAAAGGTGCGTTTTTTCAGAATAAAGAACCACTCCTTTCAATAGGCTGACTACTGTCCTGATATGTAGTGGATCACAAAGAAAATAATGTGTCAAGTTTTTTTCTCAGGTAGCTATTTATACATTATGTAGTAGGCCTACATATACTGATGTGACTTATTGGGAAGAAAGGAAATGGTGCCATCTATTGGACAGTGTCAGTAGTGCATTTTGTGCTGTGATACATTTATTAAAGTGAAATATCCTACACTCAGTAAAAAAACTTTTGCTGCTTTTTCAAATTACTAATTTAAATTGAGTGGAAGCAACACAATTCTTAATGTTTTTTGGGGGACAACCCTAAGGACAACTTAATCGTTTTTACAAATTGAAGTGGATTGAACATAAAACAATTAAGTTAACTTTAATTAATTTGTGTTGGGACAACCCAGCATTTTTTCCAGTGTAACTTTGAAAGTGTTTAATATATTTTGTGTTTTTCTTTCTGTGGAAGACAATGATATCTTTACTGAAATAAATGAGTAATGTTTTTTCAGTGATGATGACGTCTTGTCAACCAATCCATTTGTCAATCTGTATTCTTTTTTTTTATCTATTTGTCTATCCATCTTTCTGTCTGTCTTTTTTTATGTCTGTCTGACTGACTCTGTCTTTGTGTCTGTCTATCTGGTCTGTTTGTCTTTATGTCTGTGTCTGTCTATTTTTTGTTTGACTGTTTGTCTGTCTTTGTCTATCTGACTTTGTCTGTCTTTGTCTTTGTGTATGTCTCTGTCTATCTATCTGTCTGTCTGTGTTTGACTCTGTCTATCTTTTTCTGTGTCTGTCTGTCTGTCTGTCTGTCTGTCTGTCTGTCTGTCTGTCTGTCTGTCTGTCTATCTGTCTGTCTATCTATCTGTCTTTGTTTGACCCAGTCTATCTCTATTTGTCTGTCTGTCTTTATTTTTCTGTCTGTCTCTGTCATACACGTCTGTCTTCCATCCTTCCATCTATCCGTCCATCCTTCTATCTAATTTGTCCGTCTATGTCCATCCATCTAATTTGTCTGTCTTTGTCCATCCATCCATCGAATTTATCTATCTTTGTCCATCCATCCAGTGAATTTGTCCGTCTTTGTCCATCCATCCAGTGAATTTGTCTGTCTTTTGCCATCTATCCAGTGAATTTGTCTGTCTTTGTCCATCCATCCAGTGAATTTGTTCGTCTTTGTCCATCATCCATTTAATTTGTCCATCTTTATCCATCCATCCATCAAATTTATCCATCTTTGTCCATCCATCCACCGAATTTGTCCGTCTTTGTCCATCTTTATCCATCCATCCATCGAATTTATCCATCTTTGTCCATCCATCGAATTTATCCATCTTTGTCCATCCATCCAGTGAATTTGTTCGTCTTTGTCCATCCGACCATCTAATTTGTCCGTCTTTGTCCATCCATCTAATTTGTCCATCTTTGTCCATCCATCCAGTGAATTTGTCTGTCTTTGTCCATCCATCCACCAAATTTGTCCTTCTTTGTCCATCCTTCGAATTTATCCATCTTTGTCCATCCAGCCAGTGAATTTGTTTGTCTTTGTCCATCCATCCATTCAATTTGTCCGTCTTTGTCCATCCATCTAGTGAATTTGTCCATCTTTGTCCATCCATGCAATGAATTTGTCTGTCTTTGTCTATCCATCCAGTGAATTTGTCTGTCTTTGTCCAACCATCCAGTGAATTTGACTGTCTTTGTCCAACCATTCAGTGAATTTGTCTGTCTTTGTCCATCCATCTAGGGAATTTGTCTGTCTTTGTCCAACCATCCAGTGAATTTGTCCGTCTTTGTTCATCCATCCAGTGAATTTGTCTGTCTTTGTCCATCCATGCAGTGAATTTGTCCGTCTTTGTCCATCCATCTAGGGAATTTGTCTGTCTTTGTCCAACCATCCAGTGAATTTGTCCGTCTTTGTCCATCCATCTAGGAAATTTGTCCGTCTTTGTCCATCCATCCAGTGAACTTGTCCGTCTTTGTCCATCCATGCAATGAATTTGTCTGTCTTTGTCCATCCATCTAGGGAATTTGTCTGTCTTTGTCCAACCATCCAGTGAATTTGTCCATCTTTGTCCATCCATCTAGGGAATTTGTCTGTCTTTGTCCAACCATCCAGTGAATTTGTCCGTCTTTGTCCAACCATCCAGTGAATTTGTCTGTCTTTGTCCATCCATCTAGGGAATTTGTCTGTCTTTGTCCAACCAGCCAGTGAATTTGTCCGTCTTTGTCCATCCATGCAGTGAATTTGTACGTCTTTGTCCATCCATGCAGTGAATTTGTCCGTCTTTGTCCATCCATCTAGGGAATTTGTCTGTCTTTGTCCAACCATCCAGTGAATTAGTTCGTCTTTGTCCATCCATCTAGGGAATTTGTCTGTCTTTGTCCAACCATCCAGTGAATTTGTCTGTCTTTGTCCATCCATCCAGTGAATTTGTCTGTCTTTGTCCATCCATGCAGTGAATTTGTCTGTCTTTGACCATCCATCTGAATTTGTCTCTCTTTGTCCAACCATCCAGTGAATTTGTCCATCCATCTAGGGAATTTGTCCGTCTTTGTCCAACCATCCAGTGAATTTGTCTGTCTTTGTCCATCCATCCAGAGAATTTGTCCGCCTTTGTCCATCCATCCAATGAATTTGTACGTCTTTGTTTATCCATCCAGTGAACTTTTCCGCCTTTGTCTATCCATCCAGAGAATATGTCCGTCTTTGTCCATCAATCCAGTGAATTTGTCCGTCTTTGTCCATCCGTCCAGTGAACTTGACCGTCTTTGTCCATCCGTCCAGTGAACTTGTCCGTCTTTGTCCATCCATCCAGTGAACTTGTCCATATTTGTCCATCCATCCATCCATCCATCCAGTGTCCGTCTTTGTCCATCCATCCAGTGAACTTGTCTGTCTTTGTCCATCCATCTAGGGAATTTGTCTGTCTTTGTCCAACCATCCAGTGAATTTGTCTGTCTTTGTCCAACCATCCAGTGAATTTGTCTGTCTTTGTCCAACCATCCAGTGAATTTGTCTGTCTTTGTCCAACCATCTAGTGAATTTGTCCATCCATCTAGGGAATTTGTCCGTCTTTGTCCAACCATCCAGTGAATTTGTCTGTCTTTGTCTATCCATCCAGTGAATTTGTCCGTCTTTGTCCATCCATCCAGTGAACTTGTCCGTCTTTGTCCATCCATCCAGTGAACTTGTCCATCTTTGTCCATCCATCCATCCAGTGTCCGTCTTTGTCCATCCATCCAGTGAACTTGTCCATCTTTGTCCATCCATCCATCCAGTGTCCGTCTTTGTCCATCCATCCAGTGTCCGTCTTTGTCCATCCATCCAGTGAACTTGTCTGTCTTTGTCCATCCATCCAGTGTCCATCTTTGTCCATCCATCCATCCACCGAATTTATCCGTCTTTGTTCATCCATCTATTGAATTTGTCTGTCCTTGTCCATCCATCCAGTGAACTTGTCCGCCTTTGTCCATCCATCCAGTGTCCATCTTTGTCCATTCATCCAGTGAATTTGTTTGTCTTTGTCCATCCATCCAGTGAATTTGTCAGTCTTTGTCCATCCATCTATTGTCTATTTATTTAATAACATGCGTACAGTGTAGTGTTTTACAAAGTTTACTTTAGTTTGTGCATAAACCCTCAATCTGAACTCTGTAATGTTTTATAATAATACATGCAAAATGTTTATAAGGAGCTTTTGGCTTCATAAAATTACAGAACACTAGCCTGAGCATCAATGTAGATCACAGGAATGAATCAATCTTTATAATCTTAAACAAATGCAGAGATTAACACAATCCTTAATCCACAGGGAAAATATAGCTGGGCCCTGTTTAATTCTACGCCTCCCAGTGAGTTTGTTTACAACAGACTTCACTAAAGAACACTCCATGTTGTATAATGAGCACTGCTTTGGCTTCAGGACTCAGCTTTTACCTTGAGTGAAATCTGAGAATCACTGGTGTATGTTATTGAAATGAAACACAATGCTAGCTTATCTCTTAGGGTCAAGATAAAATCCTGTTGAATGCCCACAGTCGTATCAGAGTGAATTAGTATATAAGTGCAATATGTCACATGCTCGTGTCTGTTGTCACTCTTTGAATCTCGTTCACGGTGTCAATGCAGCAGTCTGTGTGAGTCTGTCTGAGTCAGTCTCTGCTGCAGAGTTTTGACTCACTGAACAGCTCTGCTATTTTTAGCCACTGCGTCGAACACTCCATCAGGTTACAGCGAGCCTTGCCTTCACCGCGAGGGCTGAACACCAAACCGAGAAGAAAAGATCGCTTATGGAAAGATGCTGTTGAATGTCGTCTCTGTTTAAAGAGGAAGGGTGGGGATGGGTGGTCAATTCAATACAGTCAGCCTACTGTAAAATGCTGCACTGTGCCAACGTACTGGCATTTTAGATGAATAGTTCAGCCAGAAACATTGTTCATGCTCTTTTAGGTTGCTTTGAATGCATATTAACAAAGTTGACAAAATTAGATATTTTGAAGAATGTTCATGCTGCACATTTCTGTTCAATAAAAGTGACTGGGGAATAGGATTTGTTAAAGTTTTGGACTAACATCTACATTTTGGCATTTGCTGGAAAATGGAAATGTACTCCGTTTACACTGTAAAAAATGCAGGGTTTCACACAATTCTTCATGCTGTCCCAACACAAGTTAACTTAATAATCTTTATATATTTAAGTGGGTAACACTTTATTTTGATGGTCCATTTGAGTATTAGTAGACTGTCTACTTAATATCTGTTGACACTGACATTTAACAGTCCTTCAACAGACATTTAACTGACTATAAGAAACTTTGCAATTACATGTCAACTTACACTAACCCCAACCCCAACCCCAACCCTAACCCCAACCTAACAGTCTACTTATAATCTAATGATAATTAGTTGCAATGTAACTTAAATTGTGTGACCTTTAAGTGCACTGAACATAAAACAATTAAGTTGTCCCCCCAAGAAAACTCTTTAATAATTGTGTTTTAACTCATTTTAAATAATTAATTCCAAACCTTTGTGTTTATTTCGTCTGTTAAACACAAAAGAAGATATTTTGAAGAATGTTAGAAACTGAGAACCATTGATTTCCATACCAAGATCAACAGATACAATGAAAGTCAATGTTTACCGGTTTCCAACATTCTTCAAAATATCTTCTTTTGTGTTCAATGGAAAACGAAACTTAAACTGGTTTGTGGTAAGTGAAAGCTGATCAAATGAACACAATTTTTTTTTTTTGGCAGGGTGAGCTATCACTTTAGGATTCAGATAACTATATCCTAATATACCTCAATGTATCATCAGCTGCCGCAGGTATTAATTTTGTTTGTAAATTTTAGTTTTGTTTGTTTCTGCACGTTATTTATTTATTTTTCTTATTTTTTGGAATCTCAAAGTGCCAGTAGCCACTAACTTACATTTTATGAATCACTGACCAGAGTTTCAGCTAAAAATCTTTTGAATGTTCTGAAGAAGAAAAAACTCACCTACATCTTGGATAGCTTGAGGGTGAGTACATTTACATTTTTATTATTAGCTTATACAGTATTTCTTTGCACTCCAATGAAGATATATTCACGTATTTAGGTGAACTGTGCCTTTAAGCATTTGCTTTTGCCCACAGTCTTCCATTCTGAGTAAACGTTACATAAAAGCGCTGCTGCCGGACGAGGAGGCAGATGCAGATGTGAGGTCATTGGCCAAAAAAAGACGGTTCTCCCAGAGGACTGCACTTTCACCAGCCAATAAACAGAACCCGATCCGCTCTGAGCGCCATCATTCCTTACTGCAGTCTGGTGCTCCAGGAACATGAGCACTAGATGTTCTTTGTTTGATTTTCTGCTGAGTCATTACATCCCCAGACACTTCATCCTACGGCTGGATACGGCACCTCCGCTTCTGTGCGCTGCTCGTACTCTTGCATTTATTCAATGGATGGCTCACTTAAAAATAAATGTGGGGCATTATTTACTTGGTGCTTACAATATAATGATTGATTTCTGCTTAACGTTGGAATGATTGGAATGTCTTGAATTACTCTGTTCCCTTAGAAAGCTGATTAAAAAAAGTTAAATATTTCAATATATCCAAAGTTAAAGTCCCTGTGAAATCAAAATTTACATTTTCACGTTGTGTTTAGGTGAACAAATTTACCTGTGCAAATTAATCCACTAAAAAAAATGTTTGTTTTGGAAATCTTCAATCAAAATTATTTCCTGTTGTCAGTCGTGTAAAGCAGGGGTTTTCAAACTTTTAGGATACGCCCCCCCACCCCCACCCCAAGTTTGTCCAGTATGCATATAGTGGCATTATTGAAGTAAACACCAACTATTATAGTAACACGCAATCAAACTATTACCGCCATGTAGGACTTTTCGCTGCATTTTGTGTCAAGATCAAGATCCACACACACGGCTGTCAGTAAATGACCGCACACACACACACACACACATCACGAAATGTGGAAGTTTTTTTTCGCTTCACGTAACACCCTAATTATATTATTGTCTTATACAGATTAAGGCAAATAACTATTACTGATGTCCATGTAAACGTAGTCAGTTTGTCTTCAAAGTAAGTGAAATCCACTTGTCTGACGCTCACCAGTTTTACATTCGTTCATTCACCGTCATTCATTTTAAAAAGCACCCGCGGTCCATTTTATTTCTATTTTACTGGAATGCAATAACTCTACAGGTGCCTGATAGTTAGCTGTGCAACTAATGTTAATCATATTCCCTCTAGTGAACACATAAAAATCGTCATCATAATTTACTCGAGTACACGCCTCAAATTCTCGCGCCCCCTTAATAGGTGCTGGCGCCCCCCTGGTGGGGCACGCCCCACAGTTTGAAAACTCCTGGTGTAAAGTAACAAATTACAAATACTCAAATTACTGTAACTGAGTAGTTTTTCCTGTAATTTACTAAGTTGTTTTTAAATTGTGTACTTTTACTTTCCCTTGAGTACATTTTTAGTGGAGTATCTGTACTTTTACTCCACTACTTTCTTTCAACCTGCAGTCACTACTTTATTTTTTCTTGTCTATGGGGATTAGAAAAATCAGTCCTGTGATTCCCGTCCAATCAAAACGCACATAGAAGATAAATCGCATCATAATGACCTACCTTAGGACATGGGCGATTTATAATTGCAGCAAACTGTTTGGAAGCATTAAAAGTGTCCAAGAAGATGTCCAAAATCTTTACACACATTGACCCAGAGGCTGTTTAGATGCATGTTACTGATGAGAAGATGATGGATGTTTACTGTATGATGACCGAAATGGCGTCATGATGTCAGATTGACGTTGTTCCCCAACATCGTGAGGACATTGGATTTTGTTTGGAAATTAAAAGTGGGTTGACCTCAGAACCCAACGTAAGGCCGACCTCAATGTCCAACGTCCAACCTAAAATCAACCAAATATCAACGTCTAATGATGTTACCGCTATGACATCTACCAGACGTTGGATTTTGGTTGCCATACCTGAGGAATAAATGTCAGTATTTGTCGTCTATGATGACGTTGGTTTAAGATGTTGGCTCGATGTTGGATTTTGGTCACTTTCCAACACAACCTAAAATCAACCAAATATCAACGTCATTTGACGTCGTTAATGGACATAAAAATAATGTTGTCCTTAGACGCTGGCTAGACATTGAATTTTGGTCAACTGACATCACATGCTAAATCTAACCTAATATTAACGTCTTATGACGTTGTGTGCCTGCTGGGCAATAACTAAATGCACTACAGAATGTTACGTTTACACATATCCACAAATTACATGTAAATGCATCAGCTTTTCACAGTGTAATACTCACTACTCTTGAGTACATTTAAAAGTTCTACTTTTTACACATACTTTGAGTAATATTTACAACAGATACTTTTACTCTACTTGCACTACATTTTTAGGCAAGTAATGGTACTTTTACTTAAGTATGATTTTTCAGTACTCTTTCCACCACTGCCTGTTGCTGTCAGTTTGACGGCTTCAGTCGCAATATTCCTAACCACGCCCCTTTTACAGTTAGTTTGCTATGGCGAATAATATGCGAAAATAAAGCCCCTCCCCCACTCAATATTCTGTTTCAGTTGGAAGTCCATCAACATACTGACGTTAAAATCAGACCCAAGAAATCATGATCAGCACACAACATATTTTCTGTTTTATTGTTGAGTTGAAATAAATGAATTCCAGTCTGACATTTTTTGGAGAATAGGGGAGAGTGAGGACGAAAGTAACGTGGGACGAAAGTAACAAAGCAATTTTCCCCGAAGCCCTGACAACATTTGATTTCCAGGCTAAAACAGCACATTCAGCATGCAACCCTTGATGGAGCGGCCAAATATCAGCTGACTTCGGGACCTTGTCCCGCGGTTAGGTCCAAATTTCTGTTTTTAAATGCAAAAAGTTAATTATTTAGTGGGTTTTTTTCTCATTACAAATTATGTTTCTCTTTTTTATGTGTCACACTAATGCTCAATCTACAGGTTATTTAGTGCAATAACACATCGGTTTTTCTGTTTAAAATAAATCAGGCTTAAATTGCGAGAGTTCCTGTGGGGCCAAAAGTAACACTGTTATTTATGTCTCACTGCTAATAGCCATGCCTTATTTTTCACTTCCACGTTGGTTTTCAGTGTTTTGTCTCGTATGTTTTATGAGAATTTTGCATATTGCCAATAAAAAAAATATTCAAAAATAATAGAAAATTTGCATTGTTGGATTGCTTTTGAAACAATTGATTAAGCTGAAATTTAAAATGAAAATGCCGTTTAATATTTTGTGCAAAAATAAAGGACAAAATATGTTTGCAGTAAACATTAACAAGGTCATAGCCAGATTAATATAAACAAGATTAAGCCAGTAAATCTAGCAAATATTGTTGTGTTACTTTTGACCCAGCCATGTGTTACTTTCGTCTCTGCTGACGGGTCAAAAGTAACTCTGCAACTTTTGTTTAAAGTGAAGTTATATTGGAGTTGTTCTACATTGATACAAAACAACATCTGATTTTGATAGACCACTTTGAGTTAGTAATCACAGCAAAAATATATTTCTGCCAAAAATATTATCTTTTAAAATGAGGGTTTTATGAAAAAATGTTACTTATGTCCCCGCTCTCCCGTAGTAGAAAAAGACACCGCCATCAAGTGACAGACTCATTCATTTTCATTGTAGAGTATTACAGTAAATCTCTTGTGGAAAGCATATAAGCAAGCATGACACAAATGTTGTCACCAAAATCATACATGAATGATTTATTTTTATTATCGTACAAAAAAGATGTACAAGCAGTTCACAAATGTGCTTTGAATTATTTGTGTACTACCTAGTTTGTCCATGAGGTGTCAACACTGAACTGGCCATTGTTTCAAAGAAGGAAAAATTGAGAAGATGGATGACAAAAACAACAGAAGTCCATGATGAAGAATGCACTTGTGAGGAGTTTAAAAGGTATCCACATCTCTATTCCACACTGTTATTAAAAACATTCTTATCAGTCATAACTATTGGAGAGAAAAGCGCAGACACTGGATAATGAGCCAATCTTTTTAGTGCGCTTACTATCAGATGGAGTATACTTTGCATGTGTGCATTTATTGAATCATTTGTTTTTTGCGTTCTTCTGTAATTGTTCCATTTGTTTTTATTTATGTTTTTCAGCTCTAAAACCAAAGCTTTGTTTAGTCTCGGTGCATTCCATTTGGAAGGGCTCATCCCCAGGGACGTGCAGAGACCTTTTAAGGTGCAGGCGCTCAAATGGAAAAAAGGACACTTTTTATTACTTTTTATTTTTATTGTATGCCTATGATATTGCCCTGGCTAACTTTAGCTAACTTATTACATGGTTGTTAATCAGGAGGATGTTAGCAAGACAAAATAGCCTATTTGCTAACGTTAAATTTGAGCCTCAGGTAGTCTTTTGTTAACCGTTACCTCCACATAATGAAGATGAACGACGGATGAATTTTACATCGGCCGTTCTGTCGATCATATCGCGCTGCCGTAACAGAAGTCAGCTACTAATATATGTTTTACACACACTCCGTCTGCAGTGTGTGTATGGGTCAGACTGTAAAGCTATGGCCCAGATGCAGTCCGTGTGCAATGCGGATGCAGAAGTTGGCATAGTCACTGATATACGTTACTCCACTGCTGACACCTTACTTTCGAGGCGAGAGTAACAATGTAAATAGAGTCTTCGTTAGAGCATTCGCCTCGCATGTGGTTTTTCTTTCAAATCGTCAGTTCGAGGCTCACTTGGAGCGGCTAGACTAAAACCAAGATATACTTTAAAATTTTGTTTTATTATTGTTTGACAGGGAAAGCGGTCCTTAAATAGAACACGCATTAACATACATATATTATATTATTAGTAGTATTTAAAAAAATAATTATTATCCCCAGAAAAAAAGGGCACTTTCTCTCCAGGAGAAAAAAGGGCAGGGGCTCGAGCACCCAAAGCCCCCACCTCTGCACGTGGCTGCTCATCCTTATGCCCTAATCCCTTAAGGGAACGTGCTATTCAACACCACACACCACCACACAATGCGGCCGGCCAGAAGTGCGATATACCCATTAATATAGGAGCCTTTTTTTATGACATTGTATAACCATAATTAATATTTTTACGTTACTGTGACGATTGGGTTTAGGGTTGGGGTGGGGGTAGGCGTTAAAAAATACAATTTATTGGGTAATTTAATAGATAGCATAAATAAAACTCGGTACAACTACTGTTTTTACGTTACTGTGACGGTTGGGTTTAGGGTTGCGGTGGGGGTAGACGTTAATAAAACACAACCGCAACCATATCCGATCTAGCAACAACCAGATCATTGGGCCTGAAGTGTTCATCAGTTGAACCCTTCGAAATACTTCATTCCAGAAATTGGACCGATTTGAGGACTTCAGTTTGGAACGACGCTTCAATATGGCGGCCACAATCAATTTGACTTCACAGTGCCATTCAGAAAGCGGTGTATCTTATTTGGAACGCATCATAAATTGTGCCAAAACAACTGAAAGCACATGTAAGCTGAAACCGATGCGCACTTCAGAATCTCGCCGGAAGTAGTAGGTCATCCGAGTACTTCTCGCATACTGTTTTTCGAATTTTATGGCTGCGTCCAAAATCGCATACTCCCATACTATATAGTACGCTAAAATCAGTATGCGAGTCGAGTAGTATGTCTGAATTTATAAAATTCGAAAATCAGTATGCGAGAAGTGCCCGGATGACCTACTACTTCCGGCGAGATTCTGAAGTGCGCATCGGGTGGAGACTACGCGATTCGCAAGAGAATTCATGAACGGGAGCGAAGCGAAGCAACTGATGTGGGTAGGTCACGTGATCATGACAAAATGGTGGATGTAGTACGTCCAAATTTCATTCATACTACTCACATTCATGCTGTATACAGTGCATCCGGAAAGTGTTCATAGCGCTTCACTTTTTCCACATTTATTTATGTTACAGCCTTATTCCAAAATGAATTAATTTCATTTGGTTCCTCCAAATTCTACACACAATAGCCCATAATGACAACGTGATAAAAGAGTTTTTTAAATTGTTGCAAATTTATTAAAAATAAAAAACCTGAAAAATCACATGTACATAAGTATTCACATCCTTTGCTTAATACTTTGTTGATGCACCTTTGGCAGCAATACAGCCTCAAGGCTTTTTGAATATGATGCCACAAGCTTGGCACACCTGTCTTTGGGAATTTTTGCCCATTCCTCTTTGCAGTAGCTCTCAAGCTCTATCAGGTTGGCTTTGAAGTGACGGTGTACAGCCATTTTCAGATCTCTCCAGAGATGTTCAATAGGATTTAGGTCTGGGCTCTGGCTGGGCCACTTAAGGACATTCACCGAGTTGTTGTGAAGCCACTCCATTGATATTTTGGCGGTGTGCTTTGGGTCATTGTCCTGCTGAAAGATGAACCATAGCCTCAGTCTGAGGTCAAGAGCACTCTGAAGCAGGTTTTTTTTATTCAGGATGTCTCTGTACATTGCTGCATTCATCTTTCCCTCTATCCTGACTAGTCTTCCAGTTCCTGCTGCTGAAAAACATCCCAACAGCATGATGCTGCCACCATCATGCTTCACTGTAGGGATGGTATTAGCCTGGTGATGAGCGGTGCCTTCTCCAAACGTAACGCCTGGCATTCACTCCAAAGAGTTCAATTTTAGCCTCATCAGACCAGAGAATTTTGTTTTTTTATGGTCTGAGAGTCCTTCAGATGCCTTTTGGCAAATTCCAGGCAAGGAGTGGCTTCAGTCTGGCCATTCTACCATACAGGCCTGATTGGTGGATTGCTGCACAGATGGTTGTACTTCTGTAAGGTTCTCCTCTCTCCACAGAAGAACGCTGGAGCTCAGACAGAGTGACCATCGGGTTATTGATCACCTCACTGACTAAGGCCCTTCTCCCCCGATCACTCAGCTTAGATGGCCGGCCAGCTCTAGGAAGAGTCCTGGTGGTTCCAAACATCTTACACTTACGGATGATGGAGGCCACTGTGCTCATTGGAACTTTCAGAGCAGCAGACATTTTTCTGTAACCTTCCCCAGCCTTGTGCCTCAAGACAATCCTGTCTCGGAGGTCTACAGACAATTCCTTTGTCTTCATGCTTGGTTTGTGCTTTGACATGCACTGTCAACCCTGGGACCTTATATAGACAGGTGTATGCCTTTTCAAATCATGTCCAATCAACTGAATTTCCACAGGTGAACTCCAATGAAGCTGCTGAAACATCTCAAGAATGATCAGTGGAAACAGAATGTACCTGAGCTCAATTTAGAGCTTCACTGCAAAGGCTGTGAATACTTATGTACATGTGATTTTCAGGTTTTTTATTGTTAATAAATTTGCAACAATTTCAAAAAAATCTTTTTTCACATTGTCATTATGGGGTATTGTGAGTAGAGTTTTGAGGAAATTAATGAATTTAATCCATGTTGGAATAAGGCTGTAACAAAAAAATGTGGAAAAAGTGAAGCGCGATGAATATTTTCCGGATGCACTGTAGTCTGTAGAACATACTTTTCTAATGGCCGAGTAGTACGTTTAAATTGGTTAGATCACGTGATCATGACAAAATGGCAGATGTAGTACGTCCGAGTTTCATTCATACTGCTCACATTCATACTATATAGAACATACTTTCCTAACACCCAACTAGTACGTTTAAATTCAAATGCAGTACCTACTGAGTAGTAGGTGATTTCAGACGCAGCCATGAATTTGTACATACTACTCTGCTCACATACTGTTTTTAGAGTACTATATAGTATGGAAGTATGTGATTTCAGACGCAGCCTTTGTTTTTTACATTCATGTTTTTAAGGTAACTGGTTGCAAACAATTGATATGGGCTGAATTTAAACAAACAAATTAAATTTAGTAATGTTCAACTTAATTAGTTTGTTTAAATTCAGCCCATATCAATTGTTTGCAACCAGTTACCTTAAAAACATTTAGTAAATCCAATGAATCTTTTTTGTTTCAGTGTAAATAGTTCTGTTGTTTGCTAATCATTAAAAAAAAATTCACAATCACCACATTGTAAAATCCAATAAGTAAAGGTAACTCAAACCATTTGAGGAAACCGATTGCAACAAACCATTTAAGTTCAAAAACTAATGAGTACTGTGAACTTAATCCATTTGAGTAAATGAAGCAATTTGAGCACAGTAAAACCCAAGAAATGAAGAGAACTCAAACCAGCGGAGTACTGTAAAACCCAATAAGTTAAGGCAACTCAAAACATCTTAGGAAACCGATTGCTACAAACCATTTGAGTTAAAAAAAACTTATCTATAAGAGTAGTGTGAACTTACTCCATTTAAGTTAAAGTAATGAGGTATTTAATGAACTCATTATCTTCAACACTGAGTTCAAAACTCTTTACAAATGAGTAGAATTAACTTTCAATCAATTTTGAGTTAACTACACTCATTTCATTTGATGAACATGAACATGATTAAACATGTTCTCGGTATTCAGATCACTGTCTTTGCTTCCCATATCATAACTTCCTCGCTTCATTTAATCATCAGCAGCAAATCAAGATGCATGTTAAGTCTAATCTCACTCAAGCAGAAGGTCGCGTGAGGACTCGGGACAGAGCAACCAGTGTACATAACCACTCTGTATGTGCTTTTTCTTTGCAGCTCCTGTCTACAGTTCACCCATGGAGGAGCAGAGAGCTGTGTAATCAACTGTAGGTGATATTATTCGCCCACACACTCACCAGAGCAGCACCCAGACCCCTGATAGACCTTAAACAACCCCAGTGTGAGATAAACGGCGGGTCCAGACACTGAATGACACCAGGCCTTGCACAGCCTCCTCCGCAACTTCAGGAGAGAGAGACGGTTGCTAGGAGACGCAGCCCCAAGTGCAAACACTGAACCATCTGTGTGTGTGTGTGAAGAGGAGACGGAGGGCAGCTGAAAGCCTGGCACACTCCCTGCAACAACAGCCACCATCTTGTATTTTAGGCTCCTCCATATTGAAATGATGCTCTTTTTGTTGGAGCGAGACCACATCTGGGTTTTTTACCTCCTCTGCGGTGCTGGATGCAGGACTGGAGTGGAGATGGTGATCAGGCAGAGGTTGAGTTTTGAAATAATCCTTTAGTTTAAAAAACAAAACAAAAACATGACCTTATTTCACTCAAAATGAAGATTATTCAGTTAATTACTTGCACCACACCATAATTAAATTACAGATAAAGGATTTTTGAACTATTTTTAGTGAATAGTTCTTTAAAGAACCATTTATGAACATTAAAAAAACCTTATTACATATAAGAACCTTTTGTGGAATGAAAGATTCCACAGATATTAAAGTTATTATGTGCAGAAACTAATATGCAGACATTTTTTAGGAGTGCCATTTTAAAATAATCATTCTTTCAGTGAAATGAAAAAGGAGATATTTTGCAGAATGTCCAAGCTGCTTTTTTCTATACATTCATTTATTTATTTACTTTCATCTGCTTTTCTGAGGCCAGGTCGCGGGGGCAGCAGTCTTAGGAGAGAACCCCAGACTTCCCTCTCCCCAGACACTTCCTCCAGCTCTTCCGGGGAGGATCCAGAGGCGTTCCCAGGCTAGCTAAGAGACATAGGCTGTATCCAAAATCACATACTTCCATACTATATAGTAGGCTAAAAACATGCGAGCCGAGTAGTATGTACAAATTCATGGCTGTGTCCGAAATCACCTACTACTCAGTAGGTACTGCATTTGAATTTAAACGTACCACTTGGGTGTTAGAAAAGTATGTTCTACTGTATATAGTATGAATGTGTATGAATGAAACTCGGCAATCTACATCTGCCATTTTGTCATGATCCCGTGATCTAACCACAGCAGTTGCGCCGCTTTACTCGAAATGATAAATTCTCTTGGAGGGCATCAGGGGATAGCCAAGGTTTTCATAATCCTGGACCAGGCCGTATTCTGAGCAGCTGCTGTGGTGGTCATGGAAGAGTGGAGAGCATGAGACTGATTCCTGTGACGCTCCAGGGACAGACGAGTCTTCGCTGAGGTCCAGCATTCCCCAGCCTCCGGCGCCTAGACTGCAGCTCTGCACAAGATGTTTGGCCATAGGGAAAATGGTCGTGCCCAACTGAGCCTGGTTTCTCTGGAGGTTGTTTAAATTCTTCACTTTCGCCAATTGGTGAAGTTTTTTTTTTTTTCCTCGCCACTGGCTTGCATGGTTCGGGATCTGTAGAGCTGCGTATCGATGGAATTGCTCTTCAGTGTTTGGACTCTCAGTAGTGATTATTAAACCACACTGAACTGAGCTAAACTGAACTTAAACTCTAAAAACAGGACTGACACTGTTTCAATTTACTATAATCTTCTATGTGAAGCTGCTTTGACACAATCTACATTGTAAAAGCGCTATACAAATAAAGGTGAATTGAATTGAATCATGGGATAGCGTAGCGTCCACCCGATGCACACTTTAGAATCTCGCCGGAAGTAGTAGGTCATCTGGGTACTTCTTGGATACTGTCTGTTCGAATTCTATGAATGTATGACATGAGTTTTATGACATACTACTCAGCTCAAATACTGATTTTAGCATACTATATAGTATGGAAGTATGCATTTTCGGACGCAGTCCCTCCAGCGTGTCCTGGGTCTACTCCGAGGCTTCCTCCCGGTGGGACATGCTTGGAACACCTCCCTACGTAGGTGTCCAGGAGGCATCCAAAACAGATGCCCAAGCCACTTCAGCTGACTTCTCTTGATGTGGTGGAGCAGCGGCTCTACTTCAAGCTCCTTCCTTATCAATAAGAGTGCGCCCTGCCACCCTGTGAAGGAAACTCATTTCGGCTGCTTGTGTCCGAGATCTTGTCTTTTCAGTCATGACCCAAAGCTCATGACCATTGGTGAGAGTAGGAACGTAGATTGACTGGTAAATCGAGAGCTTTGCCTTTCGGCTCAGCTCCTTCTTTACCACAATGGACCAGTACATCGACCGCATTACTGCTGCCGCTGCACCGATCCACCTGTCAATCTCACATTACATCCTTCACTCACTCGTAAACAAAATCCCAAGATACTTGAACTCCTCCACCTTGGGGTATAAGGACTTTCCTCCTCTTTTCTATACTATGGATACATATTCCCAAAAACAAACTAAACATTCATTCATTGCACTTTCATATTACTTTAAATACATATTAATGCAAAAAGACTAAATGAGATGTTTTTAAGAATGCTCATGCTGCTCTGCTAACTTCTATATAATGAAATGGGGACTGGGGTTTGCCAAGGCTTGTGAATTAATGGTAAACATTCTGTAAAAAATGATATATGTTCACTTTCTTGCACAGCAAATTTCTATTCACAAGACCACCGCAGATTTTATTCATTTATTCATTTTCTTTTCGGCTTAGTCCCTTTACTAATCTGGGGTCGCCACAGCGGAATGAACCGCCAACTTATCCAGCATATGTTCTATGCAGCGGATGCCCTTCCAGCCGCAACCCATCACTAGGAAACACCCATACACTCTCATTCACACACATACACTACGGACAATTTAGCCTACCCAATTCACCTATAGCACATGTCTTTGGACTTGTAGGGGAAATCGGAGCACCCCAACCCACGCGAACACCAGGAGAACATTAAAACTCCACACAGAAATGCCAACTGACCCAGCCGGGGCTTGAACCAGCGACCTTCTTGCTGTGAGGCGATTGTGCTACCCACTGCACCACCGTGCTGCCCCACTGCAGATATTAATTTTATTTTTCCTGTATATTTTGTCTTTTAAACTCTAAAGTCCCATTGATTTCATTTTTGCATTTGTTCACACTGCAGCCAAATGTGGCCCGAATCTGATTTTTTGTGCCCACATGGGACTCAGGTAATGACCGTGTGAACAGCCCAAATCGTAAGGAATCTGATCTTTTCAGTTCAGATTTGTGCCACTTTCATATGTAGTATTAAATCAGACACAGATCTGATGTTTTGCAATCCGACCGCAGTGTAAACGGTTATGTAGGACTTCATGTGACTTTTACATAAGCTTTGAGTAGCTGAAAAGAAAGAAAGTGACTTGGACAGGCTTAGAATCTCCTTTTCCTCTCTACAAAAGAAAGCCATCATGTTTGGAAAACCTTAACGGTGAGTAAAAATACCATAAATGTTTTGAGTGAAGAAAAAAAAACCAGAAAAAAGAAAAAAAAATCAAGCAAATCGATCAATATTTCAGTTTTATTGACATTTTATATCAATGTTGATGGGAGTTCCAATAATATCATTATCCTCTCCTCATCCGTTTATAAAATACACTAACTGTTCTTACTGGAATACAAAAGTAGTAAATTTTGGTGTCCAGACATAAAGCGTGACAATGATAACGGATAACAAATTCAACAGTGTAATCCCTGACACAGATGAAAATCAATTGATGGTGAATAAATATGCCAATGCACAAATATATTACCACATCATTTAAATTGTGTCGAGAAGCTTGTTTTTCCGCTATACGCAATCCCACATGCTACCGTTCTCTGCACCCAAGCAAAAAGCCTTATTTTATTAAAACAAATCATTTTCCTTTGGGTCTTTGGTGATTTTCGGAGACACTGCGGTGTCTTTCCACATGTCTAGGGTACTGAGGAGCTATGATGAATAGTGTTTTTACTTTAAAGAACCTAACAGATAGGCAGTGTACAGTCTCATCTTATGTACTTATTCCCCAAAGAGTCCACTAACGAGCAAGAACAGTCGGTACAAATGAACACAGTGCGACTGGGATCGGCACAAACTGTTGAAACATGGAACACAGACACAAAGATGTCCAGATACAACACCTTGTAAACGGTTATACACAAAGGTTTACATTCACATATTCAACTATGCGTATGTTTCATCCAAAATCAGTTAGATGGTGGTTTTGTGTGAAAAGCTTGATGGTAAACTTTATGCCTCATAAGGTGCAGTCACACTAGCGTCATTTCAGCCAAATTTCACTATCAAAAAAGGTCAACAGTGTAGTGATGCATGAATTAATACTCGCACACAGTCACTATTAAACCAAAGCCTTATTCAGACTGTCAGTCTAAATCAAGTCGTCCAACCATTTAGCAAGTGTGTAGGGATTTTTTTATTGTAAGTTTCAGGCTACATTAATATGTTGCTGAAAATCCTACATGGCACTCATTCGTTCTCCATCTATCCAGAACCAGGTTGTAGGGGCAGGAGGCTACTTAAGACCAACCAAACATGGGAACTTCCCTGGCAAACTTCCTCCAGATTCTCCTGGGGGATACCAAATAATTTCTAGACCAGCTGAGAGATATAATCCCTCCAGCAAGTCTGGGGTCTTTTTCAAACTGGACATGTTAGAAACGCATCTATGAGGAGGCATCTATCATCTAGGAAGCATGGTATCCAGATCTTTGAACAACCTCAACTGGCTCCTGTCATCGTCGCGGAGCAGTGGCTCTGCCCCGATTCCTTTCTGGATGTCTGAGCTTTGTACACTGTCTCGCAGGGTCTGCTCAACTACTCTCTCAGCTTTAAATTGGGTCAGTGCCATGAACACCTCCAACTTTTGGTGTGTAGGAGGTGCTTTTATCAGATGCCTGAACCTCATCAACTGGCTCTCTCAATGCAGAGGAGTAGAGGCTTTACTTTGAGTTCCTTCCAGATGCCTGAAGGTGGTACCCTGTCTCAGAGGGTCAGCCCTTTAAAAAAAATCATTTCAGCAGCTTAAATAGGCCATCTTTTGTTTCAGTCACTACTCAACCCTCATGACCACAGGTGAACACACTTCACCACAATGGTATGGTATGAAAACTGCATAACTGCTTCTGTCGTAATGATCCACCAATTGATCCCATGAGGAGTTCACTCATGAACAAGACACTGACATTTTGGGAAGCAATTCACTCCAATTGGAAGAAGGCAGTCAACTGCTTGCCGGCTAAGAATTAATTAAGACTTTGCATTTAGAGGTGGTGACACTGGTTTTACACTGGGGGACCCACCATTACATCTGTAGTGGTGGTGGATGTTATTGTGACTGTAGCTCAGTAGCTTGCTAGTACAGTGAATTTATGCAGCCTGCTTGAACATAAGCAAATTTAGCAGAGGGACATTTTTTGCCCTCATGCAAAATTCTGAATACATGGATTCCTATTGAAACAGCTGGATTTGCATGTTAGGCCTCCTCTTTGGCCTTCTGTTGGAAATGGCTGAAACACCTTCATCTGAAGGCAAGTGTCCTAACAAGATTTCTGTACCTCTGTGCCTCCTTCTGACTCATTTAAATGTGGAGGCGCAGTGATTCTCCATGTCTCTTCAAAATGTCAGAGCTTTGTACCCTGCCTCACACGGTCAGCCCAGACAACTCTGCAGAGAAAACAGGCAATCTTGTTCTTACTCATTCACTTTCCTTTGTCTTGTTTCCTTCTTTATCAGGGGTTGATACAACAGAATCAAATGCCTGTTACCCTGGCATATGATTTACTATGCTGTTCCTGCTGCACCCAGCTCTGAGAGTGCACTAACATGTGCAACATTCAGTCCTGGGAAACAACAACACCCAGGCCCCGTTTACACTAATGCGTTTTCGTTTTAAAACGCACAAGTTTTGCTACGGTTACGCCATCCGTCCACACTACGCCGGAGTTTTCGAGCCCCGAAAACGGAGCGTTTTGGAAACGCTGAAGAGCGCGTTTTAATTCTGATACGCTGCTGCTCCGTCTCAGTGTGGATGGGGAAAAACGGAGACATCTGAAAACGGAGGCGTGGCTGCTGAGATTCACTACCTGATTGGGGCTTTTGGGTCATTGCGTATCCTTCCCTTATTTGTCAAGCCCCTATCACATGACTATAACGCTACCGGAAGACGGCAGACCAGCCTTCACTGTAAACAACAACATGGACACAGAAATGGGAGCGTTGTTTGCACTATTGTCCATTTCAGGCGCCATTGTGCAGTTAAACTCTGCCTTTTTTACTACAGCTGCTGCACATATTCGCAAGAGGCAAGCTATTGTTCGAGCACTCGCTAATCGCTCGCGTTCATCGTTCAACCAGCGTTTGTTGACTAACAATAACCAAATGCCGAGCGAGACACATGCTTCCTGTTTATACTTGAACGCGCATGCCCAGAGTGCGCGAATGGTCACGTGATATACGTTTTTGGTGGAGTAATGTGGACGGAGATATGTTTAGAAACGCTAGATGAAACGCTAGTGTGGACGCGGATCGTTTTTGATAAAAAAGCCGTTTTAAAACGAAAACGCATTAGTGTAAACGGGGCCCCAGTCTCACAATCACACACACACTATGGTCCATCTACATTATCCAAATCACCTATTATATTGTATATGGACTGTAGGGGTAACTGGAGCAGCTGGAGGAAACCCATGCAAACATAGGGACAACAGTCTGGACTCGAACCAGGGACCTTCTTGCTGTGAGGTGCTATCCACTGTGGTGTCTGCAATCTTGTTGTTTTGGAAACCCTATAGAGATGCTATGCTAAAATCTATCCTCACATCTGAACCCTGAGATACTTGAAATCCTTTGCTTGCGGAATTAAACCACTCCCCAAACAAAGCAGGCAGTTTTCATCTCAGATTCTTGGCCTTGCAAACTCTAGGTTGTAATTCTCATTCTCAGTTACATATTGTCCAAGTAAATCGTTGTAACCCAATGAGGCCACCAGGACAACATCATTTACTCAAAGCAAAGATTACCTGGTCTACGCACCTCTTTGAATTTAATGAACAGTGGAGACATTGGCATGGCATATAGCAATGCATACCAACTTTCCAGTTTTTTTTTTGTGTTGTAAGACATCTGTATTCATTTTTAACCCTCGGTTTTCATGATTTTAAGCTATAATGGTTGCCATAGAAACAAATGCAGATAATCTGTAAAATGAAAGTCTGCAAAGGGACACAAATCAGATCTGACCAACTATAATACAGTTTTAACAGTCAATCATCGAGATTAGATTCCAATCAGACAAACACAGGATCAGTTTTGGACTGAAAATCTGAATGTGACTCCCTCTCACTTCTGCCTTCTGTTTGTCAGTAAGTACATTTATGAAACCAACTCCAACTGGTTCAACTTATGAAACCAACTACAACAAATTCTGCTGTCTGCTGTCTAAACATAAGGATTCCTACTGAAATAACTGGATTTCATCAGTGAAATTTTGCCTCATAACATTAAATGTGACCGCCTTTAGACACTTTTTGAGTGAGCTAGTCCTTTTAAGGGATCGTTCACTCAAAATTCAAAATTGAGTCATTATTTACTCATTCTGGTGTTGTTACAATGCTGTATGTCCTTTATATTTTCTCCACAAAAATGTCCATATATATGGCATTGAATAGCAGCCAGCATTATGTGTTTTAAAAAAAGGATGTAGCAGTATTAAAGAATAGCCTCATGCTACACATGGCATATATTTTAAGCATTTATAGACCTGGAATATATAAAATCACATGTGACCATTCTGCAATACATTTGCATCTTTTTTAAACCTTAATACTGGTTGTGGACGATTACCATTATATGGAGTAGTGTGAAAAAAAGCTGTCCTACTATACAGTAATAACACCAGATTGAGTAAAAATGGACTCAATTTTCATTTTTGAGTAAACTACTCCTCTAGGCTTCTCATGCTGGTCTGTAGTGATGGGAAGTTCAGATCATTTTATTGACTTGGACCTTTGAGTCTCGTTCATTGAGATGAACAAATCTTTTTTCGAGTCATTTCGTTCAATTTGCCAAAATATAATTAAAATGGTATGAGTTGCTTCCAAACTCATCTACAACTAGCCAAAACGTTGATCACACTACAAGTCATAACTAGAATGCTATAAGAAAGAGAAAATAATCATTCATTGTTTACCTGGTCTTTTGTCTATGATTATTTCAGCTCACCTCTTCTGACAGGTCTTCAAATTCACACTGACAGTTAAGTTCAACCAAAGCACACAGTCTGAGCCAAAAGGAGGAGCCATGATTACTTCACTTTCTGAGTCTTCTGGTTTTTGAGTCGTTCATTCATCATGTGACAGCATGTAAAGAGAGACTACTCAAACTCGAGGGCTTGAGAGATGAACGGATCAAATCTTTTTCCGGCTCTAAATGCATATGACTGGCTTCTGTCTTTCATGTGATGAACAAATGGCTCAAACTGAGGACTCGAGAAATTAATGGATCCATTTTTTTCTGACTCTGACTGCATATGACTGGCTTCTGTCTTTCACGTGATGAACGAACGATTTAAACAGAGGACTCGAAAGATGAACAGATCAAATCTTTTTCCAGCTCTGACTACATATGACTGGCTTCTGTCTTTCACGTAATGAACGAACGATTTAAACCGAGGACTCGAGAGATGAACAGATCAAATCTTTTTTCCGGCTCTAAATGCATATCCGTCCTAAATAGTATGTAAAAATAGAATTAGTATGTCCCAAATTGTAGTATGTTGAAAAGAGTATGCCAAAAATTCCCGGATGGTTTACTATTCAAAATTTGGTCAAAATTTTAAGTGTAAAAGCGTCCATACTCTAACCGCTGATATTGCCCGTACATTGCGCATTGGACGTGAATTGGATTAGAACTACAAAACGTGGGTGAAAAGTGTAAACAAACTACAAACATGATGGACGCGCGAGACCAACCGTCAAGCAGAGAGGCTTCGGTAAAGATGTTTGTATGACTGTTAGTTAATATCTAGCCCACTAGAGAATATTTAAATAGCGTTGTCTGTGTTATATTTCATCTGCAACAACAATACTGAACTTATATAAAGTCGTGTTTGGACATTACCGTCTGAATGCAGAATTATCCAAAGACCTGAGGAGATTTCTCTGCATGAAAGACTCGTGAATAGGAGATTATCCTGCTGCTGCTTCTCCAATAAGGTAGGAAATTAAATACGACAGAAATGTGGATGATTGACAGGGCTCTTAACTAAGCAACACGACGATCTGTGTAACGAGGAAGTAGTATGTCCCAAAGCTTGCATGCTTTTCTGTTACACACTCAAAAGTATATAAGTTTTCCTCCACAAAAAAGTATATAGTATAAGTATGCGAATTGGGACGCAGCTCTTGTCTGGCTTCTGTCTTTCAGGTGATGAACAAACGATTTAAACCGAGGACTCGAGAGATGAACAGATCAAATATTTTTCCGGCTCTGACTACATATGACTGGCTTCTGTCTTTCACGTGATGAACAAACGACTCAAACCGAGGACTCGACAGATGAACATATCAAATCTTTTTCGTGCTCTGACTACATATGACTGGCTTCTGTCTTTCACGTGATTAACGAATGACTCAAACCAAGGACTTGAGAGATGAACGGATCAATTCTTTTTCCAGCTCTAAATGCATATGATTGGCTTCTGTCTTTCCTGTGATGAAAGAACAATTCAAACCGAGAACTCGAGAGATGAACGGATCAAATCTTTTTCCGGCTCTAAATGCATATGACTGGCTTCTGTCTTTCACATAATGAACGAATGACTCAAAGAAGACTCAAAGAAGTAACTAATCTTCTACTCCACCTGCACAATAAATGAATTACTCTCTGAGAGGAATCATCGTTCTTGAGTCATGCAAAATGAACAAATCGTTCAAGAACGACCCATCACTATTGGTCTGTCAGAGCTCCATTCAGAGATCTCTTCATGCCAGGCCTCCTCACGGGCGCAGATGGTGCTTACCTCAGTTGAATTGGCAGAGGTCAGCCTGGTAGTTTCTCACTGACACAAAGTGGAGAAAGCCCCATCAGCTCGGAGAACTCGTGACCCTGATCCTGCCAAGCACCACATGCCCTCTGAGCCCTGCCTTATGTCATGTACGCATATGAATAGAGCCGCTTGTAGTATAAACAGTCGGGCTGAGATGAGCATGACATGCGGTATACTGTTGTTTTTACACACGTATGTCTGTACACCTTATGTATGCATTCATGTATCTCAGTGTGCTCCCATGTGCCGGGCGGACACACACATCCACACACACACACATGCTCACGCTCTCCTCCAGACACACAAAGCCCCCTAGGGCGTCCCGCTTTCCTGTTCCTGGTCAGGCAAGGGTGTGTGTGTGTGTGTGTGTGTGTGTGTCAGCAGGAGATGGAGGGTAAAAGAGGGTTTAAGAGGGTAATGGCAAACCAAAGTCAGTCATTCACCCACACATTCACCATCCACCCGTCATTGGCTTGCTCTCTGCAGGACGCTCGCTCAGTCCCAGCCATTGTCCTTGATCATGTGGGCGAGCTCGATAATGAACTTGCCCTCCTTGTACTTCTGGCTGCTCTCAAAGGCATGTTCCTGGAGGCAGGAGGAAAACAAGAACCCATATTAACTTAATATCTGAGATGGAAAAATTGTTCATCACAGTACTCAAGTCAGTGCTTAATTTGTAAATGAATAGTTTCTGGAACAAAACCGGGAAACAAAAGTTACCGTGACCGACGTCCACCACACAATTTCAGTTTTCCCGGAACATGACGTCATTAAATGATGATCAAATTTTTGAACGGTCTTTTATTATTATGTGCCATATAACGTTATGGGTCAGCCATGGATAAACACAAACACGTAGCTACAAACTTCCAAACAAAAAAAAAAGTAAAACAAACATAATTAAAGGATTCTAATCTTCAAGAAGAGCCCACAGTTACCGCTTCTGTCATGTTTTCTGGCTGACTTGAGATTGCTTTGCTTCTGTCTCCTGCTATCCTGATCCGAGGAGGAAGTTCAATCTTCTCGAGATCTCGTTTGATCAGGCTCGTTATCAGATTTAGTCTGGGTTTAAAAAACAATGAAAACATGCTAGACTGCCTCTTTGCCATTTTAAAAATACAAATATTATTTAGGTAGGCTGCTATGCCCTTTTTATTTTCACTGCTCACTGCTCGTGAAACAATCACCAACCAACGAGAGTGATTGTAAGGGTAAGAAAGATGTTTGGCTAAAAATATTATTGAGGGCCAATAGTTAAACGTGACTTCTGCTTTAACTTGTGCATGATGATACCGTCATGTGCGCAGGTATTCACCACGCACAAGTTAATGCCGGATCAATTAAAAATAAATACAGAAATGCAAAACACGAATATCTGACATTTCCCGGAACAGGATCCGACAAGATCCGACTCAAATTAAGCACTGGCTCAAGTCATTCTATTTATTAATTGCATTTTTATTTGTAGACTGGAGACCAAACACAGAGAACAACCTACAATTTCTTCAATTTTAAGGTCACTGCTTAGACTTGATTGAAGCTATGCTAACTCTAAAGCCACAGTTACACTAGAGTTTGAGTATGCAAAATTATGTCAGATGGTGCTGTGAAAAGGGGTGGGATAAAACAAAATGATGAACTTGTGAATCTTGGTGCACGAGCTTGCGTATGAATGGAAGCCAATGGGGTGAAAAGTGCAGCGTGACCACAGCTTAACTGGCACACTAACTTTGCAAGACAGTGAACTGTTCTGAAATGACTGAAGCCCTTCAGCAGCAGGTTGTTCGGATTAAGGCCAAAGAAATGACCCTTATAGCCACCTTTTATCAAAAGGACAGACAAACTAAAGTTCAATTCAGTAGCTATGTTTCCTTCCAAAAATGCTAATTAAATTTATGCGCAAAGTCAAGTGAAGTGAAGTGAAGAAAGGGGAGCTTGTGATATGATTGGTTACGGCTGGCTTCTCATCCGTAATCAGTAATAATCCAATCAGATTGATCCAAGCTTAGAATAAATAGACCGATTTCACCCTACTGCCCTATCTTCGTTTTTGGAAGAATCCCCCCATCCACCCCAACTCCTCCTTTTCCTCCCTTTTCCAGGGGGAGCTCTCGAGACCTACCTGATCTCAGACCCCCTTTATAGGTTTATTGACCAGGCGGAGCCTTGGGTTCGATTATCTCCGAGCTCAGGGTTCTCTCCCAGGACAGCATGCCAAACCTGCTATTACCGCCAAGCATATCGAAGTGTGAACTCTTTAAACTGGAATATCGCATAAAATGCGTTTGAATAAAGCAGCGTTTCCGTCCAACGAGTCAAAGAGAACAAAATTGCCACTTCCTGATCAACTACCCCCAAATATCAAAAGTAAAAAAGGAATTTGCTGCGGTAAGAGAAGCTGCGTCAATCTTTTCTTTATTTAATAAATGACTTGCGCCTCAGAAGACGTATGCCAATACACAATGAATGCATGGTGGCATATAAAGCCATGAGACGCAGAGCGCAGAAGCTCTTGACAGTTCTGACAGTAATTAATGATATAATAACACTACTACTGAAATGGTTTCGGCGTTTTAAAATGACCAAAACAACATTTCAGATGTTTTACAATGTGCTCAGCCTGCTGGTTTGTCCATTCACACACATTTTTATCATCACATGATCTCTCATAACAAAATCACATGACCTTTTTTTTAATGCGCATACTGGAATTTGTTCGGTAAAAGTGTTTCCATCGTAGTTTATGCGCATCTTATCAAATAAAAAGTTTATCCTACTCAGTTATGCACATACATTTTTCATGCGCATTTTCAAAAGTCATGCGCATCTTGGCGTGTCCATCAACCATTTTTTTATGTGCATATTTAAAATGCACATAAAAATAGGTGGATGGAAACAAGTTTATTTTATTTGCGTCGGATGGGAAACATTATGATAATCTAACTGGGGAAAGACTGAACCCAAGCTGTGTGTGAAAGTCAGTAAAGATGGAGGTGAAAGGTCATGATTTGATGTTTTCTGCAGCAGGAGTAATCCTAGAACCACATGACAAAGTGAGTACAAATGTTATTAGAAGCTCCTTCAGCAACATTCAGTACCTTCCCTGCATTCATGACTCAATCAGCCAGCAATTTTCATGCAGGACAATGAACTCAGTCGCACAGAAAAACAGATAAAGCAGTGTTTGATGCTGAAAACCGTGAAATGATGAAATGGCAACCTAGAGTCCTAATCTAAACCTTATTGAAAATCTCTGTTAAATCCTTGGTGACAAAATGTGGGCCACAGATGTGCTCAAGTCATTCAACGCAAGGGCCTATACACTTCCTACTAATGTTTGACTGCTGTAACCTTAAAAATTTTTAGTTGTTGTAATTTTTCTTTGTTCTTTAATTATTGTTGTGAGCACTCCCAGCAGGCACAGGATGTCAACATGACATCAGATTGACGTTGTACCCCAACGTCATGAGATGTTGCATTTTGTTTGGAAATGAAAATCAGTTTGACGTCAATGTTCAACTTCGGACAGACATTGCATTTTGGTTACTTTCCAACGCAACCTAATAACAACAAAATATCAACGTCTAATGCTGTTACAGCTTGACGATGTGTGGACGTTTCCACTATGACGTCTATCAGACGTTGGATTTTGGTTGCCATACCTGACAAATAAATGTCAGTGTTTGACGTCAATGTGACTATATTGGTTTAAGATGTTGGCTCGACGTTGGATTTTGGTCACTTTCCAACACAACCTAAAATCAACAAAATATCAACGTCATTTTATGTCGTTATTGATGTCAAAATAACGTTGTCCTTAGATGCTGGGGACCTAAATCTAATTCAATATTAATTATATTCAAAAAAATTCATTGTAATTTAAAAAAGTAAAAACGTGTTTCTAAATTATTCTTGAATTGTCATTTTTGAATAAAATAAAAGGTAAAATGAATGCTGTTTCTCCACAGCGTTTAATATTCTGTTTGTCTTTGCTTTTTATAGCTGACGGTTGCAAGCAGCAGGGAGGACTCATCGGATTTCTGGAGAAGGGCACTGGGTCAAGCTCCGAAATGTCTGCATTCACACTGACATAAATATCTGACGTGCGTATAAATAACCGGGCCACTATGGGAACGTATACTTGTTTGTGTGCTTATTGGTGTTTGCATCGGTCAAAACTCCCCGTCAAGGGCGACCGGAAATCCACTAGCACTAAAAAAAAAGCAATTGGCATGCGGCACAGCTGCTGATTAAAAATGGACGTCATGCAAGGAATGTGCCCTGCTTAGACAAGTCTTTATGAACAAGCTTAAACCCGCAAAGCCGAGCATATTAACAATGTGCTATTATCTCAAAGTGTCCATGACTCTGGTGATTTGTAAGGTCAATATAAACACGCAAACACATTCAGTTTCTTCAGGTAAATGAGGCTGCAAGAAGCCTATTTGTTTGGTGAAGGGCGTTATTAAAGTAATAGTTCACCCAGAAAAAGGAAATTTACACACCCTCATGTAGTTTTGAGACTGTATGAACTGCATTCTTTTATTGATACAGTAATATTGAGGGGGAATTTATCTTAATTAATATATTGAATGTTATACATCCATATTTTTAGATCAAATTGATTTTACTGATGGAAAAAAGCTGTTCAAACTATCTTTAAACTATATTCTTTTGTGCTCCAAAGAGGAAATAAGTCAAGACTTTTCATTTTTTGGGTGATGTATTGCACCAAAACATATCTCATAGATTTGTTTTTAACAAGAGTCTTTCTTTCGCCAACCTAGTCTGTAAAACATTAACGTCCATTGACATTAATAAAAATGAACTTTCCACATTATTGGATTGTTTTCTTACATATTTCCAGCCCAGTGTGGTTTTGCAGTTTTCGCAGTAGATATCGGCCACCGCATGAAGCCCTGTAAGCAAAACCCTCTCCTCTGCAGGACCACATCCCACATTCACCCTGAGGAGACCAGAGACACACGGTCAGGCACAGGAAGCTGCAGGTTGGTGGGAGTGAGGTAAACATGACCACTACATTACTGTTCAAAGGTCTGGGGTTAATAAGATTTTGATGTGCCTGATACTTGTATTTACCAGGGATGCATTGAACAGATTAAAAGTTACAGTAAAACACATATTAATTAAAGATTGACCAGAGTATTTGACAATAATTGATATCAGCTAGTAGCTATTTTTTTTAGCCATACAGTCATTGAAACTGTAATCAGGGTTTTCGTTTATAAATGTGGCGTATGCACAATACGGGGGTGAAAACGTGTGTGTGCCACTTCCCACACAATAGTTGTGACCTATAAAAAAACAAACTTGACAGGGGGGAATGTGTGCAGTTTTAAGTAAACATGTTTAACCTCAAACTAATTTAAATCATCATATGAGCCATAATCATTCATAAATAAATTAAAATGTATTCTGGCGTGCGTTAACTTTTAAGAAGGTTTTCTACGCAAGGTTTTTATAAATGAGACCCCAGGGCCGGTGTCCTGACATTTTATCCTACCCATCAGATTATGCTACCAACACTGTATTTGAATGGTTCTGAGGTTGGGGTTAGGGATTAGGTAGGTCAGGGCGATATTACAGCTTCATATCACACTACTTCACATTAAAAATTTACACTGGTAGCAAAATCTGATGGGTAGCGTATTGCATCATCCAAATATGCTACCTACTTTTTGAATATGACAAGGTAGGACAAATCGACAGAACACCGGTTATTTCTGACAATGACAAAAAATCTAAATAAAAAACTACTGTTTGTTAGCTCTGCACTGGTGAAAGTATTCCAGAGGTGGAATGGCAGATACGGAAAGGAATATAACACATTTGTCAAAGCTCTGTTAAGATTTCACTCTCTCTATCAGATATCTATTTATAATTCAAATAACTACTTCTTTTTGATCTTTCCATTCATTAAAGAATGCCTAGAAATGAAACGCATTGTGCTATGTGTGCACGTTGTATGTGTGTGTGTACAGCCACAGTAACTGTAGCAATCAGTTTTTTTATGGACAAAATATGAATAAATATTGAAAATCTAATTGACACCACACTTTTGTGTGCCTCTGTGTGAGATATATATATATATATATATATATATATAGAGCGGGTAAAAACAAAGTATTGAACACGTCACCATTTTTTCACTCCTATTTCTAAAGGTGCTGTTGACTTGACATTTTCACCAGATGTCAGAAAAAACTAAAGTAATCCATACACACAAATAAAACAAAACTAATTAGTTTAGAAATGTTCATTTATTTAGAAAGCTATTTGTAATAAAATTAAATGACAGGGAAAAATTATTGAACACACACAGACTTCAACAGAGTCTAAAAATCTTGATGGTTCTGTGGGTCTATCAACTCTGATCTTTACTTCTTATTTTCTATTGCATTCAAGTCAGGTGATTGGCTGGGCCAATCTAGCAGCTTTATTTTCTTTCTCTGAAACCAGTTGAGAGTTTCCTTGACTGTGTTTGGGATCATTGTCTTTATCATCTGGCAATGTAAGGCCGTACTCACACTATGTACAGTTGCCTTGAACCAAGCCAAAGCACGCTTGTCCCCCCTCCCGTCTCCCCCGACGGCCCGCACTCACATTACATTCGGGCCTGGGCGCTCTTACATCATCGATGATGCGCTCCTCAGTAAGCGCTCTCGCTCAGCATAGTGGAGATTTCATTAGTTATATCGTTTAAGTGGTTTGATATGCGGTGACACGCAGTCAAATATTTCGTCGAACAGATCAGCCACTTTTGACGCTCATAAACAATCATAAAGTCCTTGTGCTGCAGGAATTAGGAGGTTTGCTGAAGGTGCAGCTGTCGTGCAGTGAGGGGTTTGCGTCTTTAATAATCTACGACAGTTTGCATTCATTAAACAGTTCGAATGATTAATTAATCCATATAAAACAGTCCCTTAAAAAGTCACGTCTCGCTTTCAGTTTCGGGCTTAGGCACGCTTGCACTCACACTGTAAGCGTACCGCGCCTGAGCCCAAGTGAACCGCGCTCTGGCATACCTCTTCCAACCGGGCCAGGGCCGCCCAAGTGTACCGTGCCTAAGCCCGATTCAGAGCACTCACACTTCTCAAACGATCCGGGAAACGGGCCTGGGCACGGTTCGGATAGCATAGTGTGAGTAAGCCCTAAGTGTTGGGTCATTTCCACTGACAATAACTACAGAGATTTCAGCTGCTGTCTGGGCTTTCCATGCCTTTTTACACCTGCCGTTTTTCATGTGTTCAATACTTTTTCCTTGTGTTATTTCATTTTTATTTCACATAACTTAATTTCTAAAATAATTAGTTCTATTTTCTGTGTATTTATGGATTACTTTAGTTATTACTGACCAAACTTTCAAGTCAACAGCACCTTTATAAAATGTTTTGTGAAAAATATTCCAAAGTTTTCAATATTTATTTTACCCTGCTGCATAAATGTATGAATCAATTATCCAAGTAAAAACACAGAAATAACTTACACAGAGTTGAACAGATATGCTCTGCCCTGACTTCCTTGAAAGGACTAAAGAAAAAAAAAAAGACACATTCTTTTGAGAATTGGTCTTACATCACTTACATCATGTTAAATTGAACTGATATGGCATTAAACAGCATGTGTTACTGCAGTCTGTGATCCCCTGAACAAACATGTTTTTTTATCTCGCTGTTTTCTTGTCATCAGGTGGTTATCTCTCACCTTGGAGATGAGTTCGTCGTGGTTGGCCAGGTGTGCTCTGCAGTGGATACAGCTGTAGGTGCGGTGACAGCTGGGCAGATATGCCTGGAAGGTTTTGGAGCGCGTCATGGTGACCATGGGCCGGGTCGGCGGGCGGTGCAAGAAGGGGCTGCCGGCCCAGGTCGGCTCACAAGGGAAGCACCGCAACACACAGGTGAGGGCCGTGGTGGGGCGGGGTGGGAGGTATACACCTGTGAGCAAACACACACACACAAAACTGTGGAGATTGCACTGTATTGCTTATTTGAGGGACATCTGAATCAAACTGTGCCTTGAGTTTGGAGAAAATCTACAACACCACTGAATCTACAATGTGAATCATATAGTTTGTAAATGAATTAATCTTATAAGACTTTTTAGCACAGTTTATTTTTATAAAGTTTATGGTTTTAAATCAGTTACCTGAGCCATAGAGAAGTAATGAAGTTATGCTTCCATTTCAATATAGCTTTCATTTCAATTACAAGAAGTATCAATGAAAGTGTTATAAGGTAAAAGACTACAACTCCATGAAGCAATAATAATCAATTGATAATCTAAACTTTATGGAGAAAATATATAACTATATACACACACAAACACATATATCATGGGAATGGGCGGAGTCAGACATATCATTTGGCTTTCCGTGTTGCTACTTTCTGATTGGTGGAATTTTCTGTACAGGGTCATGGGTAATGTAGTTTTTCTGCACATTTTTTGCTATTAAACATGCCTGTTTTTTTTAAATCAAAATCAATTAAACAAATTGAAGAATTACAGAATTAACTGCAAATGATCAAAAACTTATACAATCGATTAACCTCAGATCTCACAACAGATGACACACAGTCTTTAAAGATTAATCAATTATTGTTAAATAGTTTTCACTTGGCTGTTGAACTATATTGGTAAATTCCACTACCTGATATTTGCCCATTTATTCAAACTTTTGTAATTAAAATAGATGACTGTTTTGATCATGCTATAAATTAGCAAAGTTCATGCATGTATAAGGGAATACTCTGCTTTATCAAATCATCAAAATGTAGTTTATTAATAAAATAGGGAGTTTGTTATATATCAGCCTTTTTCATTCCATAGCTTAATTTATTTTAATCAGTAGATAATATTGGCAGTGGATACATTGGTGCATTTCTAGTTACCACAGGTTTTGTTTCTTTAGTTTTGGAAAACAAACAAACAAACAAACAATTTTTGCATTTTACTTATATTGCATAAAAAAGGAATAACTATGGACAGTTATTGAAAAAGTATGTGTAAATATATTATGCAAGAATTGTTTTCAGTGTATTCATTATTAAAATGATCTAATTATTTGGCAACAAAATTATGACCATGGTCTTATGTTGCATTGGTATACATTAGAATACATTTTGTGGGTCAAACTTTTTTTATTTTTCTTAAGCCAAAAATAATTAGACTATAGATAAATATAATGTTCCATGAAGACATTTGTACATTTACCAAAACTCAAATTTATACATATACAGTTGAAGTCAGAATTATTAGCGCCCCTGTTTATTCCCCCCCCAATTTCTGTTTAACAGAGAGAAGATTTTTTCAACACATTTCTAAACATAATCATTTTAATAACACATTTCTAATAACGGATTTATTTTATCTTTGCCATGATGACAGTAAACAATATTTTACTAGATATTTTTCAAGACACTTCTATACAGCTTAAAGTGACATTTAAAGGCTTAACTGGGCAGGTTAGGGTAATTAGGTAAGTTATTGTATAATGATGGTTTGTTCTGTAGACTATCGAAAAAATATATAGCTTAAAGGGGCTAATAATTTTGACCTTAAAATGGTTTTAAATACATTAAAAACTGCTTTTATTCTGGCTGAAATAAACTAATAAGACTTTCTCCAGAAGAAAAAATATTATCAGTCATACTGTGAAAATTTCCTTGCTTTGTTAAACATCATTTGGGAAATATTTAACAAAGAAAAAAAAAGTCAAGGGGGGGAAACATCCATAAAACATGGATACACACTCATTCTAACACATACACCATGGACAATTTAGCTTTCCCAATTCACCTATAGCGCATGTCTTTGGACTGTGGGGGAAACCAGAGCACCCGGAGGAAACCCAAGCGAACACGGGGAGAACATGCAAACTCCACACAGAAATGCCAAATGACCCAGCCGAGACTCGAACCAGCGACCTTCTTGCTGTGAGGCGATCGTGTTACCCACTGTGCCATCGTGCAGCCTCAAATAAATATATCAAAATAAATAAATTTATCAAAACTCAATGTTTGATTAGTAACATGCTTTAATAAGCACTTCATATAGACAGAGTTAAAGGCAATTTTCTCAGTATTTATATATATTAGAACCCCCAGATAACTTATTTTCAATAGTTGTATCTCAGCCCAATATTATTAATTAATAATTAACTTATAATTTTTTTTTCGGCTTAGTCCCTTTATTAATCAGGGGTCACCATAGCGGAATGATCCGCCAACTTATCCAGCATAGGTTTTACGCAGCAGATGCCCTTCCAGCTGCAACCCATTTCTGGGAAACACCCATATACTCTTATTCACACACATACACTATGGACAATTTAGCTTACCCATTTCACATATAGCGCATGTCTTTAGACTGTGGGGGAAACCAGAGCACCCGGAGAAAACCCACATGAACACAGGGAGAACATGCAAACTCCACACAGAAATGCTAACTCAGGGGTGTCCAAACTCAGTCCAAGAGGGCCGGTGTCCTGCAGATTTTAGCTCCAACTTGCTTCAAAACACCTGCAAGGATGTTTCTAGAAAGCCTAGAAAGAGCTTGATTAGCTAGCCCAGGTGTGGCTGATTGGGGTTGGAACTAAACTTTGCAGGGCACTGGCCCTCCAGGACTGAGTTTGGACACCCCTGTGCTAACTGATCGAGGCTCGAACCAGAGGCATTCTTGCTGTAAGGGCGACAGCACTACCCACTGCGCCACCCTAATATTGTCGTTTCCTAACAATAAATGCAATGGAAAGCTTATTTATTCAGCTCTCATGTGATCTCTATTTCAAAAATGTAACCCTTCTAAAGTCCAGGGTCACAATTGTATTTTCTTCCTAAAAATACTCAAAGAATTTTTAATGGGGAATCAGAAAAAAGAACTGGAAACAGTTTCTAACATTATCCTTCACTAAACCTTGTAAGCACATAGCTAAAATGTACAATCAAAAACTATAAAATGCTTTAACATAAAGCTCGAAATGACACACATCACCTTTTAGACTGTGCATGGGTCTGCAAGTGTGTTTGTATGCACCAGTCTGACGCTTTATTGTTGGTACATTGCTCCTTCAGTCAGAAGGCTTTGTTGAGGCAGGGGTGAGCACGTCTTTTAAAGAGTCCAGAGCAAAAAGCGGCTCTTATGTTCTGTCCATTGTTTCCCAGTCAAAGCGTGGGACCGGGGAATAAAGAGTCTACTGATAGATCGACGCGCTTTCCCACACAAACACACAACCGTCGACTAGCCACATCTACAAATAAACTCTCCAGCATGCTGGTGACCCGCTCTCGCCCCGGTTCCACACCCTGACCCACGTGCGGGTATTTTAAGGACTCTGCAAGTTTGCTCAGGACATGATGCTGGTGTTTTCTTACAGTTTACTGTCAACCAAACGATACACTTTGTGACACTGCTATGATAACTGCATGATGGATGAGATAATGGATTTCTCTTTCTCTTGCACAAGCAAAGTGGCTTTTATTCGTTTAAAAAGTTAATACCGGTTCCGTAATATTTAAACTGAAACGTTTCACATTAGAAACATCAAAAAATTACAGTAAGAGCGAAAAATAAACGCTTTTTTTCAGACAGATGTAAACTATCCTTTGAGACTGTCCCCTGAAGGGTGTAAGAAATTATCAAATCTAACTTTTTTTTGTGTTTTTTTTGGGATTTGTATTTCTCCTTGTTCACGCAGCAGCAAATTGAATCCGGGTTTTGTATTGCCATAACAGATGGATCAATAAAAGCAAAGGGAGAGAGTCTCGGTATGGTTTCATCATGCAGACAAAAACGCATCAGCTGAGCTCTGATCCGTGAACGCTGATGAAGCTTCAGGCACAACCAGTTCAAATACCGATCCCTGACCTAACATGCAAACTGTGCCACAGATCATAACACTGGAAACCAAATGGTAAGCAACACTTTATAAGATGCTTTCAAGTATTTTTTATCTTGAGTTTAAGAGCTTAAATCAAGGCTATAGGGGCCAAAATATTCAATCAGATTCAATCAGAAGCTGTTCTGAGTGGTTTCTTGTGGTCTGCAAAGCTCAACGCAGAAGAAAAACAACTAAAGAACATAAAAACCATGGTTAAATAAAGATAGATTTTAATTACATAAAACACAAAAGAGAACACACAGTTAATGTTTTTTAAAGTTGATAAAACAAAACAAATTAAAAGAGATTAAATATGACTAATTATGATTATTTATAAAACATACTAGTAATACTGACTGCATAATACGAGACTTTGAGGCAATACAAAGGCATTATCACTTTTTTCATATGTCATTTGTGTAAAATCTGAATCCAAATTATACAGTAAGACTAATAATCTAACGTAAAACGGCTTCAATTCCATGTTAGTCCAAGATGGTTTATGCATTTAAAGTTAGAGCTGGGCGTCACGGTGGCACACGATCATCTCACAGCAAGAAGGTCGCTGGTTCAAGCCTCGGCTGGGTCAGTTGGCATTTCTGTGTGGAGTTTGCATGTTCTCCCTGTGTTCGCGTGGGTTTCCTCCGGGTGCTCCGGTTTTCCCCACAGTGCAAAAACATGTGGTACAGGTGAATTGGGTAAGCTAAATTATCCGTAGTGTATGTGTGTAAATGAGTGTATATGGATGTTTCCCAGTGATGGGTTGCAGCTGGAAGGGCATCCACTGCGTAAAACATATGCTGAATGAATGAATGAATGAATGAATGAATGAATGAATGAATGAAGTTAGAGCTGGTATAACGCTGGTGGACTAGAATTGTAATGTTGTTCTCAAGCAAAGCTGAGCTGATGTATAGCTGGTTAACTAGCAAACCACCACGCAGTTTCCATTGGAGAGTTCAGAAATCCAGCAACAAACATCCCAGTCCTTGCATGCAAAACATACCTTATGTTGGTGACCAGCTTGCAAAACAGCCAATACTAATGGCCATAAATGCGAGGTACCAGTTAGTCAGACTAGTTAGTAAAACACAGTTGCTATGGTCACATGTACTTTTGGTGTTGATCAAAAGTACATGTGTTGGTGTTTTGGTCCTTCGTTTACATTGATTTGCGATATTTTTAATTTTTATTAGTCATAATAGTTTAAAAGTCTTGTAATAACCTCCATTAAGACTCCAGTGTTTTTCAACCCTCTATAAGGGGTTAAGCATTTTGGTCACTCGCATAAAAAGGAGACATGTTACTGTTTACATTTGGTCTCATTTATGCATTTCAGATTTCTTTGAGAAAATAGGCAGGCTTTTTCCTCACCTTTCTATGTAATGTTGCAAAATAAGCTTGCACAATCTATATTTAAACACCGGCAGCTAGCTCTCTGTAACTCTAACATGATTGCGCCCGGTCAGTACCTGGATGGGACACCACATGGGAAAGCTAGGTTACTGTTGGAAGTGGTGTTAGTTACTGTACGTTCACACCGAAAGCAGCGAGAGCGTCAAAGGTCGCTCTGGCTGCCCTGGCGACAACGCTGTCTGCATTGAGCTCCGGCAGCGAGAGCGTCAAAATTCGCTACACATGATCTCATATTTAAAGGAGCCGTTGCTGCATATCATATCAGTTACACTTCCGCATAAAACATGCTTTCTAGCGTAAAGGTGTTGCACACTTAGTATTAAATTCACTTAACTACGGAAGATCTAGTTGCATGTGGTATGGCTTTGCTCCACTATGTGTCCATATGCCTGAAATATTCTGAAGCAGCAATACTGTTTTGTATTGTCAGATGAAATTCCCACTTTTTTTTAAGAAAAAAAAAATATAACATTGATGCACATCAGTAACTTGCCAGTAACTTTTTTAATCAATGTTGCAGTAAGAAAACATTGCAAATAATCGGATATCCAGCGACCGCAATAATTAAACCCTTGGGAACAACTGTGGTCGGGACCAAAGTTCACAGTGACTGTGTTCTCTGACTCCTCTCAAGCGGTGGACTTCTACATTCTGATTGCTTGCCGCCGAACTGCGTCATAGCTCATTACCATAAAGTTGACTTGATTTCAACTCTCCTCGACGCTCACACCGGCGAAGACGCGCCGCGCTGCTCCTCGCCGCCGGCTCCCATTGAAAATGAATGACTTCCGGCTACTTTGACGCTCCCGCCGCTTTCGGTGTGAACGTACAGTAAGGCTAGCAGGGTTCGCTCAACCTGCGGTCTGTGTGGGTCCTAACGCCCCAGTATAGTGAAAGGGACACTATACTGCTCAGTGAGCGCTGTCTTTCGGATGAGACGTTAAACCGAGGTCCTGACCCTCTGTGGTCGTGAAAAATTCCAGGATGTGCTTCGAAAAAGAGTTGGGGTTTAAACCAAATTTGCCCACTGGCCTCTGTCCATCATGGTCTCCTAACCATCCCCATATGATAATTGGCTTCATCACTCTGTCTCCTCTCCACCAATCAGCTGGTGTGTGGTCTGGCGCAATATGGCTGCCCTTGTGTCATCCAGGTGGATGCTGCACACTGGTGGTGGATGAGGAGTTTCCCCCCCATTGTGTAAAGTGCTTTGAGTGTCCAGAAAAGCGCTATATAAATGTAAGAAATTGTTGTTATTAATATCAACACAAAAGAATACGATGAAAATCAATATATAGAGCAGAAGCTTTTGCAAAAAATATTCCAAACACTGGGGGTTTGTGTTAGAATCAAGACTGTCATAAATCCTTTATAATCATAACATGACGCATCATAGATATGAATCAGATTTTATGCATGCTTATGACAACTGTCATTAATTGTCATTTGCTCAGTTGTCATTTTAAATGTGACGATGACATTGTTTGAGATGTCTATGTTATGACAACATGACACATGGTAACATTTTACTTGAAGGGGTGTTCAGAAGACTGTCACACGTCATGAAGACAAAGGAGATTTTATGCATGCTTATGACAACTGTAAATAATTGTCATTTGCTCAGTTGTGTCATTCATTCATTCATTTTCTTTTCGGCTTAGTCCCTTTATTAATCTGGGGTCGCCACAGCGGAATGAACCACCAACTTATCCAGCATATGTTTTACGCGGCGGATGCCATTCCAGCTGCAACCCATTACTGGGAATCATCCATTCACACACATACACTACGGACAATTTAGCCAACCCAATTCACCTGTACCGCATGTCTTTGGATATGTAGGGGAAACCGGAGCACCCGGAGGAACCCCACGCCAACAAGGGGAGAACATGCAAACTCCACACAGAAACACCAACTGACCCAGCCGAGGCTCGAACCAGCAACCTTCTTGCTGTTAGGTGAACGTGCTACCCACTGCGCCACCATGCAACCTCAGTTGTGTCATTTTAAATGCAAAAGTGACATTATTTTAGATGCCAACATATGCCATAATAATTGCCTCATGACAGTCATGTTTATGACAGATTTATGATGAGTTATGTTGTCTTGGTAATGTCAAGTTGTCGTGACAAAGACATGTTATGATGTATTTTGTTTATGTCAAGTTGTCATAACAAAGACATCTCAAATAATGTCACATTTGAATTTAAAGGTGCTGTATGTTAGTTTTTGACTCTTCTAAAGCATAAAAATTCCATAATATGTTTGCAGATATTTAAGAAACCTGTTAAGTGAACATTCTTGTTTATATGAAAAATGAATGCTGAAGTCAGATATGTCTCTTTTGAAAATGTGCTCTCTGTGCCACAACACCTGTCTTTGTTTTGGTTCTTTTAACCCACCCAATGCCACTTTAGCCAATTATATTTCAGCACCCCAGGTTGCCTTGCTGGAAAAATGTGTATTTGATTTATTCAGCCATGAAGGCTCTCAAACCATGCGTCTGCGACCTCCGGTGGACAGTAGCAGACTCCGAATGAGACGCAGATTCCGAGTTCCACATGAGACTATTAATTAGCAAATAATATAAATATTACGATCGTAAACATTGGGTTTGCATTGTAACCCTTGTGACCTAGCAACATGCTAAATGAGGAGATTTGCAGTGATGAGCAATTTGGCTGTTTGCACATGACAAAACACGACAGAAATCTAAATACAGCCATTCAAAAGCACAGAATATGCACTCACTCACTAAATGGTAAGGTTTATGATCTAATTAATACATATTAAACCTCTTTAACATTATTAAATATAAATGCTGAATCGCTGATATGTGTTGGCTTGCACTGAGTCTCAGTTCTAAAGTGACATTGTACACTCTCAGAAATAAAGGTACAGAAGCTGTCACTAGGACAGTACCTTTTTAAAAGATACATATTTGTACCCAAATAGTCCACAGTGGTACCTAAAAGGTGCATATTAGTACCCAAATGTACCTAAATAGTACCTTTGAGGTACCATTATGGGCCCTTGAGGTACAAATATGTACATTTTGAATAGGTACTGCCACAGTGACAGCTCCTGTACCTTTATTTCTGAGAGTGTAGTATGGCAATAAATGTCATGTAAAATGCCATTCAAACTCACATTATTAGCATTTAACACTGAATAAAGCACATGAGGTGTACCTGAGGTCATCATAGCTCATCCTGTTTACCTGTGAGGAATATAAGCGTTTCTAAATTGGAAATTTCAGGTGTTGGTTACCACAAAAACTCCTTTTAGTATGAAAATATTCCTTCTATTGCGTGCTGTTGCTTTTAGTTAGAAAACGGTTCAAATCAGCATTTAGGCTTGATAATCAGGTACACTCACATCAATCTGGCAACCTGCGCTTGCATGTGTTTTGTTTCAGAAATGCAATACCTAGTTCAACCACTGGGTGTCAAACTTACATACTGCACCTTTAAAATGGCATAACATAGCAAACGACAATAAATGACAGTTGTCACAAACATGCATAAAATCTCTTTCGTATTCATGTGTGACAGTCTTATGAACACCCCTACAAGTAAAGTGTTACCATTAGCAGCTATTTGAATTGATATGCTTCTGGACCTGTTTATGTAACAGGTCTGTCATGCTCCAAAAATGTGAAAAACATCACATAAAGCTAGTTTCAATCCATTATGCGCAATATTCCTAGTGTTTTGAAGCTACACTCTTGTGATGGATGAGGTAAACAAGTTCCATGAAAAAAAGAGGACATTTGCACAACATTTGCTTTTAATAAGTTATATTGGGGACACAAAAACCTTTAAACTTAGTTAAGATATAAGTTCTTTGCAAAAAAAAAAAAAAAAACTGTTAATCACAGAATGTTTTATTTTACTATGCGAAAAAAAAAAATGCATAACAGTGAGCTCACAGGAAATAAACGCTACAATAAAGTCAGTTATGAATATTTCATTAGTTCTCCATTGTATCCGATTAGCAGTCATTCTTCAATAGACATGCCTCAAATGATACAATTTTTAAGAATATGCGTCAGTATTAAATGAAAACGTCAACATTAAATAAATATGTATGTAAGTGTGGAAGGACATTGATGGTGAATTTTGGTGCACTGTACCTTTCATTTAGTTATGTCTTCTGCTAAGTGCTCTGATTCATTTGTTGTGACAGAGGGGCCGTAACTTTCATCTCGTCAAGGCCTGTGCAAGACAAGGACCTTCCTTATGTAACCACTGCTGATGAGTAAAACAGCAGCAGCACAAAAGAGGGGGAAATGTGTGTCCTTGTGTTGCATCCCATCCTTCACTAGCTGTCCAGCCTCTAGCGTCTTATTCAACAGTCTTTCTGGTGATGCATTTACTGTAATTACTATGAGACAGGATTCATAATCTGCATTTCTGACGTGATTTCCTCCCCTCCACAAGCCTGCAGACGATACTTTTTAAGGATGAAATTTTGTCAAATGGTGTAATACTGTGTTACGTCATAGCCAATGATTAAACAGCCCCCTGTAATATCCTGAGTGGGTCATGAAAATTAAAATGTTCTGCTTCACATGATTATTCATTTCTGATGGCTTGTATTTGCATTCATAAATGCAGTTGATCGTACACCGAGTGTCACAGTGTATAATACCATAGCTTAAGACCTGCAGGAAAAACTATTGAAAAAATGTAATCTCCGAAGACCGGATTGGATTTGACAGCGTTTCAGAAATTACTTGTCAGCATTCAAGCTGCCCAAATTCGATCGCATATAAGCGAGAGAGAGAGAGAGAGAGAGAGAGAGAGAGAGAGAGCTTGTTGAATATAAAACAGCAATCAATTCTTATTATTGTTTTATGCAATAACTCTAAGTTCGAGTGCTGTGCTGTGCTGTGCTGTACTGATGTACGGGCAGTACTGTATATGTGGGGCTGGATTTCAGCCACACTGCACTACTGGCACTGTTTTCTTGTGGCAGCCCAAGCATGCTTTCAATGTTGGCCCATGACAACAGACACGTAAACATTTACAAATTCATTTTTTAGCCCAATACAGTATAAAAATGGCAGTATAATGTGAAAATGTGATCACCACATCACAAAATATATCAACTAAAACTCACTGATGGTATCTAGTTTATTTGGTTTTACAACACAACTGGTGTAATACTCGTCCTTTACAGCCAAACAGTCCACAACAGCTGCAAAGTATGAATTATGAATATTTTGCAGTTTTGTAATAAACCCAGAAGATTAATTTGCCTCTGGTTCTCTTGAGATTTTCCTATTGTTGTTTTTTATAATGGGGTTTCTAAATACATGAATGCATTAAGGTCTGTGGAAAGCATAACTTGTTGACATTGAACAATGGGAATTACAGCAATTTTGAAGCTTGAATGTTTCTAATAGCTTATGTTATAACATAAGTATATTTGCAGTGTGTTTGTGTGTGTAGTAGTAGGGCTGCATGATATAAAAAAAACTAACATTGCGATATGAATACAATTTCACCATATGACTTAATATCTCTATTTGGAAAGAATTTATAATTTTAGATCAATTGGGATGATTCTGCAGTGGGAGTGCATCTCCATAAAATCTAATAAACAATGTTTACATTGTTTGGGGTCCCCCGACACATTTTCGCTGTGGTCTTTGCTACTTGTAGTGCGTTTCTCTATTTGCATGTGTTGTAAGTATTTTCACGCACGTGTTTAGTCTAGGTCTGTGCGATTAATCGGAATCGAATCGCAATTGCAATTTAAAATGTTGTTATTAGCTAATGGGAAGAGACTGCGATATGAAATATATATGTATTATTTAATTTCCCCCACCCAGAGCAAATCCGTGACTGCCGTCTGTGTGTGATAGTCATACTAGCCAATTAAGTGAGCACACTTTTGTTCTGCCCAAACAGAACATTTCAATCTGCCTCTTATCAGCCATGTTAGTTTGCATTGTTCTGTATTTTTAGAATTATTATTTTTTGTTTGTATAATGAGCTACATTATCTCCCTATTTTGAGTTGAACTTGGTTACAGAAAGGTAAGGTCATTTTATGTGTGCTTACTGTTTGCTCTAGAGAAAAATGAGTGTTTCATTTCTGAACATTTAAAAACAAATTTGAATAAATGTTAGAGTAAGTTAATATCTTTTCAGTTTCTTTTTTGAACTAATACTCACTGCATTTTAGTAGTAAGAAGCTACGATAAAAATTGTTGAGCTGAAGCTTGACTACAAAATTAAGTCGCAAATCAAATCACAATCGCAATATCTGTCAAAAAAATTGCAATTAGATATTTTAGAGAGAATTTGTTAGTCAGAGGTTAACGAATTAATGTTTACTATTTGCATCTCCATAAAATCGAATAAACAATCTATAAACTTTTTTTGGGTCCCCCGACATGTTTTCGTTGTGGTCTGTGCTATTTGCAGTGCATTTGTGTATTTGCATGTGTTGTATTTTCACCCATAACAATCTATAATATAATCAGGAAAAAGATGCAAATGAAATAAAGTGTTTTATCGCTTCCAGAGTCTAACAGCATTCAAGTACAGTAACTGAATGCTAAAAATACAAATAATTCAATACAAATAATCCAAAGTTCAGGTTACAAATGGTACCATTTCTTATACCTGAATCTTTTATACAATCACAGGCATCAAAAACATGATAAATTGTGATACAAACTCAACATTGCATATCCTGCAATGTGACTATTGCGAATGATCACATTGCGATATTGATGCTGAAATGATTTATTGTGCAGCCCTAGTGAACAGTCAAACATACATTTTTTAGCAAGTTGTTTACCACAGAAGTAGTGTATTAAAAACCTTATTGTAAAATCTGTAGTAGGCTAATATCTCGAGGGAAACAGTGTTAAATAGTCAGTCAACACTCATACTTGTTCTATAATTTTAAACATTATATAACATTCAATCAAGCATTCTACACATTAGGTAGTTTTTACTAATAATGCACTAATATTTAACATATTGCTCTTTACGCTTATTATATAGCCTGTATGTGATATACTGAATAACCAGAGTGTCTGTAAACACTGCAGTGTTTATCTCTTGGAGAACTGAGACGTGACGCAGACTGTATAGAGTATTCACGCGGACATCCCAGATAGCAAAATACACTCGGGCCAGTTCCGGCTAGATTCTCGCCTGCCGGAGACTTACCCCTCGGCCCGACTCCGGCTGCCGTACTCGGGCCGGATGCCTATGGACTCACTCCCCGATTCCGGCCCGAATCAATCGGGCCAGATGCGGCGGCCGTAGGCGAGCCGACGCTGCCGCATCCGAGCCGGAATCGGCCCGTGAGTAATGTGCATTGCGGGCCGGAGCTGGCGCGACTAAGTCTTTATATACCTTGATATAAAACCTTTTGGTATTACATTAATACTTGATACATGGTATTACAACCATTTGAGTTGATATAACAGCAAACACAGGCTATGTAAACACAAAGTGTAGGCACTGCGTTTAACCTTTAAATAGAATGCAAACAGCATACATATTCTATAACGCAAATAATCAAACAAAGGACAAAATAAATAAATGATAAATGTTTATTGATTGCAAGAAACAAATAATACTCAAATTTAATAAATTGTTTTGTAGTGCACAAGAAAAACAACAATAAAACTGCACAATACACAGGAAGATTTATAGAAAAAAAAATTATCTGAAATTGCACACATACACAAAAGTTTTCAAAACAACCCTGTTTTCCCAACAGATTTGAATTAAAAAAAATTGTACAAGACACATCTTAATACAGGTAAATTTTATATAAACTTGAATATAGAAACCAATTTAAGATATAGCAAGAAACATCTTACAAATACCCATGACAATACGTAAAATATACAAGTCAAAGTTGTAAAAAGAACTGCCAAATTCTGAAGAAACGTCTCGAAACATTATTAAACATTAAAATAATAATAACAATAAAACAAAAAAATATATGAATATAAAACTGCAGATGTATAAAGACCTAAACTTAATTTTTAAATAAACTTGAAAGAATAATTTGAATAAATTGCACAAACAGCAAAACATGAGATGATGTGTGTGTGTGTGTGTATATATATATATCTTGTGCAATTTTATATTTAGAATTTTTGTTTATTATTATTACAGTTATTGAAAATGTTTTAAGATGTTTCTTCAGAATTTAGCATATTGTCATTTATATACATTTATACATATATATATAAAATAGTAATTTAGATATTTGACACATTAGCTTTCTCTCTTTCCTTCCTTCCTCCGTGCCTGTCAGGAGCAAGTTGTAGCCACCATGTAATGCATTTTTCCACCTCTTCATCAGTAGCATGGTATGGACATTTGTCCTCACTGCATCTGTAATCAAAAGATATACAGATAATTAGTAGTGAAAAAGTACAAATGATAAAGAAAAAAATAAACATGCTTGCTCTCACATAAGTACAACCTAAATGGGACTATATATAGATTTCTTTTTGTTCCTCTGGTTAATAATTCAAAGAAATACACAGATGGAACAGCCCCTAATTGTATTGAAATGTATATTTAAAACCAACTTACTGACTACGACAGACCCAAGGGGGAGTGCACGAAAGGCCACTTTTTGTTTTGCCCCGCTCCAGTTAATTTGTTTGGCCAAGGAGTTAGCCAAAAGCTTTCCCAGGATACGCCAAACTGCTTCCTTGGTGGAAAACACCAATAATTCCTAAGTAGGCTACCTACGAAGCAAAAAATCAAATAAATAAATAAACTTAAAACACTTTGAAATACACAAGAGCTTGAACTTACCATTTTCTTCATTTGTTCGGGCTGGTCCTTTAGTTGATTTTCAAGCTTTTCCAAATCAAACTGGACAAAGGAAGGTCAAATGTGCTTACATCTGGAATTTCATCATGTCTGTTTTGGTTTTGCAGATTTTTGAGAATCAGGACCAGTTGCTGCTTTATGTCGTCTTGTGATTTTAACACTTCAGACAGTGGTGCTAAAAAAAGAAAAATAACAAATTAGTATAAATCAACCTAAAGCTTATACAACTTGTGTAAATACAACAGAGGGTTAGATACTGCTGATATTCTCTAGTTGATCTTTACTTTCTAGCTGCATAAAGCCTTTACAAATGTAGATGTCTTTAATTCTTACAAAGACCTGATGAGTACCAATAAGTTCTGTCTTGATCTCCAACTGCACTGGAACAAGGACTGTAAATGTTCATAGGCGCACTGGAATGTACAGTATCTGTGCATCTTGATGGTGTCCTTAAGGATTCTTCATTGGTGGTGATGGTAGTTGCGGTGCTGCATCTAATTCTGAAATATTCATATCTGCTTTTTTTCCAGCCTCTTTGTTCCAAATATTTTTTCTTCATCACTGTCACTATAGTTCTGTCTTTTATGTCCCATGATCAGATACATTTACAAAACAAAACATTATTTTAATATAGTGCCAGGGCAAAAATTGCAGGTTGTAATAGATCAATGAAATAATGTTGACAGTATGGGTTTAAAATAATTGCAAACAAACCTGTTCTTTCTTTTGGTGTATGACGGGCGATCATCGTCCTCATCTGTTTGCAAGTCAGACATCACAGTTGCCTGTGGAAGGGAGTCGAGCTTCCTCATATGTGTCTATAATAAAACATCACATTGTTGTTAACCTCCCCCCAAAAAAAGTTCAAATCCTGAAATACTATCAAAGTTAATTAATGGCTATAATACCTGTAGTGTAAATGAAGGTTGCACAAGATTTAATCGGGGATTCATGCAGTGTGACAGCCTTATGATTCTTAGACATAGATTTGTAAGATGACTAAGCACATCTATCATTCTGTACCCATGAAGATGGCACAAATTCCATTTCAGATGACTCGAACCCCACAATATGGAACTCATTAACTGAGCCTTCAGATGTCACCATATCATAATCATCTAGGTTATCAAAGTCTTTATCTTTAGGGGCCTCATTTTTACTATATAAGACTTTTAGATAGTGAGAAGTGTCATCACTACAATGAGTTTGCAAAGGCTTCAAAATCTGAGCAACACTGTCCCTTGCCCTATTCAAATACTATAATTCACAGAGTAAAACTCATAATTTTCAGCCATGACTTACATTTACTGGCCTCTTCTGTGCCGAGCTTGTTTGATCATGCTCAAGGATCTTGTTGTGGACTGTCAAACAAACAAACATACAAAAGTGTATAAAAAATGTTTATCTTCACTAGAATCATTATAAACATTAATAATGACTATTCAGAAAAAGTCTGAAACAAACATTATACCCCTTGAGCATAAGCCCAAAATTGTTATTTAAAGTAGAATAAGTCACAATCAGTCGAATTTCTTTAAAATAAGAAACCTTTTGGATCAGATAGTTGTAAGTTACTAAAAACACTGTTAACCTAAGATTGTGGAAAATGTTTGATGATGATAGCCAATAACAAAACCCATTTCAGCTGTTTGTGAAGCTATTAGTATCGAGCTTAGTTCACTTTCGTGATGCACTGCATAAACAAGTTAAACAATAATATTTTATAGATCCAAAACGATTAATTTTTATTTACACATAATCACTCAGAATTATTTCTGTTGGGTAAGTACACAACTGTAAAATGATTTTTTCAACACCCATGGTATATTAAAATGTTAACTCAGAAATAAAAAGCACGTTTTGCCATGGTAGTGTTAACGGATTCGTCAACAGAAACTTTCTTTAACGTAACGTTAAGATACACACCAATTCGTTTCAGTCATGTTTCTTTAAAATGATTAAAATAGTTTTCAGTTACTAAACACTGTTACAATCTAACATTGTGTAAAAGGAACAGGAACTTGCAGACGTGTTTGTAACGTTAGCATACACATCAATTAGCTTCAGTCGTGTTTCTTTAAAACTAGTTGCATTTTGTATCAAATTGTTTTAAATTACTAAGCACTGTTACAACCTAACACTGTGAAAAAATGTTTTGAACACTAAATACGCATATTATACAGTATAAAAGCAGTAAAAACCTTACCTTTCTGACCGGAATAAAACGAGTTCCAAAACTTCTTCTTCTTGTAATCTTTAAGGCGGTTGCCAACCAGCTTTTTGGAGCATTACCGCCACCATCAGGACAAAAGTTAAACAAGCCGAGTACTTGCCAGGCTCGGCCCGGACTCTACACACAGACTCGGGCCAGATATGGTTAACAGGAATCGGGCCAGGGCTTTACAGCCGCATCACAAACACATGTGCGAGAGCGAGCTGCGGGCCATACTCGGCCCAGATAACACTCGCCGATGCCGAGTCGGAGCCGGAGGCGCCGAAGGGTAGCCGAGCTCGGGCCGATTACTACCTGCTATCTGGGATGTCTTTATTTACATCTCGCAGCCAGAGATGATACATGTGCCAGTGCTGATGCTGCAGTGATGCTGATGCTGCTGCTGGTGGATGTGATAGTGGAGGTGTTTGATAAACAAGCATCAGCAGCATCACTGCGGACCCGCAGCACACCATTATCCAGCATCTTCCACACAGCTCTAATAAACACAACACTGTCATCATGACCTGATGCTCGTATACAGCTCACAGTCACATAAACATTACAATAACAAACTTTCACATTTGACAAGCGGTTAAAATCCCTCGCGTTTACCTTTGAAAAGAAGAAAATGAGGCTGTGAGATGGTGTCACGCGCTCCCCTGTTAAAGTAAATCAGGATTCACGGCAAACTTTGCTTTTGCATTCTTGTCACGACAAAATCCCTCTCCCGCTTCGCTCGCGGTCAGTGTGTGTGTGGACGTGGTGAATGTAAACCAAGTTTTGTCTGGCCACGAGCGCACTGTACATCACCTACAGGGTAAATGACAACCGTTTCCGCCAATCACCGAGGCGCAGAGGCATAGCAACATTGCGCTGATTGGCCAAAACGCGAAAAAACAACCAATCAGAATTCTGGATTGAATCTACCTGCAGCTCTAACTTGTAAGAGTTAAGCAGAATGTATTTACATTAAAAAGCTTCATTTGTTCGCTTGATACAGGTTTTACTTGGTAAGTAAGGCCACAAATTATTTCATTATATGATTATTCTGTGATTAATTATTTCCTTAAGGACTACCAAATACAAATATGTCAGTATATTCAATAATTAGCGCTTTTAAAACAATATATTGGAAGTACTAGATCTGTAAACTCATGAGGGAAAGGCATACATAATCAATAATGAGTAGTTGAACTTACGGTTATATTAGTTTTCGTGTTTTCTACCTTTATATTATATTATTTCGCACACGTAGGGAACAGGTTTTACAGGCAAGTTTTAGTTATTATATAGCGCCCTCTTGTGGGTTTTCAGTTATGGGCTCTTAAAAAGACTTTACTTGTTTCAAACATCTATGAGTTTTTTTCTTCAGTTCATTCATTCATTTTTATTTCGGCTTTGTCCCTTTATTACAGTTTTTTCTGAATGCTTAAACCCTAACCGAGATTCTTATAGCACAATTTATAAAACGATTCATTGTTATAGCAAAACCTCTCACTGAGTTTGCAAAATTAAAAGCACAAACACTGCTTTGCACTAAGTTTGCAATTTTGTAAAACACACTTTGCAAAATTGTAGGTACAATCCACTGCACAGCGCTCTTTTTGCAGAACTGTAAACAAAACTCACTGCTTTACACTGAATTTTCAAATGATCAACACACTCATAGCAAAACTATATACATGTCTGGCTATTATTTACACTATTTTGCCAACTGTCTGGCACACTGTCACATGTGAAAGCTGTTTAAGATAATTAGTTCACTTTGCAATCAGATACTTTCCCCGGTGCCTTGAACTAGAGGACATTGCATGTGATGTAGATGAAATTTTGTAGCCGGACCCAGAAAGACGACACGATGTAGTCAGATTTTTTTTTTTCTCAGTGAAATTACTATTTTGTGTTTTGATTTGGAAAAACTCTTGTGTTTGTTTTGATGTGTGTAAATAAACACCAGTACTTGAAGTTTGCATCCCTGTATGTTTACAGAACTATGAGTAAGGTATGACCTCCAACTGACATAACCTAGATTGAGCTCAGAAAAGGCAAAAGCCAGATGTTTTTCTTTATTTTCTTTATAATTTTTTATATTTGCCTTTCAAAAACACAACAATTTAGGCCAATTCAAAATTACACACACAAAACTAAACAAACAAACATACAAATAAACCAACAAACAACAAAAATATATATAAAATAACTTGACAAAAAAAGAACAACATAACGTGCAGACATCAGATAGAAACTCTGTATGGGGTTGAATAAAGGCATATTCTTGAAACAAATCATATAATTGTTTAATCTTCTCACTCTTCATTATTTTTTAAAGCTTCTACATTGGCGGCAAACTCCTTTTTAAAGATCAGTTGAGAAGCCTTTTTTAAAGCAAAAGCCAGATGTAGTTTTTATTCATTCCATCAGTGTGTAGTTGGAGCATTGTGTGCTTATTAATGTGATGGCTTGTGTTAAATGTTTGATACAAAAATACAATTTTTACAAAGGTTTGAAGAGTTAAGCAAGGTTTATTAGCTTTTGCGAGAGAACTAAACTGTTTTGCAGATTTGGTGAAGGGTTTGCTTATTAGTGTGTAGAGTTTTGCAAAAATAGCCAATAGTTACAAAAAATGAGCTTAAGCATTCAGAAAAAACTGTATTTGGGGGTCGCCACAGCGGAATGAACCGCCAACTTATCCAGCACGTTTTACACAGCGGATGCCCTTCCACCTGCAACCCATCTCTGGGAAACTCTTCTGTTAAAAACAAAAGAAAATGTTCTGAAGAAAGCTGGAAACTTGTAACCACTGACTTCCATAGTATTTGTTTTTTCTACTAAGGAAGTCAGTGTTTACAGGTTTTTAGCTTTCTTCAAAATATCTTCGTGTTCAACACAAAAAAGAAACTCATAAAGGATTTGAACAAGTGAAAGGTGACTAAATGATGACAGAATTCTTATTTTCTCTTTAATATGTCGAGATTAAGCATCCTTTTTAAACAATCCACTGCTGAACGTTTAGTCAACAAAATTAGTAAGCAATGGAAAGTGTGTTTGAAAATCCAGAGGCTCCCAAGCACCCATAGTTAAATTAATATATAAATATCCAAATATTTTATGGCTTTACAATATTTTTTATGGCGGTATTTAGGCATAAAGTCAAGACACTCTGTTTAAACCCATTTATAAAACATATTTATTGACCAGATATTTACAAATACCATTTATAATAACCTATTCTTTGGATTACAATACTATTATCGTAAATTAAACAGTGCACTAAATATACACAACCAATGAAAGTGGCTTGGAGCAAATACGAACCAGAAAATTAAACAACACAAATCCAGGAGTTACTACACCCATGAACACCACACAAAAAGGGGAAAAACATTGAACTCCACAAATACTTAGTTATGCCAAGTTGTCAGATAATCTCTATTCAGATGTGCGTTACTATCATGTCGATTCCGAATGTGTTTTGCTTTTCACAGACGTTCATTAAGAGGGGGAAACAAAATGTTTCCACACCATTGCAATACAGCAAAACTGTAGAAGAACCAACATTTTAAATCTTTACCCGTCCTGGAAAAAGTAACACTTGTTTGTGACACAATTAAACACAAACACAACTTCTTTCATCAATGTAAAACATACACAACCAGTCAAAAGTTTTGACACACTAGAATGACTTAATTTTTCGTGATCAGAAACCCTTCTATGCTAAAGTCTACTCCTTGAATACTTGAAATTGGTTTTTGTATGCATTAAGTTATTATTTAAATTATTGTATTAGTATGTATGGCCATGTTGGAGTGGATATTAAAAGATTTTTAAGTAGCACAGATATGAGTTTTTTGCTTGTATAAAATGTTTTGACTGCAGTTTTAGATACTTTTCATCACGTTAATATTGTCAAGTTAAAATAGAAATAACGAAGACTGAGTTGGTGTGTCAAAATTTCTGACTGGTCACACATAAAATATCATATACGTAACCCTGTAATCTCTTATTGTACAAATTACTCGTCAATCAAACAACAAAGTAATGCAGTAAACATTAAAATCTCTAATGCACTCTGAATATTGGTCCCTCAACAATCCCAAAATAAATCCTTGATACCAGTCTTTACACTCAGTGCCTTGGAAAAACGTCAGTAGCTTCGGTCTTGCTATTTATACATTATCTCTTCAGTGAGTTCCGTGTTATTGCGGAAACTGATGAAAACAACAACAACAACAACAACATACTAGCAGGAGCATTAACATCCTCACAATGTAATGAAACAAAACTATTTTTCAATAATACAATGAAGGTGCCTGTAGTAGAGTAAACCTCACAGAAATGTCATAATGATCATGACGTCACTCCAACATATTTGATGATTCATCTTCAGTCTCTTATTGATAACATGTATTGCTATAGAAGGATTTCATGACATATAATTGGCTTTGAAAAAACTTTGATGAATCCAGAACTGATAGCAGCCACTTCTTCATGCACAGACATAAACATCAAAGACTTTTGGGCAATTAAAAGACCCAATTAGAGGCCAAAGATCAGTGGAAAACCATATTGATCATTTACTTTGGCTAGCAAGTCCTATTTAAGCGTGGTAGCGTAGTTGTTTTTCTCCATGAACGCCTTTAGCTTGGTGGGATAGTCTGTCATAACTCCTGTAGCTCCAAGGTCAAAGGCACGTTGAAAGTCCTCCTCGTCGTTCAACACCCAGACGTACACCTGTGGTTGGAAAAGAAAAAATATAATAATACAAAGACCAGTGGAAAGATCCCATGATGACGTTCCAGGCGAGAGCGAAATTCCATTCAGAGCTCCTGCCATCTGCTCACGCACATCACAGCAATGCTAACCCATACAGCACATGTAGCGCATGACCTAGATCTGACTTGAAGATTAGCACTCACCTGTATTCCTCTGCCTGTCAGATGATCGAACAGAGATTTCCTCATAAGGACCCTGAAAATACATTCACATTAGCATTCCTCCATATTTAAGGCTTGGTATTGATTCAGATGTCCCTATTCGATTGCAATTTGCAAAACTTTAGATTTTTTTAAAATCAATTCTTGATTCCTGATTTGATTTTACTTCTTTTTTTGTCTATTTATCAGCAACTTATAGCTATTTCATGGCAAGATCAATACAGAAGAACACATTATGTAATGACAACTTCATAAAACAGTAAGAGACAATATTAAAAAACTTTACATTTCAAATTAATTATGAATTTTCACATGGAATTATGAGAAGTATAAGTAACTTAAAATTCTTCCTGGTGGGACATTTATAAAAACATCTGACTAAGTATTCTCTGTATAAAACTACTTTTTTTTTGGAGGCAGGCTCATTTGACAAGTTTTTGAATCCATTCAGCTGATCTCTGGGTCTGGCAGGAGCACTTTTAGGTTAGCTTAGCATAAATAACTGAATCGGATTAGACCGTTAGCATCTCATTCCAAATTTTTAAAAAGAGTTTAGATATTTTTCTAATTTAAAGCTTGACACTTTTGTAGTTACTTTGTGTACTAAGACCAATGGAAAATGTTTCCTTATCGTTGTTTTATGTTTCTTTATTGTTTTAATTACTGTACCATCATCACTGAGGTCAGAATGAGCAAAAACATTAAAAGCAAGCAGTTAACCACTTTCCCATAAGAAACCCATAAACCGTGGTAAGTCAATATTTAGGTAGGCCAGAGTGTACATAAACTTACTTGTCAGCCAACCATGTTATGAAGCGCTGACTCCGTGTCTGACGCTGAGGATCTTTGAGTCTGCAAGAGACAAAATTTTTTAGCACTTTTAAGATTTCCAACAACATCTTTAGAGAAAATCTGTCACACTAGTTCTTTGAGCATCCAAAGTTCATCTGTAGTGTCAAATTAATACAACCATAGCTGGAGTACTTAAATTAAATCATAAATATTATTTGCATCTATTGCATCTAATTAAATAAGTCTTTTTATTATTCGCCTTCATGGAGTTTCATTCCCATGAGACCTTTGTTTATCTTTAGAACACAAATTAAGATATTTTAGATATAATCTGAGATCTCTTTCATCTTCCATAGACAGCAAAGGTAAAAAATCCAGAAAATAAACCAAAAACATTGTCAAAATTTTCCCTGTGACTTCAGTGGTTCAACTGTAATCATATTAAGCTCCAAGAACACCTTTCTGCACCAAAAAAACTTTAAAAATGACTTTGTTCACCTTTGTCTTTTGCATCAGATCAGGGTGTGCATTTATTATGGCCAGTATGACACTTCGGTGTGCATTTGAATATAATGGCACATACATCGTACTGCCTGTAGTAAGTGCACACTGCCAACCTGACGTAGGAGAGAAGACCTAGCTGAACAGAGGCGCATTTACAATTTTGTTTTGTGCACAAAATTGTTCTTAGAGCTTCTTACGATTACAGTTAAATTGCTGAAATCACATTGGATGTGTTGACTGTTGCAGTCTATTGAGGGTCAGAGAGCTTTAGGATTTCATCTAAAATATCTTAATTTGGTATCAGGGGTTTGGTACAACAGAATTTAATTTCTGGGTGAACTAACCCTTTAAAATAAAAAGATGGGTTGCATAATGTTTCATCGTCATAACAGATATATTTATGTAATTATGAAAAAATTTAAACACAATTCTGATTTCTGACACTTAAATATATTAATGTAATCATAGTAAAGTTTTAAGAAGAGCGGCAAAGTTTAAAGTTTGAAGATGACAATTGATTTGTATGTTGTGCCTGCCTTGTGCCTGCCTTTTATACTCTTTTTTAAATTTGCTGTACATTTCAGTTTAGTTTTATTAATGGTTTTAGTTTAGTTTTTATTTTGTGAAAACATTTCTATTTAGCTTTATACATTTAGTTACAATTTTAGTAATTCTAGCTTAGCAGAGTTAACAGTACACATCCAGAGTAGACCAGAGCAATGTAGTATTTGCACAGCTTACATGAACTCTTCTGCAAGCCTCTTAGTAATAAAAGTTAAATAATTGTTTGAACAAAGACTGAATCCAAAACTACACAGATGCAACAAATTAGTAAATATTATTATATTACATATTAAAGATCATACTGTATATGTAAATAAATATGCCTAGTTAACATTTTATGGCAAATGAAAAAAATATAGAACGTGTTTTATAGAAAAGATGTTTTGTATATAATTATGCTCTTGACTGGTGATTGGACACTTTTTTTCTGATGCTTGAAAACCTTTTTTTATCTTTTCAAATATATGACTAAAATGAATATGTTCCTCACTTGGTAATGATTGAAGGCATGGGAATTTCCAGGAATTGTTCTTTTATCGGGACGAAAGGCAGAAGGCCTGTGTAGAATAGACCCAGTAACAGCAGCACCCTGGGCAAACTGAACAAGATTGGGATTTGTGGATTCTGCAAAACAAACAGAAAAACATCAGCCACTTAGGCCCAATTCTACCCCTTAGTCCCCTTACGTTTTGCATGTTCACGTGAAGGGGTAGGGGTGTCCCAATTCTCTTTAGCTTGAATGCGTAGGGCTAAGGGGAAGGGCTAGTTAGCCCTTGAAACTGAGATTTTTCAGAACCACACTTGAAACCAAGGGGTAAGAACATTTCCCAGAATACACCATCTTCAACAGCAGCATAGTGTAGATGTGTAAATGCGCAGTACAGTTATGATCTTATTGCCACGTTATATTGTTAGGATAACATGAAATCATTGCCTTCAGTGATTTCCTGAAGATAAATACCAAAATATAACGCAACTGGAATAACTACAGCAGTCGCCATCGTCAATCTCATATGAAGCAAGAGATTGTGATGACATATGCTGATGTTGTAGTGCTGTCCCATTTCTTAGGGGTAAATTTGAAGCCTTTTCCCTTCACACTCTGTTTCAAGGGGAAGGGGTAGGGGTACAAAAATAGAATTGGGATTGGGCCTTAGATCTTTAGTACATTTAATTTAGTCCGATTAAAACAAATTTCCCTTTGAAAAAAAAAAAAAAAAAAGTATAAGAGTATATATTTCTCACCTCTTTGTGACATTTCTTAACAATGACATTGCTGGAGTTTCCCCAGACGGTCAGATCCTCCCTGTTATACTGAATAACCAGCTCAGACACCTGACAAAAAAAAAGAAGAGATAAAAGTCTGCTTTGGACCAACTCAGCTCACTAACCTGATTAATTTAAGTGGGGACAAACAGCTGCACAGAAAGAGGATTGTAGGAAATGAAATGTGAGCAGGACAGCAGAGCCCACACACCTTCTTGATGAGGGTGTCATTGTTGACCTTGATGTCGATGTTTACCGGGGTGCTTGGGAAAGCTTCGAACACGTCTCTCAGCAGGGGGATGCGTTTGTCTTCTCCTCCTTCACAGTAGCAGTCTGAAACACATCGGGAATAATGGCACAGTCAAACATGCAAGTCTTTAGGTGGCACAAACCCATTTGTAGTAACTACAGAATCACTCAAACTGCATAAAATCCACACATTTTTTTTTTTATAATATTTGATAATAATGTTCCTCAGTTTGGGAAAGACCCACATTATCACTGTTTCAAATGAGATTACATTTGATTATTGACAGAAATCAGTTTTAGAATTCGCATTTACATATAATGCATACATTTTATTACATTTAAAACTATTCAAATGACAAAATTTTAACCAGACTCAATTCCATTTTCAAGATCAGATTTTTTAAAGGGGTTGTCCACTACGATATCATATTTTAAACTTTAGTTGATGTATAATGTAGCTGTGTGAACATAAACAACATCTCTGAATGTAATACGCTCAAAGTTCAATGCAAAGGGAGACATTGGCTTTTACAGAATTAACTTAGCAAAGGCTACACCGAACGAATTTGGGGACTACAAAAAAAAATACATCCGAGATAGTGAGATCACAAGGGCACACACCCTGCACAACGAAGGGGCATGGCCAGGGCACTGTAATGTTAAAGCAGTGAAAGCTAAAATGCCATCCAAACGCTATTTCCACAGAGCTTGTTCTTTTTCTGTATTTGGGCTTCCAATGGACACGACACAAAGAGAGAAGTGATTACAGTTAAATTTTAATTATGTTCCAGAGAATTATAATAAAGATATAGCTAGCATTTGAAAAAGGACAGCTTCCAGAATCTCCTCCAGTTTAGTGCTGGATTCGGTTAAAACTCCTCCAACAGACGAAGCTGTGGATTGTGAGCCACAACCTGTATTTTTATTTGTTAAAATTGATCAACTACAGGCAGTTTTTAGCGTTAACGATATGTTGTAGCGATGACGTAAACAATGGGAAATGCTGTTTGGCACTGCAAACAATTTAGCTACAAATTCACATTTATCAGTCAAACTCCTGTAAACAGCCACAATCTTCAGCAGTGCATGCAGTGTCTCTCTATACGGACGTTTTCTGTGTGTTCTACATCTCAAATAACAAATTCACAAAAGATATGTGAACGTTTTATATTACTTACACATGCTTACTCTAAATATATGTGAAAGACACTTGTCAGATTTTATTTTAGAGGGCAGGCGTGAGCTGTGTGCTCTTCATTTCTGTCTGATTCAGGCAGCTAACGCTCCTAACAGCTGCTCTGAGCCTCTGACTGGATTGTTTACACAGCGCTAGTAAGGGAGTGACGTGGAGCTAATCACAGCACATTATGTTAACGGACCAATCATAGCCTGATTGAGGGTGGGCCTTTCAGAGGAACTAGGAAATATGACAGTCGTTTTCATGTTAGCAGAGTCGTTGTATATAATCAAAGTAAGATATATTGATTTTCTACAAATGAAGCATAAGCACACATTGCTTTGCATCTTATAAATACAGCCAATCCTTAAAAATACACTGTGGACCACCCTTTTAAATGTGACCTCAGATTTTTACTTTTTTTGCACATTATCTGGCCAGAACACTTACCTCGTTTGAAACTGACCCCAAGCTTACAAAGGTAAGGTGGAAGATCCTAAGAAGACAAACATAATTTAACATCAGAGCATACATATTGGCATAATAGTATTGTACCAACTTCAAAGTCTCAAATATTGAGAAGAGTCTTGAGTGCAGATTGAGTGCACATCCAAGCTCAGACATGCACTCTCCGAAATATCTACACCTAACCCTGCCTATGACCCTCATAGTGACATCACTTCATCTATTGAGTGTATGTGTGTGAGAGTGCATGCATGAGCGTGCATGTCTGCAGGCAGACACTATTATAAATATTTGGACTTCCGATGTGAATATAGTAAATAATTAGAAGAACTTACAGCATAAGCCACATCAGCAACATATGCATTAATGCCAGTCGACCTCTTCAGGCTGGAGTCATGCAATACCACCACCTGCTCATCCTTGGTCAAGTGACAGTCCAGCTCCAACATGTCTGTGCCTAGTTTAACAGCACTGGGAAAAAACAAAACGCAGAGTAAGGAAAGTGCCTGCCTTTTATAAACAAAGATTTTCATTCAGATCTCTCTAGTATTTTTATAAGCTGATGATGCCACTTGGACGAATGATGAAACACTCTATTTACAAAGGCATATTTGAGGCTCAACAAATATTTCCAGCAGATGTTTTTTGTGCATTTTATCAAATGAAGTATACTTTAAAAGGCTGTAAATTGAGCTATGTGCCTATAGTATTACGTTAAGAAAGTTTACTTGATTTTTTGGTGTACTTTAGCATTCACGCACATTCAAATGCATGGCCTTGCAGGTGCTCAAGGTTCATCCTCATCTAGTGTCTGCACTTTTAAAGCTCCAAAGGTTATAAGTTTGTAGTAGTTTGAAACAAGGTTGCAGACATCATATATTCCACCCATCTATTGTTTTGCCCAGTAAATAATGCAAAACAATTCAAAGTGCATATGAGCTCAGGCAGTGCACGTTCAGTTTGTGCATCCTGTTCTGATGGCAAAATTCATGCAATGTGGACTTCCACATTCATGTAAAAAATTAAGTGTACTTTGGGATTTAGTGCACTTTGTAAAATATACTTAGGCATATTAAGAGCAATAAACAGCAACTCACTGCTTGAAGGCTGCCATTGTATTCTCCAAGTTCTCACCAGCTCCTAAAGCAAAACAAACTAATTAATACATTTAAAATAATATATACATACATACACACAAAATCAAGAGTCATCAATGTATGTAGTATATAGAGTATTCCAGGGTTCACAGTCCACACACAAGTCAAAGACCAGTATCTAGTAGTCAATAATGAACCCTATGGACCAACATAATGGCCCAACGTGAACAGTATTATAAAAAGCTTAAATATAAATATATATTCATAATATAAAAGACAAGTCTGTGCAAAGAAGATGATTTAACAAAATCTAAAGGTATTTTGTTGTTGTTGCTGTAACCCTCATTTATTGACTATATATGAAAATCTAGTAGCCTTTACTTCCTGCCTAGTCAGCACTTGTACATCATAACTCAATAGATTTGAGTTACTTGTTATGAGTACAACGAAATAAAGGTAACTGTATGAACTGCTGTTCAATTGGTCTAGTCTGCTGTCAGTGCACTCACCACCGCGGTGAGAGATGTGTCTGCTCCGGAAGGCTTCTCTCTTTCGCCGGTGAAGCAGAGACGGACACTTCAGCAGAAACGCCGAGGTGAGCACATATCCGGTAACCGTGGATAAAACATAAACCGCGGCGCTCATTTTCACTTTAATCAGTCGGACAAGCGAGTACGTCCTGTAAAATCACTTGTTTGATGAAAAATTCATTGAAAAGTGAGTGTCACCGCACCGGCCGGTTTCATCCAGCACCGCTGGCCAGCCGCCGTCGCCGCACTGTGTCCGCGATCAGAAGAAACCCGAGCGAAGCTTCAAGGAAGAACATATAGTATCAGTAAGATTAGATCCTGCTGTAGTTCCACCTTCATGCATTTCTTTGTAAACCAACCCCATGGGCTTGCAGTCCAACGTTTCTTGACAGGCCATCCCCCTGCGCAGTTTACATATTGCTCAGGTCAATAATAATAATACGGTCGAAGGAACGCGCATGCGCAGTGCGTACATCAAATGACTCGAGCGAACGCAAGGGGCCTCTCGTGGACAAATAAAAATAAACCAACTGTTTTATGAAAAATGCCCACTTATTGAATGTGATTGACATTCACTAATGATTATTAGGTAACAAATATTTATACTATATTATATAGTATTTTATACTATCAAATACCTAAAAACAAGCAAACAAACAAAAAATGCTAATGTCTCTAATGCCTACAAAGTGACCATATATCAAAACTTAGTAATAGTTTCCCAACCAAAGTCAATACCATAAAATAAGCAATTAGGACAACCAATGTATCCTATGTCATATCCATTGAGATTTCTATCTGATGAGGCAGTATAGATGAAGATGTTGAAATAAAACTCTTTATATTTCACCTGAATGAAGTAAGCTGAATGTTATCTGTCGACCAAAGGTCAAGATCTCATTGTTTCAGCTGTTCTCGTATTCCGCAAGTGTTCTTTTACATCAGTGGAATTTATGAGGGATTATTGGATTATGCAACTAAGGTATGAGACTTTAGAGCATGAATGACTGGACTCTGAACACTCACTGGCCACTTTATTGGGTGCTACTACTGGGTTGGTCCCCGCTATGCCTTGAGAACTGCCACAGATTTGTATGAAATGAATTCACTTAGGTGCCGGAAACATTTTCAGAGATTTTGGCCCATATTGAGATGAGAACATCCTGTAGCTGCAGATTTGCACATTCTTGATGCAAATTTCCCATTCCAGCACATCCCAAGGTGCTCTTTTTGGGTTGCAATTTGGTGACTGTGGAGGCCATTTTTGTATAGTAAACTCGGTGTCGTGTTCAAGAAACTATTTTGAAATTAGCTTTTGTGACTGTTATCCAGATGGTTCATAACAAGTTGGGTTCACTGTGGGCATAAAGGGATTGGATACGGTCAGCAACAATACTCATGTAGGCTCTGGTATATACCAAAATGTTGTGCCAAGAAAATATTACCCACATCATCACACCACAAGAAGCCTGAACCATTGTTACAAGGCAACATGGATCTAATACTTTCATGTTGTTTATGCCAAATTCTAAAGAAATTATTTTTTCAGATCTTTACTAGAACTTGTTTAATCAACACAATTTCACTTTATTATATAGCAGAATTTGCAGTGTTGCTCTAAATATATAGCCCTTCCTATAATGCGCAGACAACCAAGTGTGTAAAAGGTCAGTCAAGCTGGTCTGTCAAAGTTCACTACAAAGTTCAAACCCATATTGCAATCGCTAAGAAATAAGAGATACGACGAAGACTACCAACTGAAATGCTTCTAAACCGAAGTTCTCTTTGAATAAACAGCAATATTTCGCCATTTTTGCTTGTATCAGTTTGTTATTATCGTATTTGCCTGTTAACTAAGAAGAATCTAGTAAGTTAAACTGAAAAACTTCTACATGTCGAAGGCACTCGCAGCAGCTCTTCAAGAATGGAAGACTCAGGAGAAAGAATTTCAGCAGCTTCAGGTAGGATCTTATTGAATCTGTTTTAAATCTGCATCTGATGTTTGTACAACACAACTTTTATTTTGAAATGAATCTTGTCTTTGTGCAGGAGACCCATCGGCTTTACCTGCAGAAATTAGAGGAAGTGTCCAAACTTCAAAAAAGCTTTGCCGCCTCTTTGGCACGACAGAAAAAGAATTTAAAGGATAATTTAAAGTCTTTGATTAAGTAAATAAAAAGTGTTTTTATTTCGTCTCATTTAAAAACTATTTAATGCTGAAGTTTACTGATGGTTGTTTTGCTCTGAATTGTAGATTCAATAAAGGGCTGACAGAAGAGGAGAGCAATGCAGTAAAGGAGGCCAAAGATCACATCCGAAATATGCCAAGCCAGATCTTTCAAATGGAAGCATTTCTTCCAAAGAAGAATGGGTACAGGAAGATTATTCAAAACGAGAATATTTCAGAAGCTTATTTACATCAAGTTTAGTAAATATTAGAAGTTCTGCTTCTTTTTTTTCAAGGATTTATCTCAGCCTTGTCCTTGGAAGCGTGAATGTTAACCTTCCTAGCAAAGATGCCAAGTAAGCACAAAAACATTTATATAGTTAAATCTTCAGTATTACAAGTTTATGCAAATAACAAAAATTAAATACGTTTTTATTAAAAAAATATATAATTTAATATAAATAAAATCTTTTTTGTAATAATTTTCACTTTTTATTACTTTATAATCATTTTAGCTTCAGATATTTTAATATAAGTTAAATTAAAAGAAAATGATAAATATTCAATTGACAATCAGTTGAAATTATCTATATGCTATATTTTTAATATTTAGTTAATTAAATTCAATTTTATCTATACTAAATTTCTGTATTTATTTTATTCCAGGTTCTTGCAAAGGAAATATTTTTCTTATTTTAACTAAACTAAACTAAATTAAACTAAAAAGCACACAAAAAATGTTAAATCGATTAACACATATTAAAGTAATCAATATGAAAAAACACTATAACATTTGAACCATTGTGAAAACAGAAAATATTTATAATTATAAATAATTTTAAATGAATATGCATTTCAATCTCAATAAATGTAATTAGTGTGGAATTATGCTGGCAGAAAAACATCTTTTTTTGTGTATAGTTTGTGTATACAGCACATTATATTTGTATTGCAGAGCTGAATACAAAGATGAGTATGAGCGGTTCAAACTGTATGTGACGGTGACTCATTTCCTGCTCACCTTCATCTGCTGCTTCTTCGTCAACTACAGGTAAGACAGAGTTTACAGAGCTCTGTCTGAAAATCTTCCCTCACATCACACTTCACACCTTCTTGTGTGTCTGCAGATTTTTGGACGCTCTTCTCAACTTCCTGCTGGTTTGGTATTATTGCACACTGACCATCCGTGAAAGCATCCTCATCAGCAATGGATCCAGGTCAGAATATATCAGAGACTTTCAGGTCTGAAAATAATATTAGATTTAATATAATAATGGATTTTATAAGCTGTCGGTCAGTATTGGGTGCAATTAGTTACAAGTAAGGGATTATTTTTCATTTTTTAGGTAATTCAATTACAGTTACTTTTGATATACTTGCCTTAAACACTTTACATACATATTCAAGAGTTCTGTATAAATCAGTTCAGAGAAGCAGAGTAATATTTTTAGGTTATAGAAATATATTTTGTAGAATAGCTAAAGGTTTCTTTTTTTTAAGATGATTGAACATGCTTAATAAACAGAAATGTGATATGATTACTTTGATACATATATTTAACTTTTATTTTTTATTTTTTATAAAGCTAAAAGGCCCTGTCTACATTTTAATATGGAATAATATCTGTCTATGCATTTAGATTTCTAGTGACTTTGTGGTATTGATTCAAGTAATTAAATGTATTTTTGATTTTATTTCTTTATTAGTAATTAATTACTTTTTTGATGTATATAAATACACACTTAAATCTATACTTTTTGAGTTTATATAAATATATAGATGTTGTTTTTGTTTTTTTTTTAAATAGGATTAAAGGTTGGTGGGTTTTCCACCACTACATTTCCACCGTTCTGTCTGGAGTCATGCTAACCTGGTGAGACAATTTATTTCAGACCAGTTAATCATCATAAATTACAATTCACATCCTATTTTTGTATTGCAATGTAAGAGTCCAATGATGGTGTCCAATGGTGGCTAATTGTCTTTTCAATGCAATGGTAATTTCAATGCACAGTGCTATTATAGTTGCAATTACACTCTCTGACTCCAATTTAATATGAGACAATTTTGCCAAAAATATTCATTGATTTAGGTGAATGTTTCATCATTCTGTTTAACTCTTTACTGTACTCTATATTATACTCATTCATTCATTTTCCTTCAGTTAAGTACCTTATTTATCAGTGGTCGCCACAGAGGAATGAACCGGCAACTATTCTGGCATATGTTTTAAACAGCAGATGCCCTTCCAGCCGCAAGCCAATACTGGGAAACCCCATACACTTTCACATTTACACACACACACACACACACTATGGCCAATTTAGTTAATCCAATTCACTTATACCACATGTCTTTGGACTGTGGGAGAAACTGGAGCACCTAGAGGAAACCCACGCCAACAGGGGGAGAACATGCAAACTCCACACGGAAATGCTAACTGGTTCAGCCGGGACTCAACTTTCTTGTTGTGAGGTGACAGTGCTAACCAATGAGCCACCTATATATACTCATTTATTCAGATTCCTATAACATTTACTGGCCAAGTATACAGTACAATTGTCATTAGACAGAGGCGATTTTCTATTATTATAGTAGGCCGTACACTATTTGCTGATTCTAGAATATATTATGTAGTAACCATAGATCTGCACCTACTACCATGTGATGATCATCATCATAGCAGAGTCAAGCAGACCAGCTTACTTCTTTTACTGGTAAATTTAAAGGCATAGTACATATAAAGATGACAATTCTGTCATCATTTACTCACACTCCTTATTTGCTGTTTGAGTTTCTGTTAAACACAAAGAAAGATATTTTGAAGATTGTTAGATAGCAGCCGCTACTGACTTATTTTGTGTTCAACAGAAGAAGGAAATTCATAAATGTTTAGAACTACTTGAGTGTGAGGAAATGTTAATTTTGGGTGAATTATACCTGGTGGTAATCAGAATTCATCTACGTAATTAGAATAGTATTACAGTATACTGGGGCTAAACCTTTTAGATTGTTTTTGCAACTCTTTGTTGTTCTAAATAGAAAAAAAACCCCACATTATTAGTCTTTACAGGCAAAGTACACTGTAAAAAATTAGCAGTTTTCCGTATTTTGTAAATCATGTTTTTATTTTTTATTTTGCCCCATTTATTTATGCTTTTGAATTGCATTGTGGGACCTTGATCTTTCTTCCAACAACTCTTAACATTGAAAAGTTTGAACATTTTAACAAGTTATTAACATTTTTAATAGTGTAACGTGATATATTGTCTGGGTTGGTGTTGTAAATTATGCTACAAAAACCTTGTAATAAACTGCCAGTACATTTTCTGTTATTTTACAAACTTATTTCTCTATGCATTATTTCTTATACATTCTATTATTTCAAACTGCTAAAATGTCAATAAAAGTCACTTAGTTAAACTGTAGAGTGAATTTTCAACATCAAAAGTCAGCAAAGCAGAGATCAAGCTGCCATAATGCAATTCACAAATGTAAATGAATAGAAAACATGTCACTAAATCACTAAATAAGAAAAAAGGTTTTTTTTTACAGTTTATAGTGCATACCTGACCTGATTTATAGAGATACATACTCTAAAAAATATGCATTAATTGAAAGTTTCTGTATTTTGTGATCCACAGGCATTTCCATTTATTTATGATTTATTTTGATATCTGCTCTGTTGACTTTTTATGTTAAAATTTAACTGTGCAGTTTAACAAAGTGGCTTTTATTGACATTTTAGTAGTAAAAAGCAGAAAATGTACTGTCAGTTTATACTGTAATTATGTTTTTGTAATGTAATTTAAAACACCAATGCAGACAATAGATAACTTCAAACTATTAAACATGTTTATAAAAGTCACTTTTTCAAACATTTTAACATCAAAAGGTCAAGGCGCCATGATGCCATTCTAAACCATAAATAAACGGGGAAAAAAATGAATCACAAAATATGAAAAACTGCTAATTTATGGATTTTCTTTACAGTGAGGCGTAAAGGTTGATTTGGCTACACAATCACCCTGAACCTCTTGCCTTTTTTCTTCAAAAATACTCTGACCAAGACAAAATATCCTCCAGGTGTTTTGAAACACACAAGTGGAATCTGAATGAGTGGAATGCGAGATTTGAAGAGTGCATGCCTTATGGGCACAGGTGGTTATTTGAACGGAAGCCCCCAGTTAAGGGCACACCCTGAGCAGATGGGTCAAGGAATAGAAAGTTGCAAATCTGTATTATGATTATAACTATACCTGGGAATAAGTTAGACTAAAGTTAATACCAGCACCGAGACATTTCAAATGATATCAAACGTAATGGGTAAAATCACTCGCATTGACACAGAACATTACTTTAATGATATGTTTCTGTGTGAGTTGAGTGAAGAAGAGAATGGGTGAAGGGAAGGAAAGAAGTGGGGGAGAAAGATCAAATATATAAATGAAGGATTGGAGGGAAACAAGCTTTCCTGCATTTTCACATTGGGTGGGGATGAAAATGACTCTGTGTTGAAGGTTTAGTTCTCCAAAAAATTCCAATTTACTTAAACCCTCAAACCTTTATCAGTTTATTTCTTCTGTTGAGTGCAAAATAAGATATTTTTAGGAAAGATGGTAATAACTGTCATCCATAGTAGGAAAAACGAATACTCTAAAAGTCAATGGTTACAGGTTTCCAGTTTTCTTCAAAATATCTTCCTTTGTGTCCAACAGAAGAAAGAAAGTCAAACAGGTTTTGTACAAGTGAAGGGTCAGTGAACGTATTTGTATCGTCCATTGTATTGTATGTGGAGGGATAAAAAAATCTGATGTGTCTTTCGACCTTAAATATTAAGATTTCTTTTAAAATGAATTATTAGATTAACAAAAAGGGGTAGAAATGCTGCCATATCATAACATAAATGAGTTTGGGTTTTATTTGAGTTCAGCAGTAAAACTAAAATAAAATTGAAATAAAACAATAACAGTAATATGAACTTATGTCTTAGAGATTGGGAAAGGCATTCCGTGATTAATTTAAAAAGAAATGTGAAACTTTGTTGTTTTGTATTGGTTTATTATGCAACTAATCCAACGCAATCTCACGGCAATTCGTAACTTTTTGATTTAGTGGCTAATTCGTATGAATTCGTACGATCTAATTCGTACAAATTAGTACGATTTGCTCATCATCCAATGACGGTTGGGGTTAGGGGTGGGGTTAGGTGCCACGCCTCCTTTTTAAAATCGTACATTTTCGTACGACTGAACTCGTACGAATTAGCCACTAAACTGACAAAACGTAAAATACTTACATTTCCTCGTGAGATCAGGCTGACTAATCAGCTCTGAACCAACAATAATTAAGTCTTAATGTTTTATAATGCATGACTAGAACAGTATGTACTGCATTTATAAAGTATGTGAATAATTACGAATAAAACAAGAAACAAATATTTAACTCTTGAGCCAGTGTTAACTTATGTTTAAGTCTGCTATTAATCAGCGGTTGCCACAGCAGAATCACCATATATTATGATATAAAAGCAAAAATTTTTCAGTTTGTTCACCCAAAAATGAAAATTCTTTAATTAATTCCTTATAGTGTCATGGTGGCGCAGTGGGCAGCACGATCGCCTCACAGCAAGAAGGTCGCTGGTTCGAGCCTCGGCTGTGTCAGTTGGCATTTCTGTGTGGAGTTTGCATGTTTCATGTTTCTTCCGTGCACTCCGGTTTCCCCCACATGTCCAAAGACATGTGCTATAGGTGAATTGAATAAGCTAAATTGTCCGTAGTGTATGTGTGTGATTAAGTGTGTATGGATGTTTCCCAGTACTGGGCCTCAGCTGGAAGGGCATCCGCTGCGTAAAACATATGTTGGATAAGTTGGCGGTTCATTCTGCTGCGGTAACCCCTGATTAATAAAGGGGCTAAGCTGAAAAGAAAATGAATAAATGAATGAATAATTCTTTATACTCTCCTTAAATTCGTTTATAACTTTCTTACCCATTGTCACGATCACCAGCGATCTAACCATCATAGATCGCTGGAGAACATTCACATTGCATAGAACTACAAATCCACCATTAAATGGACTACAAGAACCAGTCATGCACCACAAACACACCTGGCCTAGATCCCCATAATTGCAGACAGACACAGCTGATGCTACTCATCAACTGATTACAAGGACTATAAAGTCAGCACACAAACACACAGAAGTTGCTGAGTCTTGTTGTACTGAACTGTGAACATTACGATGCGTTTTCCTTGTTTTGCCTTGCCGTGTTAGACCCTAGCCTTGTTTTCTTGTTTTACTCCTGACTGCTTCCTGCCTTCTGACCACTCACTTGATATTTGACTGCGACTCTGGATTTGCCTGTTTACATCTGTTTGCTCGTGTTGACAGTTGCTTGCCTGACCATTCTGTTTAATACATCCTGCATTTGGATCTGCACCCCTGTTGTCAGCGTCACTTCTGGTTACACCCATGTTGTTCCAATCCCCTCCAAGAAAACGTTTGTGCGTTAAAAACCGTAAATAAAAAAAGCTGTTCACCCATATTTCCTTTTCCTCGTCAGGTCAGGATGTGCATATATGTACAGCAAACAAATCAGTGTACATTTAACTCAATTTGAGTTTAACTTAACACTCCATGGGTGTACATATGACTCCCTTCATTTTGGAGCTAAATATAACACTTTCTAAAGTGTGAAATTTGTACATTACTCTCAGAGTTCATTTTAACATAGTAAGAGTTTATTCTTACATCGAACTGGAGTGTGTGTTACCCTTCAAAGTGTTAATATGTTACCTTTTTCCTATATTATCAATTGGTGTGTGTGACAGATGATCAAATATGTTAAAATTGTTTTAATTTATTAAATGTTCATTAATCTTTTTAGAAATAATTTCAATAAATTCAACTCTTTGCATTTTAAAATGCAACAAGACATGTTTAAGTGCAAGTAAAACATACTGGTTTGATCACTGTTTGTCTGAAAGAACTGGTTCGAGTTAAAAAACTGGACTTCCCATCATTAGTGGGAAATACACTGCATGTTGGGTTAAAAGTTTAACACTGAAAAAAAAAACTCTTCAATGTACGCTCTTTCACACTCGTGGATTAAAATGTACTCCCCTTTTAACACTGAACAACACCAAAAAAAAATCACACTGTATATTTAACACTGGAATTTTTGCTGTGGCATGGGCAGAGCGACAGTTGGCCATTAGAATCAGCAGCACAACATGCAAGAATCATATTGTCCATAATAAAGTCCACATGAACCAGAAGCTGCGACAGTTTTTTTTTCTGGTTCGCAGGTGATGCAGTTGAGAAATAAAATATTAAATGAGAAAATGTTCTCCCTGCGTTCGCGTGGGTTTCCTCCGGGTGCTCCGGTTTCCCCCACAGTCCAAAGACATGCGGTACAGGTGAATTAGGTAGGCTAAATTGTCCGTAGTGTATGAGTGTGAATGAGCGTGTATGGATGTTTCCCAGAGATGGGTTGCAGCTGGAAGGGCATCCACTGTGTAACATGCTGGATAAGTTGGCGGTTCATTCCGCTGTGGCGACCCCGGATTGATGAAGGGACTAAGCCGGAAAAAAAAATTAATGAATGAAAATATTAGGCGTGGCTTGTTTTTTCTACTGTGAGCTGATTGGATGTAGCAAATTTCATTCAGAAAGATCAGAAAAAGGGTTTTAGAGAGTTATTACAATGTAACAGACACCTCCTGCTCACCATTTCTGTTTGTTGTCAAAACTGATAGTTGGAGGGGCGTGGTTAAGTATGTTAACCCCGCCCACTAGCTCAGGCAGACGTAATCTGACAATCCTAAACTTCTCAGAATTTTTGACGCTCGCCAGTGCTCATTGTCCTGCTCTTCTCTTAATGAGTGATTTGAACTTTCATGTTGACAATGTGGACTGTGCTCATGCTACATGTTTAACATCTTGGACTGTTTTAATTTCACACAGCAACAAAAGTATTGATCAGTGACCATAGGCTTCTCACATTTAATCTGATCCTACCCTCCACACAGAAGTCCCCAACTTGGAAGTCCTCCAACTTGAAAAAATTAACTATGATCAACTCAGACAATTTAACTGATTAATTAACTGATTACGAGGGCAAACTATTTTTTTTAATGACATGCACAGATGAATTGTTTACCATAAAGCTAATAAAGAGCTAAATCAATATGGTTAGTTTTGATTTCATTTGTAATTTAAACACCCACCCTGATCTGATGTTTAAGGCAAATAAGGAAACAAGCTGTTTTTACTGTTTTTTGGGGGGGCCGGGGATGGGCTAATGGTGATTTTAAATGAATCGGTTTGTTCTAAAGCAGAATTTCTGTTGTTAATGCAGGCCGGATGGTGAAACATACCAGTCTTTCAGGACACAATTTCTGGCCTACTGCTTGTATCAAAGTAAGTAGCAAACTCTACATGCAAGCACAACCTTGTAACATCTGTTGTGGTGAAAACAGCAGCACTGCAGTATTGATAGATTGCGATGGTAAACGTCTCCTCTTGTCTTTTAGGCTTTGTGCAGTATCTTCAATATTACTACCAGAGCGGTTGTCTCTACAGACTCAAAGCTTTAGGAGAAAGACACAACCTGGATTTGACTGTTGGTAAGGATTGCTGACTTTATGCTATATTTTGAATAATATCTGACTGTGAAAAGCATAGTATATACTGTATATTTAACAGTCATTTTGTTGGCACAGAGGGATTTCAGTCGTGGATGTGGCGAGGACTGACTTTTCTTCTTCCGTTTCTCTTCTTTGGTCATGTAAGTGTTTGAAGGGCCTAAGAATTCAATTGTGACTGGAGGACAGGGACATGAGAATATTAATTGGCCTTAAAGATTTTTCACAGCCCATGAAGATGTACAGATGAATTCAGAATTATTATATGATTTTTTTTTTCTTTTTTTAAATATTTCCCAAATTATGTTTAACAGAGCAAGGAAATTTTCACAGTATGTCTGATAATAATTTTTATTCTGGAGAAAGGCTTATTTGTTTGATTTCGGCTAGAATGAAAGCAGTTTTTGATTTTTAAAAAAACATTTTAAACTCAAAATTGTTAGCCCCTTTAAGCTATATATTTTTCCGATAGTCTACAGAACAAACCATCGTTATACAATAACTTGCCTAATTACCTAGTCTAATTACCTTGCCTAGTCAAATATTATTTACTGTCATCATGGCAAAGATAAAATAAATCAGTTATTAGAAATGAGTTATTAAAACTATTATGTTTAAAATTGTGCTGAAAATATGTTCAATTTGTTAAACAGAAATTGGGGAAAAAAAATAAACGGGACTAATAAATCAGGGGGATTCTGACTTCAACTGTATGAGTTTTATTTCGTTAAAAATAAGCCAAGGAAATTAGGGAACACTTATTACAATTAGAATTAATAATAGTTTGTACAGTAATATTAATATGTACCATTTATAAACAAAATTATTAGCACCACTGATAAATGTTTTCAAATATTTTCCAAGTGGTGTTTAACACAGCATGGAGATTTTCACAGTATTTACTACACTGTAAAACCCAAAAAGTTAAGGTAACTCAATCCATTTGAGGACACCGATTGCAACAAACCATTTAAGTTGAAAAACTAATCCTAATCCAAAGTACTGTGAACTTACTCCATTTGAGTAAACGAAGCACTTTGAGCTCAGTAAGACCCAATAAATGAAGAGAACTCGAAACAACTGAGTATTTTAAAACCCAATAAGTTAAGGCAACTCAAACTGTTTGAAGAAACCGATTGCTAAAAACCATTTGAGTTAAACTAATCTATGTAAGTACTGTGAACTTACTCCATTTAAGTTGAATGAGGTATTTAATTAACTCATTACCTTTAACACTGAGTTCAAAACTCTTTTCAAATGAGTAGAATAAACTTTCAGTCAATTTTGAGTTAACTACACTCATGTCATTTGATAAAGTTGACTGTTGGGTTTTACAGTGTATATATTTCAGATAAAGTTTATTTAGTTTGACTGGAGAATATATATTATTATTTTATTATATTATTAGCTCCTTTAAGATTTTTTTAATTGCCTACAGAACAAACCACAGTTGTCACATGACTTGCCTAACTAACCTAATTTTCCAAGTTAACCTTTATGTACCAACATGGCAAAGACAAAATAAAGAAGTTTTTAAATAATTATTAAAAACATTAGCTTTAAAAATGTGTTAAATCTTCTCTCCAGTAAATATCACATGGGAAATATTTGAGAAGATTATTTAGAATAATCTTTATAATATAAAAAGAATAATAATAATTATTTATTTCAATATACAACAGTTAAATTATTTAAGAAAAAACACAAATACTAAAGTAATTAATATCAATAACAACCAAATGCAACTAATACAATCATTATTATTATTATTATTATTATTATTATTATTATTAATTATTATTATTCATAAATTCAACAATAGTTTTTATTTTAGTGGAATTCTCTTGAAATGCTATTTTGTTGCCAACAAATTTCTAAATCATTCTCCATACATTACAAATCTGTGAAGATGTAAAAATATTTGAGGCATATTTGGAAATCATTCAACAATGCAAATTTTTACTTTTATTTAGTCTTCTGAAGTGTTCATTTTAGAATAAGACTACTGTTGTCTTTTTAATAGTCTTGACAAAGCCAATTTGTCATGTTTTAATGACTAAAGCGATGAAAATGGAGTAGCATATAAAATGGAACACAAAACATAATCATTATCTGCATGTTTTAAGGTAAAGTTGAAGTCTTTTTTTTTTAATTGTTAGCCCCCTGTTTATGTTTTTCCCTAATTTATAATTAACTGAGAGAAGATTTTTTTCAACACATTTCTAAACATAATAGTTTTAATAACTCATTTCTAATAACTGATTTATTTTATCTTTGTCATGATGACAGTAAATAATATTTGACTAGATATTTTTCAAGGCACTTCTATACAGCTTAAAGTGACATTTAAAGGCTTAACTAGGTTAATTAGGTTAACTAGGCAGGTTAGGGTAACTAGGCATTATTGTATAACGATGGTTTGTTCTGTAGACTATCGAAAAAAATATATAGCTTAAAGGGGCTAATAATATTGACCTTAAAATGTTTTAAAAAAAATAAAAAAACTGCTTTTATTCTAGCCGAAATAAATCAAATAAGACTTTCTCCAGAAGAAAAAATATTATCAGACATACTGTGAAAATTTCCCTGCTCTGTTAAACATCATTTGGGAAATATTTAAAAAAGAAAAAAAACTCAAAAGGGGTTTAATAATTCTGATTTCAAATGTTGTGTTTTTGACAGTTTTGTCAGTTCTGCAACGCTGTTTCCCTCTTCAGACTGTCTCGGCTCCCTGAATGTAGAGAATGGCAGGTCAGTGGTGTTTTGAACTAACATCATCACACTGAAGTGATCATATAACACGTGAATAAATCTGTTAAGACTGTGATCTTGAAGTCTGAATGTATTTTGCCTGCAGGTGTCCATGTGTGGCTTCTGCTTCATGGTTCTGTTTGCTGGAAACTTTTTCACTACACTTGCAGTCGTCCAACACAAGCGCAAAACCCAAAGGACCAAGAGCCTGTAAAACTGTCAATGAAGACGACAGACTATGCCATGATTCATTTGATGAAATTTAACTTTGTAATATGTGTTTTGTTTTTATTATGTTTTAGAAAATATGCAGAATATGCTTTTTTATTATTATTAAAGATCTGTAATAATACTTGTCTGTAATTAGTTGGAATTTCTAAAATCATTGATTAAACGCATGAAAAAAGGAAATAATTATTATGCATTGTTGTTATAGTATAGGCGACGCGGTACAGGGTAGCACGTTTGCCTCACAGCAAGAAGGTTGCTGGTTCGAGCCTCGGCTGGGTCAGTTGGCGTTTCTGTGGGGAGTTTGCATGTTTTCCCCTTGTTGGCGTGGTTTCACCGGGTGCTCAGGTTTCCCCCACAGTCCAAAGACTTGTGGTATAAGTGAATTAGATATGCTAAAATTGAGCGTAGTGAATGAGTGTGTATGGATGTTTCCCAGTGATTAGTTGCGGCTGGAAGGGCATCCGTTGCGTAAAACATATGCTGGATAAGTTGGCGGTTCATTCCGCTGTGGCGACCCTAGACTAATAAAAGGACTAAGCCAAAAGAAAATGAATGAATGAATAAATAAATGAATGTTTAGTATGTCCTTGAAGATAGTCATGCTGTTTTATTAGTAGTTCAATTTTGTGTTTTCATTAACATTTTAATTTATATTGTTGGTTTTTTTTATTGATGTTTGTTGTTATTTCACCAAATATTAATTTCTTAAATCTTTTGAAGTTAAAACATTGCATTTGTGTCTGAAAATAAATATATACATGTTTGGAAATGGCACCTTTTTGTTATTTTGTTAAAAAACTTTATAAAAAAGGTAGTTTTTTTTTTTTTTTTTGGCAGAAATATAAGTTAACATAAGTTTAACATATTAAATCGAGAAAAACTGTATCTCAAATAACACATTGATAGCTTTATGTTTAAAGTTTTAGTTAACATCCCATGCCATTCACAACAACAACAACAACAACAATAATTTTTATTGCATATTTGATAATTTAAAGTAATTAATTATTCTTATTTATTTATTTTTTATTATGCAAGAAAGAACATTACAAAGATACAATATGAACAAAGAGACAAAAAGGGTTACATAAATAAAATCCCAGCAAATTAAACAAGTTTAAATATTTTACACCAAGAAAGAGTTTTACATGTAATATAATTGTTAGTCTTTTAAAGAGTTCACATATAAATCAAAGTCCTTTCTGAAAATAAAAAAGTGAGGGTGTTTCTTTGAAAATTTACATTTATGGATGTAAAACTTAGCCAAAAAAAGCAATAAAATTAATAATAAATTTACAATGAGAAGGATCTACATCCAGAGAGTATAGAATACAATTTTTGGGGAAATACAAAAGTTTGGAAATAAGATTTTTTTTTATGAAATTGGAAAAGTCAACCCAAAAAACGTTACAGTAAGTGCACTCCCAAAATAAATGATTTAGTGTTTCATCATATTGAGTACAAAATGAGCATTTAGGGGAAATATTGTTATTAAATTTGGCTAGTTTGGTATTTATTGGATAGCAATTATGAATGATTTTGATTGAGACCTCAACAGCTTAATTAGATCAAAATATTTTTTCCCGAAAAAGCCAAAACTGTTCCCAATCTATGTCACCAAATATGTTATTCCAAAAACCTATGCAAGCAGGTAAAGAGATCCGAGAACTATTAATAACCAAGCGAATATCTTTGTTTGACACAGAACTGAGAGGAGTTTGGTAAAAAAAAAAAAGGTTTGTGTTGTCAAAAATAAAAGAATCTAAAGAACCTTTGGGGCCATATTTGACTAAACGTATAACTTTCTCGCCTTCTTCGCACCTACATTATTTATTCTTATGATTAATAATTCAAGCAGGGAACACTCGAAGACTCACGTGGAGCTAAATGACCTGAGATGACCTCATTTCCCAGAATTCCTGTCATAACAATATGGCGGCGTCCTGCGACATGCAGCCGTAAAGTTAGCCCGTTATTTATATCTGCGACGTATGAAGTTAAATCCTTGTCTGGTTATTGTAATACATTTATTTACAAGACTGTGTTGATGGAGAGACTACATGAGATGATGTTTTTATCGGTGTTGTTGGGTTTGGTGGGTTCTGCAGTCGGCGCTGAGATGTCAGGTGGGTTTATTTTGCAAAGCGTGGCTGATAACAGCATAAAATATATTACATTAAATAACTTATCATAGCAAACAGTTTTGTTATGCTCAAAATGGTGTCCACGAGCACAGTTTGGTGCATTGTAAGAATCCTGCGGTCGGGCTCTGTCTTAAAATCTACTGAGCTCCCTAACTAAACTGCGTTCGTGGATAACATACAGTACGCACATTCCGAGTTTCAGTTTTAACTAAAACACGGCTATAATGATAGACACACTGGTTTTATATTCGCACATTTGTTCAGTAACAACTTGTGACACGCTCCCTATGTTGTTTACCATGGTACTTTGAATATTCGGTCTGAAATAGCATGAAAGTATGACTTCAAAGCAACATTAGCACTGTTTATTTGACTAATGTTGTAGCCTACTTTGATATTGAGGTAAAGTTGGTTTTATATTTGCATTTTCATTCAGTGGCAACTTGTGACACGCTCCCTATGTTGTTTACCATGATACTTTGAATATTCGGTCTCAAATCACATGTAAATATGACTTCAATACAACATTAGCACTATTTATTTGACTGTGAACAATGTTGTAGCCTACTTTGATAGTCATTACCTGCTAATATGATTTAGAAATTGCAAAGAATACTTCTCTGAAATGATATTGAACGTCGGAGCGTGTAAATATAAAACCAACTTTACCTCAATATTTATAAGAGTCCTGCAGTCAGGCTCTCTTTAAAAATTACTAAGCACCCTACCTAGACTGTATTCTTGCACAACAAACGCGCCGTGTTTCGGGTTTTAAAAAAATGCAGGATAGGTTTGAGAAACAGCAATTCTTCAGTATTGAGTTTCTTTTCCATCAATAATTATTGTCACGTATTGTTTATTTACATCTTTTCCAACAGGTCAAGTGTTGTGAGGTCTCTGTAAACTGTTTAATATGCATTCGCAGGTGTTTTGAACGACATGTGGGAATACACTGAGAGTTACCTGCAGGCTCTGTGGCAGAACAGGTTATATGTGTACACGACTGCTGCTGTTCTCATAGGAGTCTGGTTTACTGTGAACATGCTTTTCAAAAAGGTAACGTTAATTAAGTGTGCTTCCTCTTAAGAAGAGAATAAGGTTACAAGGTCCTGAGGTTACATTGAGGACTCATCATGTAAACTGACGTGACATGTATGTGCAAGAAACTAAAAAATTATTTTCAGCATTGTTATTGTTAGCCTCTGCAAACAGTCCTGACACTGCACAAGCTTCCTGTCGCTGACACATTCCTGTCCTGTTGCCACATAAGCAGACACTGTTTGATTACAACCATTTTATAGTTTCATCATCCAGTATTAGCACTAGCACCATTTTTATGAATAATACAACTAGACATGAGCCGGTATAAGATTCTGACGTTATGATAACCTTGTATAAAAATATCATGGTTTCATGATGTTGTGATTACTGCTCTAAAATATATTCTTTTTAAATGTCTGGGTAAAAAAACAAAAACTTTTTTTTCTCCTTTGAACACAATATATTTCATTTTGAGAGACATTTAAAATATTTTGGAACAGTAAACGTGTCAGTCTAATTAAAGGTGCAGTAGGTGATCTGTCTAAATGCTAACCGGTTAGCATAATATCTTTCAAATACATTAGGTGCGTTCGACTTCATGCAGCGCTGCGCAGATTGATCGAAATCTGTCTTAAAGCAGTGCATGCTGGTTAGACATTTTGTCCGGATTGATGCTACGCCGACGCCATGTGACTGTCACATGTGGCATCAAAGTACCGCGACAGCGCTCCGAGATTAGACGACTGAATCAGCCTGTGCAGCATCTGAAGAACGATTGCAAGCCTCAAGTCATAACCTTCAAGTCTTAAGCAAGTCAAGTAAATTTTTGTCGGACTCAAGTCAAGTCACTGCTTATTTCAAGTCACGTCAAGTCATAGCTTCAATTTATTTATATATATATATATATATATATATATATATATACAGGCAGTGCAGAATTATTAGGCAAATGAGTATTTTGACCACATCATCCTCTTTATGCATGTTGTCTTACTCCAAGCTGTATAGGCTCGAAAGCCTACTACCAATTAAGCATATTAGGTGATGTGCATATCTGTAATGAGAAGGGGTGTGGTCTAATGACATCAACACCCTATATCAGGTGTGCATAATTATTAGGCAACTTCCTTTCCTTTGGCAAAATGGGTCAAAAGAAGGACTTGACAGGCTCCGAAAAGTCAAAAATAGAGAGATATCTTGCAGAGGGATGCAGCACTCTTAAAATTGTCAAGCTTCTGAAGCGTGATCATCGAACAATCAAGCGTTTCATTCAAAATAGTCAACAGGGTCGCAAGAAGCGTGTGGAAAAACCAAGGCGCAAAATAAACTGCCCATGAACTGAGAAAAGTCAAGCGTACAGCTGCCAAGATGTCAAGATGCCACTTGCCACCAGTTTTGCCATATTTCAGAGCTGCAACATCACTGGAGTGCCCAAAAGCACAAGGTGTGCAATACTCAGAGACATGGCCAAGGTAAGAAAGGCTGAAAAACGACCACCACTGAACAAGACACCCAAGCTGAAACGTCAAGACTGGGCCAAGAAATATCTCAAGACTGATTTTTCTAAGGTTTTATGGACTGATGAAATGAGAGTGAGTCTTGATGAGCCCGTGGCTGGACCAGTAAAGGGCAGAGAGCTCCAGTCCGACTCGAGACGCCAGCAAGGTGGAGGTGGAGTACTGGTTTGGGCTGGTCTCATCAAAGATGAGCTTGTGGGGCCTTTTCGGGATGAGGATGGAGTCAAGCTCAACTCCCAGTCCTACTGCCAGTTTCTGGAAGACACCTTCTTCAAGCAGTGGTACAGGAAGAAGTCTGCATCCTTCAAGAAAAACATGATTTTCATGCAGGACAATGCTCCATCACACGCGTCCAAGTACTCCACAGCTTGGCTGGCAAGAAAGGGTCTAAAAGAAGAAAAACAATTGACATGGCTTCCTTGTTCACCTGATCTGAACCTTATAGAGAACCTGTGGTCCATCATCAAATGTGAGATTTACAAGGAGGGAAAACAGTACACCTCTCTGAACAGTGTCTGGGAGGCTGTGGTTGCTGCTGCACGCAATGTTGATGGATTCTGTCAGTGTTTTGATCCGTTTACCATGGATGGCAGGCTTTTGAGTGTCCTTGCAAAGAAAGGTGGCTATATTGGTCACTGATTTGTTTTTGTTTTGTTTTTGAATGTCATAAATGTATATTTGTGAATGTTGAGATGTTATATTGGTTTCACTGGTGAAAATAAATAATTGAAATGGGTATATATTTGTTTTTTGTTAAGTTGCCTAATAATTCTGCACAGTAATAGTCACCTGCACACACAGATATCCTCCTAAAATAGCTAAAACTAAAAACAAACTAAAAACTACTTCCAAAAATATTCAGCTTTGATATTAATGAGTTTTTTGCGTTTATTGAGAACATGGTTGTTGTTCAATAATAAAATTAATCCTCAAAAATACAACTTGCCTAATAATTCTGCACTTTCGAGCCTGTACAGCTTGGAGTAAGACAACATGCATAAAGAGGATGATGTGGTCAAAATACTCATTTGCCTAATAATTCTGCACTCCCTGTATATATATATATATATATATATATATACAATGTATGTATGTATATATTTATGTATATATTTATATATATGTATATGTATGTATATGTGTGTGTGTGTATATATATATATATATATATATATATATATATATATATATATATATATATATATATATATATATATATATATATATATATATATATATATATATATATATATTTGAGGGGTGGGGGCTTGAGTGACACTCAATCTAGTAGCAAGTAACAGCAAAGTACAATTTCAGAGTTGTTTGCTAATATGAGTTAATATCTTTTAAGTTCTTTTTTTTTTAACTGACACTCTAAAATACAGATTATTGAGCTGAAGCTTGACTACAATATTAAATTGCAAATCAAATCGAAATCGCAAAATCTTAAAAAAAAATCGCAATTAGATATTTTCCTCAAATCACACAGCCCTATTACTAAGCCATACTTACATGCTATTTCAGACTGAATATTCAAAGTAGCATGGTCAACAATATAGTGAGTGCATCACAGGTTGTCATTGTTCAAAAATGAACCATTGTAAATATAAAACCACCTTCACCTCAGTAAAGCAGGCTAGGGGGAATATCGCTATTTACTTATATTTTGTTGTTAAACTAAATAAAAATCTAAATTATCAATGCTGTATAAGGTCCCTTATGAAACTGAAAATAGTCACATCAATCTTTCACCGGATGATATCAGTGGCTGAACAACTCTTCTGTGCGAATAACCCATTCGTAAAACAACAATATCTACATAAGCTTTGCGTGACTAAAATAGTTTTAAAACAGAACATTACTTGTCTAAAAGAAATACTTCAGCCATGGTGTCATCCTTTCTCCAGCGTGCAAAAGTAACTCCAATATTGATTTTAAAAAGTTTTGATTGAGCAATTGTTTTTACCACTGTCACTCTCTCGTGTGCACGTAAATGCGGATCTGTCTGCGTGAACGGGTGTGCAGATGTACAAATCTACATTTGTTGACAGACAGTTTGAGCTACTTATCAGAATTAAGGGAATTATCGGCCCGACAAGTCTTTAATTAAATGAACATTTTTTTAGTCTTACGCCTTACCCAGAATATAAAAATACATATAAATACATTTAGATCATTTACTTTAATCATTACTATTGGACTGTGAAGAGACGTTCAACCAGCACAACAAAACATGTACCTCATCTACATCTACTGCACCTTTAAATCATTGACTTCTGCTGTCTTCATTAGTTTTACAAACAGATTTCTTTAAAATTTAAAACGCCATCTTTGGATATCTTTTCTACTGGAGATATAGCTGTCCTAAAAACAAAAAAAAAAACGTAAACAAAATATCTTGCATATACCATAGAAACGTTATAGCAGAAAATTCTTAAATTCAGAAAAGTCTTAAAACCTAGACTTTTCAACTTGCATGTGTATTTATGACACAATGTCTCTCACTCCAGACACCACAGCCTCTGTAAATGTAAGGATATTTATTGCACTAATACAGTTTTCTGTATTTTTTTTGACTCTCGCTGTGCTAATTGCAGTTGACTTACATTGCATGAATCACAAAGAACCACAATTTTGTAAAACATTTTGTTCTAATGAAGAAAAAAAAGTCACCTTTTTAAGGTTGAACTAATGTATTGGTTAGATTTTGCCTTTTCGTTGCAGGTAAATGCTCAAATTAATAGGTTTTTTCTTTAATAGAAAAAAATGGTCCACCCTGTAAGTCCTCCGACAAGTAAATCTGTGAAGAAGCAGGAACCGGCACCTGAAACCAAAAAAGTCATCCATGTTTCTGGGGTCAAAATCTTCTATGGAACACAGACAGGAACAGCAAAGGTTTGAATACATAAACACACAATGAGATTTAGTGTTTTTTGAGGACTCTACATTTAAATGTAAATTATTTTTATACTGTGCAGTAGTGCTACACAATATATTGTTTCAGAATCGACATCGCAATACTCACATCTGCAGTAGTCACATTACAGGATCTTCAATATCAAGTAGGGATTATTGTTGACCAGGAGCCACAATTTGGAACAAATTTAATCCGCTTGTTAAGTCGTGACGTATGGGATACAGTTTCCAGCTTCAAAGCTGCTACTTTATGACCACTTTTTAATCATGGATATATAAATATTACGATCGTGATTATCGAATGTATAACAGTTCTTTGTAAATGTTTATTATTACTCTCTGTTGAGCCTCCTACAGTTTGATAGAGTGCTTGGACCCTGAAGCCACTGTATGATGTCACACTTAACAAGCGGATTGTTGATTAATTACAAAGTTAAACATATCAAACATATGTAAGTTTAAAGCATTAAGGCACAAGAAACGATAACTTTTGCAGCTTTAACAAAGATTAATTACATTTTATTTATATAGTGACACTTCGAAGTGTCATTTACATTTGATTTTTCATTATTTCTGTCCGACTGCTGTAAAACTTTCCAGAAAAACATAAGCACTATTTTTTTTTCTCATTTGTATCTCTTTTTTTTAATTTTTTTTTTTTTAAATAGTTAAATGTAATTATTTTATAAGAATTTGTGCAAATGCATTCCACTACAAAATCAGCCCAACCATTCTGAAATAATACGTTCTTCACAAATAGTTCATAATCCGTCTTGTTAAATATTTCATATCACCATATATATGGTAGATACATGCTTCCCTACTGTGCAGACTACATTTTTTCCCCTTGCACAAAAGCAACCCTAAAGAAAATCTTTAGTAAACAAACGTTTAAATAACGTTTGGGAGAATTATTTTCCATTACCATTCAGCAAAAGGCATGTTTATCTAAAAATGAAAAAAGAAAGGTGTAATTAAACAGGACACATTTTGATAATTAAATAAATTTTTCAAAACCCAGTTTTGTCTTTGACCTATGTAATTTTGAACATTTTTGATTTTAGGGGTTTGCAAAAGAACTTGCTGAAGACGTCATTGCTCAGGGAATCCAGTGTGAGGTTATTGATATGAAAGATTTTGACCCGGAAGACAGATTGGCAGAGGAGGTGAGTAAATGTGTTCTATTGTGCTATTTCTGTGCCTAAAAATGTGCTTTTGGCCTTATTACTGCATTTCAGAGATGGTAACTGCATTTTTCTTTATATACGTTTTGTGCTGCAGTAGCTTAGGGATAGGAATGGATTATTTGAACTTCAGGATGTCATGCTTAAAAATATCTGTTTAGGAGTTAGGAGTGTCATAAGAATTCTGAGCACTTTCAGATCTTTCAATTACCACTTAACAGTTACAGGAAATAAAGATTGTCTGGCTGGCAGTTAATCACAGTGATCCTGTACAATGTATTACAGAGAAAAGTAATTGAATTTTTCACTTTCGCACTTTTCTGAACTCAATTTTGAAAACACTAAAAACACTTTTTCCTGACTTGTGGATTCTCAATTTGATAACATTATTCCTTTTTTTCAATCAAATAATCTTAAAGAAAATCAATTCTAACCAAATTGATATGGTCCAATGACTTCACACATTCCTCAGTTTACACAGTACCATCTAGCAAGCTTGTTTTGGATGTGGAGGGTGTGCTGGAGATACTGTTGCCCTAAAAAACCAAATAAAATTGTCATAAAACACGTAAAAAAACCCTTACATATACAGTAGGAACGGTATAACAGAAAATGTTGGCGGTTTTAAAACCTTGACTTTTCCAAACCAGTTTATATGCCATTAGCTGTGTATTAAACAATAACAACAGATTGCATTCATTACAAAATCTGTCAGGATAAGTCATGGATTTAAATCATATTTTACCTTAAAAATACTGTATTTTCTGTAAATAAACTTGTTTTAAGTTTATTCTAAAATTGCTAATTTTATAAGATTTAATATAACTGTTGTCTGTAGCCTGCTATAATAGAAGGAAAACTTTCTCAGTTACGTAATGAGTTCAAGTTCAAACGGTTTATTTTATTTTCAAGATCTGAGGTGAACTATATGCTGCTGCTTTCAGTAGTATGGCAATAAATGTCATGTATAATGGCATTTAAACTCACATTATTAGCATTTAACACTGAATAAAGCACAAGGTGTACCTGAGGTGATCATTGTCAGGTTTGTTCAGGTACAATAAATAGAAGCCGTTTCTAATATATCAATTCATGGTGTTGGTTAGAACAAAAACTTCTTTTAAACTGGTGAATATTCCTTCCATCACGTGCCGTTGCTTTTATTTAGAACATGATTTAAATCAGCCTTAAGGGTTGATTGTCAGACTCTCTCCTGTTGGTCGTCAATCTGGCAACCTGTGCTTGCGTTTGTTTTGATCCAGGAGTGCAATACCTAGTTTAACCACTGGGTGTCAAACTTATATACTGCATCATTAATTGTAAATTTATATATATATATATATATATATATATATATATATATATATATATATATATAATTATAATTAATATATATTAAATTATAAAAACAGTCTGATTGCTTAAGAGTTTCTTTATGATTTTTTTTTTGTGGAAATTAAGGCCCAATCCCAGTTCTACCCCTTAGCCCTTCCTCTTACCCCTACCTCTCATTTTGCACGTTCACGTGAGGGGTAGGAGTGTCACAATTCTCTTTAGCTTGAAGGCGTAGGGCTAAGGGGAAGGGGTAGATACCCCATAGAATGGAGATTTTTCAGCACCACACTCGAAACCAAGGGGTAAGAAAATGTCCCAGAATACACCATCTACATCGGCAGTATAGCTGCACCCGGAAGTCAGGAGATCCACAAATTAGTATTTTTTTGTCATTATTCCGAATTTTTACAGCAAACAAGCATATGTTTTAATATATTCATAACCACGTTCGTGTTTTACCATCATGCTTTAAAAAAAAACGCTAAAATAAAAACCACTAAATTTCACTATCTATACTACCTAATAATAACTCCTGTAGCAGTCCCACACTCTGACACTCGATAACGCTCAAATACCCTGTCAGAAAAGTCTAGTGGCTGAGAATGACCTTTTTACAGTGTCTGCTATAATGTTAATGTTGTTTTCGTGTGTTTACATAGATGAAAATGGCCACTGTGTAAATGCGCAGTATAGTTATGAGCTTATTGCCACATTAGATCATTATGATAATATGATAACATTGCCTTCAGTGATTTCCTGAAGATAATTACCAAAAAATAACGCAACTGGAAAAACTACAGCAGTCGCCATCGTCTGATCTCATATGAAGCAAGAGATTGCGATGACATATGATGACGTGTGCAGGTGCTGTAGTGGTGTTCCATTTCTTAGGGGTAAATTTTGAAGCCCTTCCCCTTCACATTCCGTTTTAAGGGCTAAGGGGAAGGGGTACAAAAATAGAATTGGGATTGGGCCTAACTTCATTTGAGCACTGCTACCATGATACTAAACATTTCTTCATCGTCTCATATCTTCCTTCTCTAGTGCACAAGCAAGATAATCTGTGTGTTTCTGGTGGCCACATACACTGACGGACAGCCCACCGAGAGCGCAGAATGGTTCTGCAAATGGCTCGAGGAAGCGTCCACTGACTTCCGATATGGGAAAACCTACCTGAAGGGAATGAGATACGCCCTCTTTGGTCTTGGAAACTCCGTTTACGTCGGCCATTACAACACAGTGAGACTTATTCGATCTATTTTTGATTCTATTCAATAGCATGGGTTGCCCATTAAATCACTTCTGTATTCAGGTCAGTAAGAGCATAGATAAGTGGCTGTGGATGCTGAGCGCCGCTCGGATCATGACCAGAGGAGAGGGTGACTGTAATGTGGTGAAGAGCCGTCATGGCAGCGTGCAGGCTGACTTCCAGGCCTGGAAAGGAAAGTTCTTAAACCGACTGCAGGCCCTGGTCAAGGGTGAGAAGAAAGCCTGCTCTGGAAACTGCAAGAAGGCCAGCTGCAAGAATAAGAAGAAACATAAGGAGGAGGCAGAGGACAATCACTCGCTCGCTGAGAAGAACAACTCTGAGGCAAGACAGTCCTCCTCTCTGATGTCTTTTGAAACGCATGTAGTCATGGAAACAGTTTTCGCACTGCACACCTAAAGCGCAGCTCGTTCCCCTGTAGTCTGTGGTGCACTCATGTCAATGGGATCTGAACAGTAGGAATGACATTACAGACTTTAGAGGATGTTTTATTCTCTTAGATGTTCTACCCGTATCTTTTTACTCAGACATTTTTTTAGGAAACATTACTGTCGTTAAAGAGATAGTACACCAAATCATTTACTCACTCTCCACTTGTTTCAAACGTGTTTGGGTTTCTTTCTTCTTTTAAACAATACAAAAAGGAGATATTTTGAAGAATGCTGGAAACTGGTATCCATTTACTTTTGTAGGTTATTGTTTTTCCTTCTATTAATGTCAATAGCTTCTGGTTTTTATGTTCTTCAGAATATCATCTTTTGTGCTCAACAGAAAAAAAGAAACTCAAAGTTTGGATTCACTTTAAGTTCTTTATTTACTTTAAAGGGGTGGTCCACTATAATATCATATTTTAAACTTTAGTTGATGTGTAATGTTGCTGTGTGGACATAAACAACATCTCTGAATTAAGAGAATAAGCTCAACCCTGTTAGACTATGCCCTGGGGTATAGCAAAAGTAGATTCGGACACGCCCTTAATGCTTTTGATTTAGACTGCAAATAGATCATTAAAATAGAGCTCTATGGAGCTAGTGACGTCGCTGTGAGGGATGGGGTTAGGTGTAGACATTAAAAGCATTGCATGCAACTCAGCTTGCAACTGCACCAGGTCTGCATCCAGACCCCTCTCGTAGTTTCAGCCTGATCTCACGAGGAAACGTAACTATTTTACGTTTTGTTAGTTAAGTGGCTGATTCTCTGAATATAAGCTGCTCAAAGTTCAATGCAAAGGGAGACATTAGGTGCATCCCAAATCGCATACTTATGCACTATTCTACGCTATTTTGTAGTATAAATAGTGTAAGTAGTGCGTTTACACTGAAAATTCTAAAAATAATAAGTGCACTTTAATTACCCGGATGATGCACTCATTCAGCCGGTAAAATGAAGTGTGTAATGATGGACACTTCACGCACTCAACGACCGCAGCTTTGCTCACATAGCGGAAGGGGCGGAGCTATCGGGCGCACATGTTGGATAACTTTATTTATTTTGAATGGTGAAAGCAAAATTCTCCTACGAGAGTGATTATAGCGCCTCCCGATGGAGAATGCGGTTATACTAACGGCAGGTATTATTTGATAGTTTGGTCATTTATTTCACTGATTTGGCAACCGTCAAACGTCATCAGGGAAACGGTTTGAATTTAGTGTTCCATTTGGGACGACACTACATACATGTACTATGCTGTTGAGTGTGTAAGTGCATAAAATACATAGTGTATAGTGTGCCATTTGGGACGCAGCTATTGGCTTTTACAGAGTTAGCTTAGCAAAGCCTACAGCGTACGAATTTGGGGACTACAAAAAATACATCTGGGCTAATGAAATCACAAACGTTCCAGGTTACGCGCATTTACTGCGCACACACCTCGTACAGCAAAGGGGCGTGGTCACAGATGCGTTAGTAGAGAAAGTAAAAATGCAGTCCAAACGCTGCTATTTCCATGGATCTTGTTCTGTTTCACTATTTGGCCTTCCAAGGGAGGAACCATGAAATATGAAAAATGTTTCCATGTTAGCTCAGTAGCAGTGTAAAATGAAGGTAAGATATGTGAACAAATAACGTGATTTTTTTTTTACAAATGAATCACGAACACACATTGTTTTGCACCCCATAAACACAATCAAACCTTAAAAAAACATTGTGGACCACCCCTTTAATCATTATGTCTAATAACTTTAAAGATACATGAAATCTGATTTTTTTCCCACTTTTTTACTAACTAGAGATGCAAAAGATGACCTAAATGGCTTTTACTACCTAATTTAGCCACAAATCTCCATAGCGCATGTTTGTATAAAAATTGCATTTTAATATCCAAAAATAAGTAATTTATTTTTAAGTGTTTTATACAACTGTCGGGAGTTCTAATGAAATACTATTAATTCACAAATGATATTTGCACATGCTTTACTTTAGACAGACAAATATAGACAGAAAAATATTTATTTAAAGTGCTCCTATTTTGCTATTTAAAAGTCTCCTGCAGTAGGTCTACATCCATCCAGTGTTAAAAGCATTTTAATTTGCTCCTAGTATACACTGCAGCATCAGCTCTATAAGTGTCTGAAATGGTTCGTTCAAGTAATCACTCTCTTTAAACCGCTCTATTCTGAGAGCCTTCTCTGCTCTGATTGGTTAAATGGCCAAATCTGTTGTGATTGGTCTACTGCTTACAGCAGGCGTGTACAAATTTGGTCCTGGAGAGTCGGGCTGTTTCTCAATTCCTAGAATGCAGAGAAAGGTCTTGCGTTCTTGTGGAGACCGGTCTTGCCACATCACCTCGGGAAAAGGAACTTGGGGGACCGCGAGAACAGAGAAGGTGTCCTGTGAAAAATGAGATGCTGAGTTCTTTCTGATGGTCACATGAACTTCACACATTTTTAACAGAAAAATTATTTAAACATTACAGCACTCATACAACGAGTTATTGTTTTTTCTCTTTTCAATATATATATATATATATATATATATATATATAATATGCACAAAAACATCACAAATATAGTTTGCACAATACAAATAAAACAGATTTTAATACGAATTTCAGCAAATAAACGTCTTAATGTGTTTATGCCTTTATGAAGATTTTCATGGTAATGTATACTTTCACCATCTCATTTAGGGAAACTCCTGAGATAAATAAGTTATATCTCTGAACTTTTTAAATAAACATGTATAAAATGCTGTCCTTCCCACCTCCTTTATTCAGTCGCAATGACTTCTGGGACTTCTAGAGTTAGTTCGGTGCTCAAGTCTGCATTGATGTATCAAGAACATATCTAGGAACTTTCACGCATCCTGCGTTCTTGCGGTCTTGAGTTTTAGAACTGAACTTTGGTGGTTGATGATGACATTACACAAGGACGCAAGATCGCTGAAGAACGACTATTGAGAAGCAGCCCCAGTGTCCTGTGGAGTTTAGCTCCAACCCTAATCAAACACACTTGAATCAGCTAATTAAGCTCTTACTAGATATACTAGAAACTTCCTGGCAGGTGTGTTGAAGCAAGTTGGAGGTAAATTCAGCAGGTTACTGGCCCTCCAGGACCAAGTGTGGACACCACTGGCTTACAGAATGCAGTATTTCAGAAATCAAATGCCTAATGCCTATTACTATATATTTGTAAATTTGCTCTGGATTTTTTCTCAGCACTTTTAAACAGTGATATGAACAGTAACGAAGGCGTCGTTTTTTACTGTGTCATTAAAAGAATGAGTCCTCATCCTTTGGAAGTTCATGAAAAGTGAACAGTACATTCAAATGTCTCCTAAACATGACACCAACTAAAATCTTTCAGGCCTCTGTACAGCTACAGTGTTTGAGGGTTAAAGTAGAAGTTGTTCACTTGCTGGCGTTATGCAGATTTGTTACAAAACCAACATAGGTTTGAGCATAAAAAGTAGAGCCAGAATTACTGATGACTTGTTACAGGCAATTGGCTTTTTCGTTCAGAACTCCATTTACATTCACAAAGAGCTTAGCATAAAAGGACCACTTTAAAAATTTGGAATAATTTATCTCATTTGTAACTTTGACATCATAAGCCATATTTGGTCTCGTTTTCGAAAGTAGCAATCAGGCTTGCAGTTTTTTTTGCAGAATATCCACATACTGTAGTGTGTGAGCTGAGCCGTATCTAGAGACCAGACTATCATAGAATATGATTAGCTTATTTGTCAGTAAACCAACACATCGAGTACACGTTGTGATTGTTAAGTTTTTGACAAATGTAATGTAACATCTCATTTTTGATCAAACTAAATCCTGATGGATGAAATCGGTGTTGTGGTTCACTTTAGGGGAGTTTGCAGGATTTCATCTGAGAGCACTAAAATATGCTCATGTTAAAGAATCAGCTGTGAGAGGAGATAACATTTTCTGGTTTGGTTTTCAGGAGGAGCTGATGGAGTCCAGCAGTGATGCGGAGTCCTCTTCTGAAGAGGAGAAGTCTCATGGCTCTGTCATCGACATGGAGGACCTGGGAAATGTTATGAATCACATGAAGAAAGCCAAGGTAAAAAACAAATCTAGCTTCACTTTGTTTACTTGCATCTTTGTTTACACACACATCAATCCGGCCTGCTATTTTCTTTCAGTGGAATGTAAAGTAGTGTGATTGAAAGTCTTTTCCTTACAATAGTTGTAAATTGCCATCCAGTACCACATTTTCAAATCAAGACACAAGATTTGGCAGAAGGTCAGAAAAAAAAGAATCTTGTCATAAAACTTTACAAAACCCTCTATTAACAGTCCCTGTTCATAAAAAAAACTCATACATGCATTATAAAACGAATACATGCTTTTATTCAAGTCATGATCACTTTGCATGTGGAACAGATTTAATTTAGACTTTTATTTACCAAAGAATATTGATCACAAACATGCATCTAAAAAGCTGAACAGGAGCTCAACTCAGTAAGAACAAAACTTATTGGTACTCACACATTACCTAAGGCAAGGCAAGGCAAATTTTATTTATAGAGCTTATAGAGCTATTTATAGATTTTACACAACCGTAGCTGATCCAAAGTGCTTTACAATAAAATAAAATATTTAAAATAAAAAATAAAACTTGTATTAAAAATATAAGAAAAGGGAATATATATATATATATATATATATATATATATATATATATATATATATATATATATATATATATATATATATATATATATATGTAATACTAAAATACAGATAAGAAATAACATGGATGCGTCACTCAAAGGCAAGGGAGTAAAAATAAGTCTTTAAGTTAGATTTAAAAGCATCCAATGATGGAGAAATCCTGATGTTCAAAGGGAGACTATTCCAGAGCCTTGGGGCCGCAACACAGTAAGCTCGATCACTTTTTGATTTGCGGCGAGACCGAGGGACAGACAAATGAAACTGATCATGAGACCTTAACGCTCTGCAAGCTGTATATGGCTTAATAAGTTTACTGATATAGACCGGGGCAGAATTGTGCAATGCTTTATATGTGAAATAAAGGATTTTAAAATCAACTCTTAGTTTTATAGGAAGCCAGTGCAATGAGACAAGGACAGGGGAGATATGATCTCTTTTCTTAGTTCCTGTTATTAATCTGGTGGCTGCATTCTGAACCAATTGTAACCGAGAGAGTGTTGACTGAGGTAGACCAATGTACAAAGAGTTGCAGTAGTCTAACCTAGAGGAAATTAAAGCATGAGTTTCAATTTCTAGATCTTTTTTTTTTTTTTTTTTTAGAAAGAAATGGTTTAACTTTTGCCACCAATCTAAGTTGCAAAAAGCTGCTCTTCACAGCTGCATTTACATGCTTCCCAAACTGCAAAAGTGGATCAAAAATAACTCTGAGATTCTTGGCGTGATTGTGCAGATTGTTGTTTAGGAATCCTAGCTGAGTTCGGTGTAGCAGCAGGACCTAATAAGAGCACTTCAGTTTTATTTTCATTTAGTTGCGTAGAGTTCTTGGTCATCCAGGTCTGGATGTCGTTTGGGTATAAGAAAGGTGTTCTAATGATAAATCTTTTTCCTAGTTTGATAGGAAAATATAGGTGGAGATCATTGGTATAGCAGTGATAGTTTATGTTATGGTTGCGGAATTAAGGCCCAAGGCGTTATTTTACATGCGTTTTTTATTTCTCTTTGCTATTTGGGCTTATTAGAACCTAATTAGAATAAAAATCTAAGAATAATCTTTTGATATGATGTACTTTTAGAGGAAAATGATGTCCATATATGTGGACTCGTGGTCCGAATTTACTTAAAACACTTTTTGTCGAATTTTCTTTTATGCATATTTAACATAGAATTTTTTTTTTGAACTTGCTTCGACTATCAGAGAGTAAAAACAACGTTTTTTCACATTTTGGACAGTTAACAATAGAGTTGGGATATTTCATATGCTGCAAAACAGTTGCAGGATGACACTGTATGTCTGTAACAAAATGTAAAACATTCAAAGCATTTTAAATAGCCACTTGAGAGGTAAAAATGTGCTGTCCACGTATGTGGACACTCGGGGCCCTACGAGGTTATAGGGAGCATATGAAGAGAAAATAATAAAGGGGCAAGAATAGATCCTTGTGGAACACCACAATGAATGGGTTTAGGTGGTGAAGTAAGAGATCCAATATTTACAGAAAAAGATCTCCCCTTTAGATATGAGGAGAACCAGTGTAAGGCAAGGCCCTGAACTCCAACAACACACTCAAGTCGTTTCAATAAAATGTTGTGATCTACGGTATCAAAAGCAGCGCTTAGGTCTAAAAGTATCATAATCGCAGATGACCCAGAACCGAAGAGCAGTTGATCTTCAGTTTGTCATATTTGATATTTGATTTGTTCAGTGTGTATGTGTGTAGACCTAATTAATGTTATATGATAAACACAAATGTTCCCTGCTTTTCTTCCGATTCATTTTGTTGCGTTTACCCCTCTGATAACACCTAAAATACTAAGTTAAAATTAAGCTGGTTCATTTTTGGAAATTAGCATTTTTGAAAATGCCATTAATTAATTAATATTAGTATTTACTGCCAAATCTGGAGCTAATCTAACAAAATAAAATATGATACCTGTCCAAGAATTAGTACATCCAAATCAGTATGTTAGGGAAAAATATTAAGTCAAATTTTTAAAAAGAGGAAAAATCAAGAAAAACAAAAAAAATATATAAAATTTTGATTGTATTTTTTTTGCAATATTTTGTTTGAATTTAAAAGTATTGTCTTTCTATTACTAATGATGTTCGGTGACCAAACTGTTATTTTAATGAAGTTAATAAATCTGTTTTGTTCAAATACACCAGAATAGATGACCTACACTTACCGGCCACTTTATTAGGTACACCTGTCCAACTGCTCGTTAACGCAAATTTCTAATCAGCCAATCACATGGCTGCAACTCAATGCATTTAGGCATGTAGACCTGGTCAAGACAATCTGCAGTTAAAGCCGAGCAACAGAATGGGGATGAAAGGTGATTTAAGTGACTTTAAACGTGGCATGGTTGTTGGTGCCAGACAGGCTGGTCTGACGATTACAGAAACTGCTGATCTACTGGGATTTTCAGGGATAGCCATCTCTAGGGTTTACAGAGAATGGTCTAAAAAGAGAAAATATCCAGTGAGCAGCAGTTCTGTGGGCGCAAATGCCTTGTTGATGCCAGAGGTCAGAGGAGAATGTCCAGACTGGTTCGAGCTGATAGAAAGGCAACAGTAACTCAAATAACCACTCGTTACAACCGAGGTATGCAGAAAAACATCTCTGAACGCACAACATATCCAACCTTGAGGCAGATGGGCTACAGCAGCAGAAGACTATGCCGGGTGGCACTCCTGTCAGCTAAGAACAGGAAACTGAGGCTTCAATTTGCACAGGCTCACCAAAATTGGACAATAGAAGATTGGAAAAACGTTTCCTTGTCTGATGAGTCTCAATTTCCGCTGCGACATTATGGTAGGGTCAGAATTTGGTGTCAGCAACATGAAAGCATAGACCAATCCTGCCTTGTATTAATGTTTCAGGCTGGTGATGGTGGTGTAATGGTCTGAAGGATATTTTCTTGGCACACTTTGGGCTCATTAGTACCAATTGAGCATTGTGTCAATGCCACAGCCTACCTGAGTAGTGTTGCTGACAATGTCCATCGCTTTATGACCACAGTGTATCCATCTTCTGATGGTTACTTCCAGCAGGACAACGGACCATGTCATAAAGTGTCATAAAGCGCAAATCATCTCAGACTGGTTTCTTGAACATGACAATGAGTTCGCTGTACTCAAATGGCCTCCACAGTCACCATATTTCCAGTATCTTTTCCAGTATCTTGTTCAATCTATGCCTCGAAGGATTAAGTCAGGTCTGAAGCCAAAAGAGGGTCCAACTCGGTACTAGTAAAGTGTAGCTAATAAAGTGGTCATGAGTGTATATTCACTGAGGAATAGATAAAATTATTCATTTTTAATATGGGGTGTACTCCTTTATGCTGAGCAGTTTATATAAGATTGGGTTTTGATCATTGCATCCCTAGATCCATTTGAGGCTTAATAATAGACTGCAATAAAATTTTCTGACCAATTTATGTTAGTTGAAGAGCTTAATCCTCATTGGCAATATAAACTTTTTTTGAATCTCAGGTTTTGTAAAAATGTTTTATTTGTTATTCCGGAAATTTGGGAGGTTAAAGTGACATGAGGGTGGACCACAGACCACTTTTATGGCAATTTTAAAGCATGATGTGGTCTCTGAGCTGTCATTGTATGGCAAAAGTTTCAGGAAAAAAAATCTACCTTTGTTTGACAAATAAAAAAAAAAGGACAGAATGGATTTGGAGCAGCGTAATGGCGAGTAAATAATGACTGAGTTAAGTGAACTATTGCTTTACGAGGACCGAGTGCTGGAGAGACACCGGCAGTGGCTCCATTGAAGGAGACTGAGTGGCAGATGGTTTGCTACAGCAGACAGCAGCTCCGGCAGGCGCTGCGAGGACTTACGTAACCGTGAACTGTGATCACTGACGCCCACTCCACAGGCCTGTGCGCAGGAGTGATTCATGAGACACAAGCGGACAAATCTTCCCATGCACACGCAAACACACTCCCTCACATCCTATCCACAACCCCATTTCATCCAGTAAGAGCCCTTTATGGATGCTTTTAGTATTGGATGAGTCAGTTGATTGGGATGTTTTGATCAAACGATATCCCTGGAGATATGAATTAAATGGAAGATAATTACAGGAGAGAGCAAATTGGGCTATAAAAACCAGGATGGATTTAATAGCATTATTGATTTATTTAAAAGGGCTATCAGTTCTTTGCATTAATGTAGTGCGAGGAGACCACAGGGAAATGCAGGCATATGGAAACACATTTTGCAAAGTTGAACTACTTTTTTACAGAGTTGAGCTTTTAATGCTCAGTCACACCTACACTACCTGACAAAAGTCTTGTCAATGGCTCAAATAACTTATTAATAAAGTCATCTGGAATGGCAAAGAAAGCGTACATGCAGGACTCCTAGAGTTCATCAAGATTTTTTTGATTCATCTTCAATGCCTCCTTCATCTTACCCCAGGCATGCTCAATAATGTTCATGTCTGGTGACTGGGCTGGCCAATCCTGGAGCACCTTGACCTTTTTTGCTTTCAGGAACTTTGATGTGAAGGCTGAAGTATGAGAAGGAGCGCTATCCTGCTGAAGAATTTGCCCTTTACTGTGGCTTGTAATGTAATGGGCAGCACAAATGTCTTGATGGCTGTTGATGTTGCCATTAAACTGCAGATCTTCCGCACGCACCCATACTGAATGTAACCCCAAACCATGATTTTTCCTCCACCAAACTTGACTGATTTATGTGAGAATCTTGGGTCCATGTGGGTTCCAATAGGTCTTATGCAGTAGTTGTGATGATTGGGATGCAGTTCCACAAAAGATTCATCTGAAAAATCTACCTTCATCTTATTTTTGGGTTCAAAAGAATTTTTATTTATACCTACTAGTTATGTAAGGGATAAAGTACATCCAGGCGGTTGTGTTCGGTGAATAAAGCCCGGCAGGCTTATTGGCAGCCCGACACGAAGTAGAGGGATGTTGTATAAGATCGAAGGGCTTTATTCTGCAAAACAACCTTTTAATCCTGCTTATTACATTATTACTTGCCACAAAGCATAAACATTCTAAACAAAAACATTGTTCGGAGCCATAATAGTTTATTAATTCTTTAATGCCCTTAAAAACTTGAGCAAGAAATCTTTGGGCATTGCATACCTTGGCCCATCAGATAAATTTTAGCATAAGCTGGAACCTGGGCTGTTGGATCACAACCCACAGTTCAGCACGCACATAACTCTTGGATTAATACCTTCTTTTTACTTGTAGAGGAACCCCAAATTTGTAATAATCACAGAGAGATAGCCCCCTGCGTCATTTAAATCACATGTGTGGAAGCATTTTGGCTTTCCTGTAAAAAATAAAGATGAGAGAAGAAGTTGTGGTGGCACCTATAAATGCTTTCTTAGGTTATAAATGTGTTTTCTGTCACTAGTTGTTTAGCCTGCATTAATGCATTCAGTTTATAGCTACACTATTAATCGTTAAAAGATCAGGCTCTCCATTCAAACACCCACGCAACCGAAATTTTAAATAATGATGATGGTTTGCATATGTTTATTAATCCTTCTGAATGGCATTCAAATCTTCTTTTGACCTGGAAAGAGATTCAGTTTATACTCTTTTTAGTTAGTTAAAAAAGTTAAACAATCAATCAACACAGAAGCAATGGGATAGCAGTTTATAGTTCAGATATAAACACTGATGGTTATGGTAAAGATTGAAATCACCATTTAAAGCTTCAAGAAACCCTGCAGTACTTTTTTTGAGATGTTAACAGATTTGTGTGTGTTAAGCATCAGTTAAGACAATGTTAACACTTGTCAGCTTTAATCGTGGAGAAAACTGGATAATTTTAAGCTTTTGTCAGCTAATTTTCTCTTCCGGGTTTAAAATAGTTTTTGGGGTGGGATCAAAATCGGTGACGTAGTGCGAATCTGCTAGTGAAGTGATGACGCGTCGGTTTTTTATTATTGTTCATAGCGGTGTTTTCTTATCCTATGAGAAGACCCTGCTTCTTAAGTATTCATGCGAGCACGTGCTTTTCAAAACCAGGCAGACCTGCCAAGCTGTGAGACCCAATGACTGTGTGAGATCGCGCCCGCAGACTCCGCATACGGCACGCAGTATTTAGCCGTTCATAAAGGGTCGTATGTGATTGTTTTTTTCATGATCCATGGGGTTTGTTGCGTGTTTTTCCCCGATACAGCAAAGCTGTTGGTTTGCAGCAAGCATTTTTGTCGGGAGAGCTGTACGAGAATTGGAGAATGGCGGACTGTCTTTTATCAGTTGAGTTCGTTCCCATTTAGACACATTGCCCATCCGTGCTGCTGCGTTGGTCTATGTTTAAAACCCTCCAGATTACCGGCAGGTCTAATGGTTGGAATAGATAGGGCAAGAGACCTGCTGCACTTCTATCGGCTATCCACTGTGTCTGCATTCAGACCCGAGGATTGAGATGAAGAGAAGTCCGCCTCATTTGTAGTTTATATAAAGACGATTACCTTTATAATGATATAAATTGTGGTTAGGTGTATATGAGATTACGAATAACAAATGTAGCAGGACATCAAATTACTGTTTATTTCTTTGCATTTTAACTTTGTACACTATAAAATCATGTGTCTCCTCACAGTTTCTGTCTCGTTTTGTGAGCCAACTGACAACAGTTGTTCACTCCCCTCTTTCTCCCCTGCTCTGCTGGCAACGGCAACTTCTCCCTCTGGTCTCTACGCCCACTATTATGCATTTTTTTTTAAAAATTCTGAGGTAGACTTGAACCAAAAGAGGAGGGTTTCATGGCCCTTTAATGCAACTTGATGCTCAAAATTAAGTTGTAGCAATTTCATAGTTTAACCAATAGGTGGCGACAACCAGCCATCAAAAATGTGTCACTGAATAATTCTTCAAAAATTATACATCTAGTAATGAAACATTTTTATGAGTGATTTATTAAATCATTAATTGAAAATGAGTCTAAAAATAAATTCAATGTGTTGTGCAAATTATAATGTTAAATTTATACATTTAGCATTATCAGCAACAGTAGCGAAGACAATTTGTAACAATTTATATTTATTTAGCTGGTAATTCTTATATATATTTTGACTTAAATTACAGGTTTTAAGTTATTTTTGTTAAAACGAAAAGTTTCTTGCAGTACTGTTTTTGTAATAAAGGGAAAGCAAATTATGTTAGGCTCCTCCCCGTTTGTTGATCCAAACAGTGGTTCAATCAATGACTCAAAAACCGAAAAATGTTATCCGAATGATGAGATTTGAGATCCGTTGCACCACTAGCTGAAACATAGACATACTGTATAAATTTGGCTCATCAAAATTTTATAGCCAATCAGAGTTGTTTAAATTGGTTACCGCTAAAAGTGCTGGGGTTTTGTTACTTGCCATCACGCATTCACTGAATTTTGTGAACTTCAAAATAATTTAATCATAAACAAAAAGTGCTGAAATGATAGAATAAGGAGATTCTGTATTGTTTGCGCTAGATTAACAACATGGTCTGACATGTAATCATTAATAATTAATTTAATAAGTCAAGAGCAGTAATAGAAACTACTTGTATTAGTAAAAGAATTGCAGCCCCAGCTTGTAATAAGTTGTTTTTGTAGTCCTATGTATAGTTTACATACACGTTTTTGTGGGTAACAGTTTATAATATTCTAAGTTTACCACTAGATTAAAGTGACGTATTTGCAAAAACATTCAGATATCCTTTCGCCTCCCAAAAAACTGTCATTAGCCAATCAGATTGTCTCAATGCCATTATTTTTGTGTGAGTGTGTGAGACCGATCAAGATTACAATCGGTCATTTTTCTTTACTGATTGTTAGTGTGCCTCTTAATATTTAATTCTGCACATTTAGCTGAAAACTCTTCAACTTTTGACTGATGTTTATTGCATTACAACAAACATCTATAACCATTAGAGCCAGCAATCGCAGTGCCACTGACATCCTTTTTGCTGATCCAGCTCAACTGGTTAGTTTAGCCCTTGAGTTTGCGTTTCATCATTGTTTTGCTGTCATCTAATTTTCCACCTTTGACTCTGAAATAGTCTAGATGCATCTGTCATTCGCTCTCTTTCATTTGCTGTGCTCTCTGCTTCATTTAACAACAATTATTACTTTTTGTGTCATGTAAGGTCACTGATAGTGTTTGAAAGAGTTCCTACTATATATGTACCTGTACATTTCTAAGCATACCACTTTCTGTTGGGGAATTTGCAAGACCTAATTACATGCATGCATAAGTCATATTTATTATTATAATGTAATAATACATGTTAAACATAATAATGTATAACATAATTATTAATGACACTGGAAAAATGACTGCTATCATGGAATGCAGAGTGTCTAGTTTGTGTAGCTGTGGGTTTCCATATGTACAGTTGCTCTGCTCTGGCTCCAGGTGGCATCAGAGGTGTATTGTATGTTGGCTTTACTGATGCAGATGCCTGACCTGCTTTACTGTATATGATCAGCACTGCTTTAGTGTTCTGGTTCAAAAATAGGTGTGCATTTCTGATACTGTATCCTTTCAGTAATTAATAATTACCTTAAATGTATTGAGTGCAATTTAAAATAATTGTTTTTTATTCCAGTTTGATGTGTAGAGGCAATCGCTACGCCATTCATTGGTTATTTTGAAGTATGTAATGCATGTATGTGGTATTTTTACCATTGCTTGTTGGAATTGACCATGTTGATCACTTGGGCGCTACTATTGGTAAATAATTTTTAGAATTAACGTTGTTGAAATTGAATGTAGACCTGTACCCCCACTAATAAAATGAGAATGAATAAAATTAGCGAGACAGGTGGTTAAAACAAAAATGCATAAAAAAATCAGTAGTTTTCCCCATAAGAGGTGCCAAGAAGTCACACACACAAACACACACAATTATGGTAAAACACTTGATGCTTAAATAAATCAACATAGATCAATCATACATCAGATGTAATCCTAGAGCATACAAAATTGTATTACTAAGTACATTTATAGTAAGTTTTATATGAAATTCCTTCAAATATGGAGTTTTATTGGAAGGGAATAATGAGAATAGCTGGTATACATGTAAAAACTGTATCATATTTATTATTATTCACAAATTTGTGACATTTTTACAGTATTTAACAGTTATTTTTTTTTTTTTATATTATTTTTTTATTTATTACACTAGACTCTAGAATTGTCCCATGGCAAGTGGTAAAACTGTGGATTCTCCTAAAATCCTCCTCCTTTGGATATTTGCATATTTGTCTGTAGATTGCTTGCACATTTGTTAGCCTCAATAGTTTTGTTGTTGATTTTGGTTCTTAATTTTTATTTTGTTGTTTTATTTATTTATTTTCAATTTTGCTTCTGGTTATGGCGTTCTTTTATTGCACATCAAGTTCTGGGTATTATTTAAATTATTTAATTAAACTTGTTCTTGTGCAGCTAGGGTTAAAATTAGGTTTGGTTATTTCAATGTGTTTATTATGCATAATATTTTTTAAAGTGCCTGTAGCACAGTAAAACATGTTACTGTTTTTTTTTGTCTTTTTTTCTTGTTGTGTCCAGGATTTTTTAAAAATGCGTATTGTGTTCAGATTGTGTTTTGAATTGAGTGCTTTTTTTCATTAGTAATTATGTATAATAACATTAAGATTTTAAATCAAATGAACAACATTGAAATGTAAAAGGTGATGAAGTTTTTTTTCTTCTTTTTTTTTTTTTTGCACATTTCGTCGCCTTGGAATTATAAGGTTCTATCTGCGTTCTAAATGATTTTGAAATGTTGAGCTTCAAAGTTTTTGCATTCCGTATAGCAAACAATATGTGTGTAACAATTCTCTTTCATACATTAACATGACAGAAACCCTAAAGGTACTTTAAATGTAAATTATCAAAATTATCTTAAATTTGCAAATTGTGGAAAAATAAACAGGGCAAATGCAGATACAACCTTCTAATCCTAAAAAGTTATTTTCTGCTTGGAATTTTAAGGTTTTATCTGGCAGATCATTAATGGAAGCGTTATAAGTCTGCTTATTAATTTAATTAAAAAAATACAAATTGGTGTTGTCACAATATGTTGATGTTCAAGAAAGTACATTTGTGCTTTATATAACATTTATTTAATGTTTTAGTATGAATATTTATTCTTGTTCAAATAAGACATACAAGACTGTGCTAAATATTTTATCCAGTGCAGATGATAACTTTAAGTAATTTTAAGTAATTAATATAACAATATTTATTGAATTATATGCCTTATTGAATTATATTTATTGAATTATATGCCCCATGGATTAAATTATGTATTTGCCCTTCAAGGCTTAATATCAAATTTAAAGACTTTAAAAGAAAACAGACAATGAGCAAATGAGTTTAATAAACACTGAAAATGTTTCACTGGCTATATATAAACAAATTCAAATATTTCTCATTTTATATATTACATTTTTTTTTAATAACTTCTTTTCCAACAATGTAAAATGTAACATCTCAATGTCAAAAAATGCTTCACATCACATTCACACACATCTTTTCAGTTTCAGGTTTCTTCTCAATTTTGAGAAGAAACAATTTTGTGTATTTTTTCTGTTATTTCCTTCTGTCAATGGAGCAATCCGGTGGAATGGCAAAGAAAGCTGATCCTGATTGGTCCTTGTGCATGCATTTGAAATGCTGATTGACTCATAGAAAATATCTTATAGAGCCAAGCTAAAGCTTGACTTTGTAGATAAAACCTTTTTTGTTTTTTAAATAAAAAGTCTTAAAATGGAAACAACTTATAAAAAACATCACATACTGTAATGTAAATAAGAATATGTGAAATAACTCAATTTTGGCAAAAAATGTCAGACAGAACCGTATAATTCTGAAGTGACGATTTATAAAGTTGTTTCCATGTTGGAATTCTCATGCGTGGAACCTGCAGTCTTCAAAGTCTCTGTAGATTAAAAACAACTTTAGCACCCTAAGCGCTGATTAAACTAAAAGCACCTCAACTTGCATATAACTCACAGCTTGTTTTAAAGTAGTTTTAATGTCACTGATACTTTTAGTGCATGTGTAGTTTGAGGCTGTATTGACTGCGCAGTGTTCGCAAGGTGGAAACAGAGATATCCACTCCTGCGCTGGCATTGTCTCGTATTCCTCATAGGCTGCTTTGGGTCTTGTCTTCATTTTGGCTGCTTGTCACTCTGAATGCATCAAGCGCTCAGACTGAACTCTGCGGAGCCTCTGCCGGCATCAGCGCTGTCACTCGCTTGGGTGGTTTGTGGGAAATGGAGCACTTCCAGCAGAAGAGAGCTGCTCCGCTTCTGTCAGTCTGACGGAGAGCCCGCTCTGCAGTAGGGACCAAATCGGCCAGATGAATGTTGGGTGACAGATTGCAGCCTAGTCGACTCTTGGTTGTGCGTGGCGGTTCCACGACAGATCTTGCTGCGAAGGGGCAAAATGTCTGCTTGCCAGTCCAAACCCACCTGGTGCCGTTTCCACTCGCTCTTCTTGTTTGATTTTGCTCATGGGACATTGTGTTCTCTGGAACGAGCAAACAAAGTCACAGAAGCACAAACAGTGAGTTTCCGCTGTCTCTCAGCATGGATGTTGAGGGACCTTTAAAGTTTAGTTCAAGAGCATAAATCAATGTATAGTTGTGCAACTTGTAGGAAAGTTCATTTGAAAAAGAAGTGACTGGAACAGTAGCCAAATATTTTGTATAATATGCATAAGATTGCATATTTGTCTTTTTTATTTTATTATTTTTAGGGGTTTTTCACTTTAGTTGGAGAGCGTTGACAGGAATGCAAGGGGAGCAGAAAGAGAATTCAATGATCAAAAAACTGGGACTGGGAATCGAACCTGGGTTGCCATGAGCACTGCAGTTCTCTGTTTCATTGGTTTATAATATTAATTATTTGATTTATTTACTTTTTAAAAAACCTTTATTTACAGTTGAAGTCAGAATTATTAGCCCCCTTGTTTATTTTTCCCCCAATTTCTGTTTAACGGAGAGAAGATATTTTCAACACATTTCTAAACATAATTAATAACTCATTTCTAATAACTGGTTTATTTTACCTTCGTCATGATGACAGTAAATAATATTTGACTAGATATTTTTCAAGACACTTCTATACAGCTTAAAGTGACATTTAAAAGCTTAACTAGGTTAATAAGGTTAACTAGGCAGGTTAGGGTAAATAGGCAAGTTATTGTATAACGATGGTTTGTTCTGAAGACAGTCAGAAAAAAATGAGCTTAAAGGGGCTAATAATTTTGAGCCTTAAAATGGTTTATAAAAAAGGTAAAACTGCTTTTATTCTAGTTGAAATAAAACAAATAAGACTTTCTCCCTAAGAAAAAATATTATCAGGCATACTGTGAAAAGTTCCTTGCTTTGTTAAACATAATTTGGGAAATATTTGAAAAAGACAAAAAAAAAAAAAAAAAAAAAAAATCAAAAGGGGGCTAATAATTCTGACTTCAACTGTATGTGCTTTTTGCATTTTATAAAACTACAACAAAATATTGAAAAAACAATACAATAAATAACACATAAAATACAATACATAAAGACACTAATCTATGACAGAACAACCAAACAACAGAACACAGAGGGACAAATGCACATGAAAACAAAATATAATTTAGCTGATCAGGTAATGCATAAATAAAAGTAATTATAAAATAACATTGTTCTTATTTTACCAGAAAAATGCATTATCCTGACTATAGTTTTATTGTCAAATAATAGTTTGGGCACATAATTAAAGCGTAGATTATGAATATGAATAGTGAATATCAATTACACTCAATCTTTAATGACTATGTTATTGACAGGGGTCACTGGTTAAGCTTGAATTTCTTCCAGTGCATTAAAGGTGTTCTAATATCTGTCTCCATGTTTTAGCAAATATCTGCAATTTATCATTATTGATATCTCAACCTCTCCAGTGTTTACGAGATCTCTACCTCACATACCAAACTTAGGCACAGATTCGGTTTTCCCCATTCTCAAAATCACCCTTTTAGCATTTACTGTACTTCGGAGACCCGGAAGGGACGTGATGGTGGGGAAAAAATGGGTTGAAGGAGAAAAAAAAAACAGAGTGATAGGAAAATATATACTTTAAAGTATTTGTATTCCCTCGCAAAGATGTTTTGCGTTCCCTCGCAAAATCGTTTTTCCACAAACACTTCCTGTTCACTTCATACATGTCAACCCTCCCATTTTTGCTGGGATTCTCCATATTTAGCATTCTATACCACTATCATCCTATCATTAAGTATTTCCCCATATTTCTAAAATATTTTTTTCTGAAATTATCATAAAAAGTCTGTATTTACTTTCTTTCCATTGAAGCTGTGCGTCGATCATATTCTGTTGTACTGTACGCCACTGGACCTTTGACTCATAGCATGTGAATCTGAAAGCCAGAGTCTTTCTGACCTTTTAACCATGGCAAGTACCTCCATAATTCATAATATGTACTCCGGAATATATATGGAATGCTAACATTTAGGAAAGAAGAAGCAGGATATAAGTCAGATTTGAATTCCAGCTGATTGTATATATTGGCATGTGTGCAGCCGGGAATGGCAATAAAGTTTAATGGAGAGCAGTTCAGTGCTGAAGGTCAGTGATGGTCATCCAAGAGCTTCATCAGTGCAGCTCATCACAACCATATGGATGAAAGTGTCGTTTCGGTTTAAACCCTCACGTTGGTGCCAGCATTTTCAAAGCAGCATCTGTTTCCTAGCCTTGATTTATGGAATCAATTATGTAATTAAACTCTGTGGAGTTTTTAAGTGTGTGATGTGATACTTAATGAATGATCTGAATGTTGTGTCTTTAATTGAGGAACAGTAGGTTTTCCTGTAATTCATTTAAGTTAGTATTTTTTTTTTATGCTAGGTTTTTTTTGTTATGTAGTTCTAATGTAAATGTGTATTCATATTTTATTTGGTTAGTACAGTTTTAGTACCTCAAGTAAAAACAAATTGAATTCGTTTTTTGCCACTAGATATAATAATAGAAGTGCAAGTTACTTTTAGATTTAGGATATGTTTCAGATTTATAGTTACTATAGACCTTTTTCTTGGAACGCAAAATTACCCATTATGCTTTGCGTGTATGCGCAAGGAGAATGCTAAGAACTTCCGGTCGGCAGCTGACTCACATTTGGAGAGCTTTGAAACGATAGTTTTAATCTATTTTACCTGCTTTTATCATCTTTGAACTAATAATGTTGTCAATCAGCGCCACCTCCTGGACTGATCATTTAAAAATGTGGTCTAATAGGATGGAAAACAGCCGCTGTGAGGCATTTTCCACTCGTTGACAGACGGCATCTTGTGCCGTTTAAATGAAGCCTCGTCATCGCTTAAGTCAACAGTTTCTCTTTCTTTCAAATATATAACCAACCTAAGCAAATATAGTTCACCAAAATGTTTGACACACACACACACGTAGCCTGCTGTACTGTCCCACTAACACACTAATTTAATAACTGACAAAGTGAAAATAAAGTGACGTTTTGAAATGACAGAAAAACACAAACCGTGGTAAATACAACACACTAAATGAAACACAAACGGCTCGCGATTAGAATGAACAGCAAATCAGCCAGCAGAGCATCAGTAACAGACATTTTATTGGTTATTTTTGTAAATTGCATGACTTGCACACCTGTTAAGTTTCATGCCAGTAATCTGGTTTGCTCTATGATCCAGTGAAGTATTGCGTGTGTGTGTGCTGAAGAGCCGCTGAGCTACACACTGTATTTATGACGGCAGACACGTGAACTAGGACAACGTTTTTCTCTCGCGCTTGAACCACACCTTACAGATTATAACGGCTTTAACACACACATTTCAAAATTCTGTGTCACAAAAACACTCCGTAATCCACTCAAAACGCTATTTGAAACCCATTTTTGGAGCGCAAATTACCAGTTGTAAACACTGTAAACGGAAGTTCTAACCATTTACCGGAAGACGCTGGACGCTATGGCGCCCTCCATGCAGCAGCCAAGAAAAAGGTCTATAATGACCATGCTGTATTTTCATATTACTACAGTATGTAAATTATTCCTTGTGTGTCAACTTAAAAAGTTAAAAGTTCTTAAAGGTGTCGTGGTTTCCTGAAGGTTATGAATATCAGAAGAATAGACTTTATTGGATATTCCAGTAATGCCGGGATTTCTAGAGCAAACCCAACTACAGTCTCTTCCCAGGGCAATCTGATGTCCCTCAAATTTGCTGTACTCTTTATCCTTCCCTTCTCCAAACCTTTATGTTTTTACAGCTGGTTCCTGGTTCAACAGCCCTCTCCCAACTCCTACTCCTTTATGACCCCAATTTAAAGCCCACTCTTCTTTGTGGCCCTTATAATGCACAGATCTAATGTATTCATCACTGTTTTCTCACATACAGTTCAAATTTTGCAATCATGACTATTGTTTATGTTTTCAAACATCTACACTGCACCCTTCTCTCACATACAGTATGTGTCTTTTCAAACATACATGACAGTTTCAACATATGTTGTATACTTTTCATGCTTTTCTGGCTGTATTTACACAGATGGTTCTGCATTGTAATCTATTTCATTGTAAATCTATTTCTTTAATATTAGTCCTGATGAAAACTATAATAATTGATACATTATTAAGAATTTAACCCTTTCATCATTGTGTGTCAGTTTTAAAAAAAAACATTTCAAGTTCTTAGAAGTAAAAATATCAGTGAAGAAATATATTTCTTTACTATCAATCCTGATGAAAACTGCTAATAAATAATTTGTTTTAAAGATTTTGATCCTTGTGTGTGTTTAAAAAAGTTTCAAGTTCTCCGGTCAAAAATATCAGTGAGGAAATATATTTCTTTACTATTAATCCTGATGAAAACTATAATAATTTATACATTATTAAGACTTTAACCCTTTCATCATTGTGTGTCAGTTTAAAAAACGTTTCAAGTTCTTTAGAGGTCAAAATATCAGTGTAGAAATATATTTCTTTACCATCAAACCTGATGAAAACTACTACTCATTGATTCATTTTTAATATTGTAACACTTTAAATTGAACCCTTTAACCCCTCTAAAGAGTATGTAATGCCACTGTTGTTTTTTTAATAAAAAAAAATTCCATAAAATAGTTTTTCAATATATTAAATTCTAAGCAGATACTATTTGAACTAAAATAGTTAAGTAAATTGAGCAAATTAATACTTTTTGTCATCAGTTATCTATTCATGTTAGACTTTACATTAATATTTGATACGGTTTAGCCTGGTTTGCTTCCTCTGACGCACTGGTTGTGTAACCATGACTAGGCTGTATGTATGTATGAATGAATGAACTTTTTTTTTTTATGTGACAGGTTTTGTGTTTTTCTTTCTTTTTCTGTGTGGTTGTGTGTGCAGCAGAGGATGGAGGCAGATGAAGAGGACTCCCAAAGGGTGAAGCAGAATGGAGAGAGGAAGAGTGATTGTGAGGAGGAGCGCAGAGAGATGATCACTCCGGCCTTGAGAGACTCACTGACTAAACAAGGTACAGCACGGCCTTCACCCGCCTCGGTCAATCACTCACGCAGAACAAAGATATCTATGGCAGAAATGAAAGCCATTTTACATCTGCACAAATACATAGTTTTCTTTTTCCCCACATAAAATTGAATGCCCTTGTACATTCCATGCTTGCTATGTTTGTATGCTGTTTATGCAGAGGAGTTTTGGGAATATAGCAACTGGAAACTTAATGTATAAAATACAATAATACTAATAATAAATAAACTTTCTACATTTTATTGGAGTTTTACAGTGCAAATCCAATTAGAACCACTTGTTTGTTAAACAAAGCTACAATATATAATACAGTGTGTGTGTATACTGTATACTATATGAGCAATATGACACAAGTGGCAGTGTGATATGGCTGTATATTGACACTGGTGGGAGGCGTGCATTGGCTCCAGGCCGCAGGCCGAGTGCCCTAGTGCCCTACCAGTGACGATATACAGCCATATCACACTGCTATGAGTGTGATATTGTGTTTATACAACAGTTTGACGGCATAATAATGTATATGAAAAAGAAAATCAAACACAGAGAATCAAAAAAATACTTTTGTATGAGGAACTACTTCTGCCATTAATTCACATCTGCAGCCGACATCAGAACAGCAGAAACGGTTACTAATTCACAAACGTCCCTTTAGAGCTAGTATTTGAATGATTCTCTAGCGTAATGTCTAAAGTGATGACAAAACAGCTGACTTTTGCTCACATTTTAAGATTATAAAGCTGAACAGCTTTAAATGCCTCAGTCTACAGAGATTTCTTAGTATTTCTCTGTTGTTATCAGGATTTCACAATAATCAACCCCGAAAATGCCAAAGCAAAGTAAACACTAGCAAATTACTATGGTATAAATACAACACTACAACATACAAAAGAGAGAGATTAATGTACAATGTCATGTACCTGTTCTATAATGATTAGATCAGCTGTAGTTTGAAATATGAAAAGAAAACAGTCCCTTTAAGGACAGACTGATGGCAGAAAATCTCCAGCATAGTAATGGTAATCTCCGAAATTATAAATGTTTTAAAATAGGTACTATACTTATAAATAAACTGCATAGTTGCAATCTAAACAACTACATTCTCATCTAAAAAAGCCTCAAAAGTACATTATGTTGTCCAACAGCTGCAATATTTGTCAAGCTGTAGTGAGTTTATTGATCTGCTTTCACTCTATGTGGGCGGAGGAATGCACAAGTGTAAAGAGGCTGTATGGTGCTGTTATTGCTAAATATTGCACGGCTATCAGCCAATTAGATTATAAAATCAGAATATAGATCTGAACAGATCAGAATAAAACTGTGTGCATCAATATTTACTGTGGGTACGAAAGATGTCACTTTTTATGTAATACATTAAACTCTTTCAAATTTTGGTCAGAATGATTTTTAAAGTATATTTTTAATGATGAAAATTATATTTTTCTTTAACAGACAAATTGATCCAAAATAATTTACAATAACCCACAAAATTCATCAAATTATATGATATAGTATTATGAAATCATGTCAGTTTTCACACAAAAAAAAAATTAAGTAGCACTGATTTCAACAGGGCAACGCAGTGGCGCAGTAGGTAGTGCTGTTGCCTCACAGCAAGAACGTCGCTGGGTCGCAGGGTCGCAGGTTCGAACCCCGGCTGGGCTGGGTCAGTTGGCGTTTCTGTGTGGAGTTTGCATGTTCTCCCTGCGTTCGCGTGGGTTTCCTCCGGGTGCTCCGGTTTCCCCCACAGTCCAAAGACATGCAGTACAGGTGAATTGGGTAGGCTAAATTGTCCGTAGTGTATGAGTGTGAATGTGTGTGTGTGGAAATTCCCAGAGATGGGTTGCGGCTGGAAGGGCATCCGCTGCGTAAAATCGTGCTGGATAAGTTGGTGGTTCATTCCACTGTGGCGACCCCGCAAGGGACAAAGCCGACAAGAAAATGAATGAATGAATGATTTCAACAGTAGTAATGGGAAATGTTTCATGTGACCCTGAAGACTATGTGTGTGTCAAGTCTGAAACAATTCATTAAAATAGAAACATTTAAATAATATTTAGCAACAATAACGTGAATTAAATATTATAAAATTCTTTTTTTTTTATCAAATTAAAATAAAAACCTTTGAGAAACTACTTTATTCTAAAAGTAAAAAAAAATTTAATGTTTGATTCACAACCTAAAGTATGAGTAATAGTAATTGTGCTGCACCACACGTAAAATCCAATTTCTCTGTATTTAAAATGAGCTCTGCAGTGTTTGACGTCTAGCTTTAAATAAGCTTTTACATCAGTCGAAATGCACAGGCTACACAAGCAACTCACTGATTACTGTTATGTCCCATTTCCCCGATGATGGACAGTCGTTTCCTGCTTTCCCAGCTGCTTTAATTGAATACGTCTGAGATTTTTTTTTTTCGTCTCTCAAAAAACGGATACCAAGGCCCTGATGGTAATTAGGTCTTTGGAGCTGGCAGAGTGTCACCATCATGATATTAAACCTGGTTTGAATTATGTTCATTTCTCACACTTTTGACAGTTTTTGCTTTCCGTAAGCGGCCTCTCATACTTGTTATTAATAAACTGGCTGTGGAGTTGCGAGTTTTCTTCTGTTGTACGCTACAAATTTCACCCCGTCGTCTGGTTTCTGATGGAGCCTCTGATGGTGTGACTGTGCCTAACGGAGCTTAATGATGCAGCAAAGCCCAATTACTCCTCTCCTGCTGCCGGAGTTCCCTTGAGCTTCTCGCTCCACACCTTTCATTAGCACAGCCTGCCTTCAGCCGCATTGCACACCGGAGGCTGGCCGCTCTCACATTTCTGCTAAGGTTATGTGTGCTACCAATCAGTGTCCACTGTGCTTGCGGCACTGAGCATGTTGTTAGTTTAACATGCTTGATATGGCAAAATTCCAATAAACAGATCTTCAAAATTAAGCACATGCTGATTGGATATTGTCTTGGGATTATTGATAATGCAGTGTGTTATAAAGAGAATTTGTCCATACCAGTGAAGAACAGTAGTTTTTTCAACACAGTATTCAAAGGCCACCTTTCATTTATGGTCCATTACCTCTTCAAGTAGAGGCACTCATTTTGATTGTAATTTAATAACTTTGTTAAAATAAAATAATACGCTGACTTTTCCTACATGTGTGTATATTTCATTCTAACATTATTTTATTAAAAGCGTCCTACTACCATGAATGACCAAATTGACCACATGCATTTTAGTGTCTGCTACTTCTGCTACTCTGTGCCTTAGAATATGCATGCCTGGGGCTGTTGCCTTGCAACAATCTGCTAACAAGCACAACTTTCTGATAGCATAAACATCAGACATACCGTCCGTCCGTCCGTCCGTCCGTCCGTCCGTCCGTCCGTCCGTCCGTCCGTCCTTCCGTCCGTCCTTCCATCCATCCATCCATCCATCCATCCATCCATCCATCCATCCATCCATCCATCCATCCATCCATCCATCCATCCATCCATCCATCCATCCATCCATCCATCCATCCATCCATCCATCCATCCATCCATCCATCCATCCATCCATCCATCCATCCATCCATCCATCCATCCATCCATCCATCCATCCATCCATCCATCCATCCATCCATCCATCCATCCATCCATCCATCCATCCATCCATCCATCCATCCATCCATCCATCCATCCATCCATCCATCCATCCATCCATCCATCCATCCATCCATCCATCCATCCATCCATCCATCCATCCATCCATCCATCCATCCATCCATCCATCCATCCATCCATCCATCCATCCATCCATCCATCCATCCATCCATCCATCCATCCATCCATCCATCCATCCATCCATCCATCCATCCATCCATCCATCCATCCATCCATCCATCCATCCATCCATCCATCCATCCATCCATCCATCCATCCATCCATCCATCCATCCATCCATCCATCCATCCATCCATCCATCGCTTATCCAGGGCCAGATTGCAGGGACAGCAATCTCAGGAGAGAACCTTCAAATACCTCTCTCAGACAGTTACCTCTCCCCTCCTCTGGGGGGATCCCAAGGTGTTCCCAAGCAACCTGAGAGACATAGCTCCTACAGTCCTGGGTTTTCTTTTCCGAGTCCTCCTCCCTGTGGAACTTGCTTGGAACACCTTCCTAGGTAGGCGTCCAAAAGGCATTTGAAACCCACCCCAACTGGTTTAATCTCAATGTGAAGGAGCAGCGGCTCGGAGTTCCTCCCAAGTACCAGAGCTCCTCACCCTATCTCTAAGGGTGCGCCCTGCCACCTGCAAAGGCCGCTTGTAACCGAGATCTTGTCCTTTCGATCCAGAACCAAATCTTATGACCATTGGTGAGAGTAGGAACGTACATTGACTTTGCTTTTTAGTGCAGTTCTTGTGGTATGTCTGTGTAAGATGAGGACAGGTCAGGAGCCTGCTATGAGATGACTGAATATGTAAAATAACTGAACATGTAAAGCACTAATTATTTATGTTAAATAATCACATAATGTTATATGTGTGAAAGGCATTCAGGAGAGTAACATATTATGAAGTTAATGAACCATCATGGCAATGTAAAAAAAACATTATAACCAGAAGGATTTAGCAAAGACAACACTGGAATGTAAACCTAGACCTGAGCTAGTGGGCTGACTGCCAAGAATAACAGGACCACCTAGAGTAAAACCAAAGCCAAGGATGGTCAGAAGTTAAAACAAGACACCTAGGGGTGTCCCAAAGAATCTGTATAAAGATTGTGGAAAACACAGACACTAGAGGAACTGTTCAGGAGAGACTTCAGAATGCTCTGAGGTCTACTCTGCACTTTTTCGGCTTTATTATGGAGAATAAAGTCTATTTTTCTGGTATCCAAAAACCTCTAGTCTGATAGTGCCTCATTGATGAAAGGTTGCAACAATGACAAATATGCGAAGGTTGGCAATTACGACATTCTTTACCGAAACAGACCAGTATATCGACGGCATTGTTGCTGCACTGATCCACCTGTCAATCTCACGTTTCATCTATGCATTGCAGACTTGGAGAAGGCAAATGATCATGTCCCTCTAGGTATTCTATGCTCTTGGAGTTTGGGGTACAAGATGCTCTGTTAAGTTCTGTCTTGTCTTTGTATGAATGGAACAGGAGTTTGGTTCCTATTTCCAGCAATAAGTCAAACTAGTTGCTGGTGCATGTTGGACTCCAACAGGGCTGCCCTTTGTCACCGGTTCTGTTCATTATTTACAGAATTTCTAGGTGCAGCCTTTGGGGCGGGGGGAGAGGGTCTGACCACAGGTTTTCATCTCTGTTATTTGAGGATGATGCTGTCCTGTTGAGCATGCACCGGGCTGGATTGCTGCTGACTGTGAAAAATGTGACTTGTCGTCTCGAGGTGGAGGAGTTCAAGTATCTTGGGTTTTTTTACAAGACTTTCAAACTTTTAAAAACATTTTCACTGAAAAAAACTCTGCTCTCCCGAGGTACTGTGCAAGGTGCACAGCTTCACGGACAGTCTAGTAACTTTCACAATAATAGGCTATATTACAAGAATGATTGTATTTTTAGGGTAATGACTGAAAATATGCAGACAGACAGACGTTCATTCCAGAGAAAGGCGAAAGTGAGTAAACCTGTTGTAACTTTAAACTGTTAGGTTAATTTAAAAAATTGTGCACAAAGTTTATTTACTTAAAAGTCCCATAAAAAGGAAATCTGTGTATACATTGGCATCATCGAATAATAAAAGATCATGTAAAATCCACGAGTGTAAAACCCCCGTGGACGAAAGGTCAATCAGAACACAAAGCAAACTGTTGCGTGACTCACAGCGCTTGCTCTCATAATTTGCATGAAGTTTAGGTCAGGTTTTATGTCATCAGGGCAGCAACGGCGTCATCAGGAAGAGATCACTAGCCAAAACAAAGACTGAAATGTCGCTCTGGGATCATTAATATCCGGGCCTTAGGCTGTGTTTGATAAACCACAACATTTCCTAGTGAGACAACAATGATCATAGTTATTTTTGAGTTTATTCTTTTACTTATTATGTATACAGGACTTTTATTTTGAAAAGGAGAGATGCAGATTGTTTCCTGTGTGTTACTAAGGGGTACTCACACTATGCTATCCGAACCGTGCCCAGGCCCTTTTCCTGGATCGTTTGAGAATTGTGAGTGCTGTGAACCGGGCTCAGGCACAGTTCACTTGGCCGGCCCTGGCCCGGTTGGAAGAGGTATGCCAGAGCGCGGTACACTTGGGCTTTGGCGCAGTACTCTTGTGTGTGAGTGCAAAACGCGCCTGAGCCCGAAACTGAAAGCGAGACGTGACTTTTTAAGGGACTGTTTGATATGGATTAATTAATCATTCTATTCAATGAACGCAAACTGTCGTAGTTTATTAAAGACGCAAACCCCTCACTGCACGACAGCTGCACCTTCAGCAAACCTCCTAATTCCTGTAGCACGAGGACTTTATGATTGTTTATGAGCGTCTAAAGTGCCTGATCTGTTCGGCGAAATATTTGACTGCGTGTCACCGCATATCAAACGACTTAAACTATATAACTAAAGAAATCTCCACTGTGCTGAGCGAGAGCACTTACTGAACAGCGCATCATTGATGACGGAAGCGTGCCCAGGCCCGAATGTAATGTGAGTGCGGGCCATCAGGGGAGACGGGAGGGGGAACAAGCGTGCTTTGGCCCGGTTCAAGGCAACTGTATATAGTGTGAGTACGCCCTAAGTGACAACTGCATGAGACATGTTCAGGCTTGCGTTGTCTCAACACAAAATGCAGGATTTACAGATTATACATTTATTCAGCGCCACACAGAAGAGGCACAAGGTGTATTTAATTTAAGCTTTTGTTAATTTATCATGTTTATCAGGATATAAAACAGTTTATTTATTAACAGATCCCAATTTTCTTATGTAGTCAACTAATTGCTTTGTACAATGTAATTTAAGTGTTTGGCAACGTGGTGGCGCAGTAGGTAGTGCTGTCGCCTCACAGCAAGAAGGTCACTGGTTCGAGCCTCGGCTGGGTCAGTTGGCATTTCTGTGTGGAGTTTGCATGTTTTCCCCGCGTTCGCGTGGGTTTCCTCTGGGTGCTCCGGTTTCCCCCACAGTCCAAAGACATGCGGTACAGGTGAATTGGGTAGGCTAAATTGTCCGTAGTGTGAATGGATGTTTCCCAGAGATGGTTTGCAGCTGGAAGGGCATCTGCTGCGTAAAATATATGCTGAATAAATTGGTGGTTCATTCCGCTGTGGCGACCCCAGATTAATAAAAGGGACTAAGCCAAAAAGAAAGAATGAGTGTTAGTACGACCCTTATTATAAAGTGCATATGTCAATTTTATTGTAGATTTAAAAAAGGAAAATTAATATTTGCTGTTTTTCAGTCACTGGCCATAATGTGAAAATAGTTATGGGCTTATCAGATAGTAAATTCACAGTCTGCTTGTCATACTGAAATACAGCATGCAGTGTGACAAAAAGAGGAGGAGTCTTATGATATTATGTGTTAGTATGTGTTATTTTCTTTTCATAATTCACATTTTTAAGTATGGAAATATAACACATTTATTTGTAAGATTCACCCTATTTGTGTAATGACTGTGACCTCCTGGTGTTTGCTTCTGCAAGTGTAGTTGTGAACAGAGAACTCTTAAACAAATGTGTATAATATAGCTGATCTGCCTGCAGTTTGGAGAAAGTTCTGATATGAGATCATATAACACTCATTTCCTATGGGACTGACACTTGCTGTTATTTTGTGGTCTTTTAATGATAAACTGATTCCCTCTGGCATTATTAGTGATGATTTAGCAAAACTTCCTTTAAATAAGAGCAGAAGAAAAACACACCAGCTAGAGCAGAAGAGGAGAGCAAGTGTTTTTGGTCATAGTCATTGAGTTCTTTTTTAAACCCTTGAAATTATTCTCGATTAAAGTGTAAAATAATATCTTAAAATTAAAGCTTGAGGTAGGGCTGGGCGATATGGCAAAAAAAAAAAATCTCGATTTTTTTTTTTTTTTTTTTTTTTTTTTTTTTCATAAAGTTTGACCGATTCACGATTTCGATTTCGATTTTTTTTTTATTGATTTTTTTTATTGATTTTTTTTATTAATTTTGTTTTTACTGTGTAACTACCTTACCAGTTTACCTTGTTCATTTAAATTTAAATAAATGCCGAAACTAGTTTTTTTCATGCTCACTTGTAAAAGAAAAGCAACTGTGTGACTAAACGTGGTTATGGCACTCTCTCATGTAGGGATGCTAAACATAGTTACAATAGAAATCACAGCACCCGTATTTATGTAGAGGTCATATGTTGTGCAGCTTTGGCCAATTTTTTTTTGGAGAGAAAATGACCAAAATGTAACGTGAAGATTGAAAAGGATTGGAGGGGAAATAAATATTTCAAATAACAGAAAAATAAACAATGATAATGCAACAATAGTTTATCTGTATTAGTGGCATGGCAGAAATATATATTTGGACAGGCCTTGTCAAAGTGAGCGGGCACTTTCACTAATAAAAAATATAGCACTTAAATTATTTCATAACAATCAATAAAATAACAGCGGTTTTATATCAAAAGTTGGTAATGATATAAAATATACTACATTTTGATGGTAAAATATAACCATTTAAATGATTTCAGTATTCAAACATTAAATAACGAATTCATCAAGTTAAATCTAAAAAAACAAATGAATCAACACAGCATATCAGGATATAAAGGACTATATTTAGCAAAATGCTGCTCTTTTGTTTTATGTTTACTTCAGTAATTCCACCCGGGAGCTGTTTTGCACTGTGAAACTGAAAACACTGAAATAAGTAAAAGAAGGGCATGCATCGAGTACTTTTGTCCGTCTCATCATTTGCTCGAGCATGAATTAACGAGCTGTTACTCTGCCGCCGGACATTGCGGAGAAAGTTACATCTATCATCATGCTTAAAACAAGGAATTAGAATTATTAAAGTGGCGATCGGGTGCGGATATATATATATCAGATAAAATAATATGTGCGGGCGGGTGGATGATTAGAATGAAGGAGCGGACCTCCGCCTGTCGAGCCTTCTCTCCTCTCCTCGCGCGCGCGCCCGTCTCGCAGCTCGCGCGGGAGAGACAGGCGGCTGCGGGACAGAGCCGCGACATCAACACACAGAATCAGCACAATTCAGCACGGTTGTCTAACAGTTTAGAACGGTTTGGCACGATAGTGGAAAAGCGGCTTTAATATTTTTATTTAAAAAATCGCGATTTCTCGATTTTATAAAAAATAAAATTGTCTTAAAACGTAAATTCAAATTAATCGAAAAAAATCGAAAAAATCGCCCAGCCCTAGCTTGAGGTAATACAGCTACAATCATCTCTCAGCAGAGAAGTTTTGGATCTGTTTATCATAAACATACTGAATGTTTTTGTTGCTGTCAGCGTCGTTCTGTCCCACAAGGAAGCTAAAGTTGACGAAACGCTGCATATCCAGTGCCCTGTGTCTTTGTTTACACCTGGTTAACCTTGATAGATCAAACTAATTTAGAACAGACAGAGCTTGTCTTCATGGATATATGTTGTTACAAGTAATCACCAATTTGTCCACAGGATTTGTTGAAGGGTAAAGCTGTAGAGCTGTCCCACTGAGATTCACATCCTTCAACAATGACATTTGTATTGAACTGAACTGATTTATTATTGAACTAATTGCAACAAGACCAGCATGAGTTTGTGACTTCAACACTGATGCATCTTTTGTAAAGCTGCTTTGACACTATATACATTGAATGAAGCACTGCAGAAATTAAAGTAACTTGACTTGGACTCAACCAAATTTGTACAAGATTTATTAAAGGATTTACTTCAAAACACAATATAGGTCTTATTGAGCGTTACACACTGTAGGACTTAAATGAGTGGTCAACATTATTGATGATAAATAATACATTGATGACAAATGTTTTTGTTGTTAAATCAATCTCACATGACCTAATGTAAAGCACTGTAATAACATGGTTTGTAGTGCAGGACTTTGATTTAGTCCTACAGTACCAGATGCAGGGCTACTAAGACCGATATTGTGTAGGAAATTCATTGAAATTAAAAAAAAATGAAACATCTCATTCCTTGCGTTCAGATTTTAGGCAGAAAGATATCATCAGTCAGTATTTTAATGTGTGTGTTTACATAGTAGTCAGCTAAGAACAGGAAACTAAGGCTACAATTTGTACAGGCTCACCAAAATTTGGTTGATAGAAGATTGAAAAACGTTACCTGGTCTGATGAGTCTCGATTTCTGCTGCGACATTCAGATGGTAGGGTCAGAATTTGGCATCAACAACATGAAAGCATGGATCTATCCTGCATTGTATCAACGGTTTAGGCTGGTGGTGGTGGTGTAATAATGTGGGGGATATATTCTTGGCACACTTTGGGCCCATTAGTACTACTTGAGCATCGTGTCATGCCACAGCCTACCCGAGTATTGTTGCTGACCATGTCCATTCCTTTATGACAACAGTGTACCCATTTTCTGATGGCTACTTCCAGCAGGATAACTCGCCATGTCATTAAGCGTGAATCATCTCGGACTCATTTCTTGAACATGACAATGAGTTCACTGTACTTAAATGTCCTTCACAGTCACCAAATCTCAATCTAATAGAGCACGTTTGAGATGTGATGGAACATGAGATTAATCGACAATAAGAAATGATTAATTAGTGAAATAATCAAAGCTTTTTGTACAAATTATTGTTTGAATCACTATCATAACACCAAAAAAGCGTTTTATTCATCAGTAGCTCTCTGCTTTTGCAGCTGTAAGCTCCTCAGCCCCAGCAAGCTATTTACAGATATAGAGGACGAGAACATGTATTTGATGGAGTTTATCTAATGAACATGGGATTGGGATCATTAGTAGGAGCTTTTCTTACCGCTTGATTGCCAGTAGGAAGATATTGTGGAAGAGAAAAAGAAAAGAATAATTCTTCATAAATTGAGTTGATGTTAGTTGGAAATTTATCTTGTATGGAAAAAGAAATCAAACACTACATTTAATAATTCATAAATAAAGCACCATTTTCCATCTTATATGAAGTTATGTGAAATTACCAATAATAAAAATGGAAGATTATGTGACCAGGGACACCACCATAGACGTACACACCATACCAAACACTCGTCTTATCTTTTATTTGCATGCTTGATGTTTGGGAACGTTTTTTTATTTATTTATTTATTTTTTTATATAAATTTTTCTTTTATTAAAACAGCAAATAGGAGTACAGAAATGTATTTGTGATACTCTCCAATTTACTGCACTCCAAGTATACATCTTCCACTGCTGAGTTGCATTTATATGTGAAAAGGGTCCATAAAGCTACCCCTGTTTCTATGCAATTTTTTTGCTTCAAATTAAAGTCTTTTACGCTATTAAAATCAAAGTATTCTTTTGTTGATAATAATTTATTTACATAATATGCTAAAATCATAACTATTTATACTTTATTTGATATTATATGAGATATTTACTTATAAATTAGTTTTAACATATAAAGCTTTTAAAATGACTTAACCTACGTTATTAAAGTCAAACTTGTGTTGTCTGATTGGCTGTTTGCTGCACGTGTTACACTTTCAGCTGCATGTGGTCCAGAGTGAATCATAAACTCTGGCTTAAAGCCTGAGTTAAGAGAGTAAGGCCCAATTTCACAAACAGGGCTTAGCTTAAGCCAGGACTAGGCCTTAGTTAAATTAGGCTATTTAAGCCACATTTATAAAAAGGGCTCAGAAAAATATATTACTGGTGTGCACCTGGAGACAAAAAATGACACTGATGTATTTTAAGACATCTCACTGCAAGTTGTTTTGAGTTGAGACAGCTCAAACATGCTATTTAATCTTGACTAGCCTTAAACCTTGTTTGTGAAACCGGGGGTAAGTCTATCAAGCCTATCTATCAAGAGTAAGTCTATGAAACCACTAAACTTGATCTTAACCAGCTTGGACTAGTTTGAAAAAATTGCTCTCATGCTCAATTATTTTTATTTTTATTAATTTTTTTCCATCAGGCCACTGTATGTCATAAATGAGGATCATTTAATTTTTTGTAAACTATTTCAAACTCTTTAGAGCCAGAAGAGATGCTGTTGTCCTCCAAGAGCGAGGAAGTCTCGTTTATCTGTGATTTGAACTCAAACAGCTCTTTCAGCACATAGAGATTGCTTTATATCCTGCTGTTTTCTTAAGGCTGCTGTGGGAGTGATGGTTGCCCCAGTGAAGGCCCTCACATGTGGATTAAAGTCTAAATGCAGTGGAATTCTCCAAGGGGAAACAGCGCAGTTGTGGAAGAAAGAGAATCTGGTCTTTAAGGCAGAATTTTGAGTGCTCGGACTTAAGCACATTTGGCCTTCCAGTCTGCTAGATGTATCGAAGAGCTTAGTGGGAATATTTCCTCCATTTCTTCCTGCTACCTGTTTAAGGTCCTGACCAGACTGTAAAATAGAAATATTTGTTCTAGTACATGGTGTACAGCATAAATGCACAACTTCTTTCTTATTCACTATATATATATTTTTTATTGTTGTACTGTACATGTTTCAGCACTCTTTCTGAGACACTAAATGTGTTAAATATGACACTTCCTTTGGTAAATAATAATAATAATAATTCTTAACATTTTATATAGCGCTTTTCTAGACACTCAGAGTGCTTTACACATTGGGGGGAATCTCCTCATCCACCACCAGTGTACAGCATCAACCTGGATGAAGCAACGGCAGCCATATTGCGCCAGACCGCAAACCACACACCAGCTGATTAGTGGAGAGGAGACAGAGTGATGAAGCCAATTACGATATGGGGATGGTTTGAAGACCATGATAAACAGAAGCCAGCGGGCAAATTTGGCCAGGATGCCGGGGTTAAACCCCTACTCTTTTTTTTTTTTTTTTTCTACTGGGGTTTTTAATGACCACAAAGAGTCAAGACCTCAGTTTAACATCTCATCTGAAAGACTGCGCTCACTGAGCAATATAGAGTCCCCATCAATAATATATTGGGGCAATAGGACCCACACAGACCGCAGGTTGAGCGCCCCCTGTTGGTCTCACTTACACCGCTCCCGGCAGCAACCTATCTTTCCCATGTGGTCTCCCATCCAGGTACCATCCAGCCCTGCCTAGCTTTAGTGGGCGACCATGTGAGAGTTGCACAGAGCTAGCTGCCGGCAATGGAAATGGATTGTCATTGTAGTAATTCACCAATTGTTTCATATTAAAATAAAAAAGATTCATAGGAATATTAGGGATATCGAAAACATTTTCAAAATTTTAATCAAAAAGTTGATGAGGTTTTTGCTAGCCACATGCTTATATGTTAAACGTGGATAATTATTTTAAAAAAGCAACATGCCCAGACTTGATAAAACATGGTAATACATTTTGAACACAATTTCTCATATGTTTAGCATATTTTAACTTATTGCTTGGGAAAACCTTACCAATCTTAAATGACGGAAACACTGTAAACTCTCTGCCATTAGCCATCTGGGCAACATACTAAAACATGCTAACACAGTGTCAAACATGGCAATTAGTGTTGACAGGGAGGACATTTGTAAATATTTATAATGTACTGATAATGACATCAAACCTCTGAATTACATTTTTTATGTTTCTCATATATTATTATGAGCACTTTTCCCCCTCTAATTTAAACATTATATAATTTTTTATTTTTTCTATGGAAGATTTCACTCTGCATAATGTATGTATTTGTAGCACATATGTTTATTAGTAATATTAAAATCCGTTTTAACCATGAAATACATTTCTTTTAACTGTTAAAAAAAATATTAAGTTCATAAAATGATTAGAAATTGATAGCAGTAAAAAAATTATTCTTGCTGTTTTTTTATTTAAATTAATTATTTCTTTAAATATATGTATATAAAGTCGAAGTTATTAGCCCTCCTGTGAAATTCTAATTATTTAAAAAAAAAAATTCCCAAGTGCTGTTTAACACAGAGAAGATTTTTTCAACATAATAGTTTTAATAGCTAATTTCTAATAGCTAATGTATTTTGTCTTTGCCATAATGACAGTAATACTTTTCTACTCATCTTGCAAGATATTTAAAAGAAATTAAAAGGCTTACATAGGTTATCATGATAACTAGGCAAGTTATTGAACAACAGTGTTTTGTTTTTTAGCCAACTGGAAAAAAAACTTTAGGGGACTAATAATATTGACCTTAAAATTGTTTAATATAAAATTAAAAACCAAAAAAAAAAAAAAACTTATTCTAGCCAAAGTAAAAGAAATAACACTTTCTCCTCAAGAAAAAAATATTATATTAAATACTTTGAAAATGTAATTACTCTGTTAAACATCACTTAAGTAATATTTGAAATTGAAAGGAGTAATAATTTCACAGGAGGGCTACTAATTTTGACTTCAACTGTGTAAATACTGTATGTATTTTATATGTTATTTTCTATTCTTTTTTTAAGATAATTTTTTTCAGGCATATTAGTGACATATCCCTGTTCAGAATGCAAAGATTGGTGGTTAGTTAATAATATAATAGCTGCTGGCATTTCAAATTGACCTTCTAGCATTTTAGCCCATTGAATCAATGCATTTAGAATTTTATTTCAAAACGGGTTGTCTTTTGAGATTATGCTACTTTATTGATACTCTGAAAACTTTGTAATCTTTACATAAATGTTTTCTTTGTGCTCCTTAGGGTACAAACTAATAGGAAGTCACTCTGGGGTGAAGCTGTGTCGTTGGACTAAGGTAGGTTGTTTCCTCCAATCGATTTGTTGTCAAGGCTATTTAGCAAGTCTCTTTTTAAAAGTGGCACACTGTTTCTCCAGACAGGAGTGTTTTTTTCTTTGTATAAATGAAACAAATGCTGGCTTTCTTTTGTTAGTCGATGCTGAGAGGGAGAGGAGGCTGCTACAAACACACTTTCTATGGGATTGAATCGCACCGCTGTATGGAGACCACGCCGAGTCTGGCCTGTGCCAACAAATGTGTTTTCTGCTGGAGGTAGGAGAGGTTTTAAATAAATAAATATATTAAAAATATATAATATAATATAATTTCAAATAATTTAATATAATTTCAAATTAATACGTTCCAAATATTTTTCTTTTATGTTTTTGAGAAGGGTCTCTAGAGCTGTGAAACTACACTGGTCTCACGGTTCGGTTCGGTTACGATTATCATGCCATCGATTTGGTTCAATTCGATATCTCTGTGCATCACGAAGCATTGACGATGCTTTCCATACAGTTTTATATTTTCTTCACAGCAGCAATTCTTATATTAAAATGTATAAATATATTTGTATTTATATACTATTTGTAATACAATTTTGTCCTTTAATACAAACATTCAGATATATAAACTGTACCTTTAAACAACACAAGCATTTATAGCAAATAATATAAACAAATATAAATATCCCGCTCGCTTTCTGATCCTTGTCTACCAAGTTCTCTTACACCCCTTTGATTAGTCACACGCTCATCAGAAAGGGCTGCGATTGGCTCTTGCTCGCTGCGCTCTTCATAGATGAGTGACACTGATAAACGGCAGCTGCGATCACAGTTGATCCATGATAGACGCCTTTGCAGGCACGCGCTCGTGTCTGTATCCAGAAGTATCGCTGTAATAGCCGAGAGGAGAGGGAAAAGTCACGCCAGCAGGTCAAACATGCCACAATGAGAGAGAGAGAGAGAGAGAGAGAGAGAGAGAGAGAGAGAGAGAGAGAAAGAAATGGAGTTTACTTCCATTCTCTAAATCGCAGTGAAATAGGGGCTTCTGCTGTAAGTGTTAATGAAAGACTCCAGAAAACACACACGCAGTAAAATTGTGCACAGCCTCTGCGATTTTAAGTAGTTGGAGCGTTGTAAATACTCGCGCTCGCCTCCCTTGCCATAGTAAGTTACCGCAACATAGCGCATATGAGATAAATGACTTCAGTACATAATAACCAGTGATGATTATTACTGAACCGATACAGAATTGTCTGCGTCTGCATCGCCGTGCACCGAAGAAACAATTAATTTTGACACCCCTAAGGGTCTCGTTCGCACCAAGACTAGTTTATGAATGTATAGTAGAATATTAATACAATTCAAAATAAGAGTTTTCTACATGAATATATTTTGAAATGTAATTAATTTTGATTACTTGAGCATTCAGTGTCACGTAATCATTCATAAATCATGTAACATACTATATAGGCTGCTCAGGTTTCAGTAGTATTTTTGTGGAAAATGGGATTCTTTGTTAATTAGGATTAAATGAATAGGCAATTAAAAGCAGGATTAATTAAAAAAAATTAAATATTTAGTATCATTTTTAAACCAGTTTACTGGTACTTTTAAGCAAATTAATGTTTTCATGAATGATTTTTAATTTATTAATGATTAACTCTTGAGGAATTAAATTCATAAACCAAATACTTAGCCCTAACTAGTAAATGTGAGAAGTGCTTCCTACAGCTTTGAAATATACTTGTGGTGTTAGCCGAATTGAAACACATCTTTTACCCACAGCACATGGTTAACTACATGCGACAATAAAGTGATTTTTAACAATATTTTTTACTATTTTATTACTGTCATAAAAATGCATTGAACAGCTTATTCTGTTTTCGTAACTGGATTTTGTGATTCTAATAATGTTTTCTACAATTTATTTCTTTACAACAGTGTTGTCACGATACTGGAATTTGGTACCAATCGATACTGAAATTTTAAAAACATCCATTTCCCGCTAACATTTCAGTGCTGTTGAGCTCGTTCTTAAACAGTGCTGATTTGCCATTGTGTGCACATTCACGTCACCACAGATACAGGGACACTGGAGGGTTTTAAAGCCACAATTCATCAGCGGATCGCTCGTATGTCAGCTTATAGACAAACCAGCTGATCGACGTGACTTTGAAATGCTCCAGTGCTTGTGTATTTGTGGTTACACTCAGTAAACAGCAGTGAGTTTTGTGAACTTATGACCTTCGCGACCAGTCACAAGCAAATCAGCGCTGTTTAAGAACGTGCTCAGCAGCGCTCAAATGTTAGTGGGAAATTTCAGTATCAATTGGTACCGAAATCCAGTATAGTGATAACAATAATACAATATTTACTGTATTTTGCAGTCAATACACTTTATTTTTGCAAGACGAAACAAAGTTTTTGTACATAATTTTCAATGATTTGCTTCTAATAAAAAAACTAAAATTAATCAAGATTTGGTTTAACAAGTCCAATGGATAAACAGCAAAAATCAGTCCAAGGTACTTGAATGTGGAATGTGGGAAAACATATTAAAAAAATCTTTATTCACAAGGGTAATCCTTAAAACCTACGCGTTTCGGCACAGGGTAAACGTCATCCGGTGCATCTGGAGTTTCTTTTGAATGGTACGGTCTCATGACTCATTAGAATATCTAAACAATGCTAAAATAATATATTAAACAAGGCCAACTCAACAATCATCAATAATTCAGCATTGATAGAGGGAAAAAATGTATGTATAGTATGTATACAGTATAATGTACAAATAAATGCACATAAACATGTACATATACATACATATATACAGTTTAAGTCAGAATTATTATCCCCCTTTAAATATATTTTTTCTTTTTTAAATATTTCCCGAATTATGTTGAACAGAGCAAGGAAATTTTCACAGTATGTTTGATAAAATTTTTTCCTCTGAAGAAAGTCTTATTTGTTTTATTTCGACTTGAATAAAAGCAGTTATTAATTTTTTCAACACCATTTTAAGGTCAAAATTATTAGCCCCTTTAAGCTATATTTTTTCCGATAGTCTACAGAACAAACCATCATTATACAATAACTTGCCTGATTACCCTAACCTGCCTAGTAAACTTAATTAACCTAGTTAAGCCTTTAAATGTCACTTTAAGCTGTATAGAAGTGTCTTGAAAAATATCTAGTCAAATATTATTTACTGTCATCAAGACAAAGATAAAATAAATCAGTTATTAGAAATGAGATAATAAAACTATTATGTTTAGAAATGTGTTGAAAAAAATCTTCTCTCCATTAAAAAGAAATTGGGGAAAAAAAATAAACGGGGTTAATAATTCTGACTTCAACTGTACATATTCAACAATATATAATGAAAGTCTATAGAACATATAAAAACAAAAAGAAAAAAAAATCCAGATGGATAACTTGTCCATTTAATATATAATAAAATAAGCTAAAATATCCAAAAGTCAAACTATAATTCATAACATCAGCCATCATGGCTTGAGAGAGATGCCTGCCTGGGCAGACAGCTGTGATGTCCATCGGAATGAATCGGAGGTGCAAAGGTACATCAGTTTTGATTCATAGTGACACTTGTGGAAAGAAGGTAGCGTTCAATATTCCTGCCAGGTTTTATGTGAGGGGGAAGAAAGAGCTGTCGAAGAGCATCAGCACTTCTCCTCTGAGGAGCAGACCTGGATGATTTGCACCACGAGTGACCCTTCAGTTCAGCACATCTGAGAGATCACAGAGATGGACTTGATTTAAGGAGATGGTTCACTTCAAAAATGAAAATGTGCTGTTAATTTACACACCCTCAGGCCATCCGAGATATGGCTTTTATACAGGAGATCATTAAAGAAGATTTTTTGCTTAAACTTCAAAGAGATGCATTTTAATTTAGCAATTAAAAGAACACACAAGTCTCTGTGTTTTATTTTTTACTTTAACTTGGTGTTAAAGATTTCTCAGGTTTGTAATGTAAATAATGTTCAGTTTGTTGCACAGACTGATTGTTTCACTTCATAAGATCTCATATTTTCTAGCTTTATTTGAAAATATATATTTTTTGGCTGTTTAAGTGCTAGTAGCGGATGATTTGCATTTAGGGCTGGGTGATAAAAGGTTAACGTTATTTATTATCACTCAATATTGCAACAGAATCTTAATTTAAAAAAAAAATATTTATTATGTTATGTATTCTTTGTTGCATACTCAAAACAATTACTACTGCTGCTTGTTCAAACTATCTGTTTAAAATGGGCTGAAACAACACAATTCTAGTAATTTATTTGCCCAATTTATTTGTTTTATGTTCAGGCCACTTAAATTTGTAAACCATTGAGTTAACTTAAGTGTTTTGTGTTGGGACAACATGAGGGAATTGTGTTGGTCCAACTACCTGGTTTGGAGATTTGTAGTTCCCAGCATGCTTTGTGTGGTATTGAATTAAGAGAGGGAAATGTCGTCAATAAAACTAATCTTAGGTGTTTGAAGTTAATAGAAAGACTTGTTAGAGTTTAATCTTCATTTTAGTTTGAAGATTTAGAAGATTTTCAGGTAATTGTTTTGAGATTACCACCTTGCAGAAGCACCCAAGCTTTGGGCGTTGGCAGCTTAATTAGCAAAAATGCAGTTTGTTGCTTTGCTCAGTGAGCAATAACTGTCCTAAAATGAGTTCTGAGATCAGTCTCAGTCAACTGTATATGTAACTTTTAAAATATGCTTAAAAGTGGTTCTTTTAGTTCATTTAGGATAACTTCAAATAAAACACAAAGAGACTTAGAAATATGCGACACATAATAGACATGTATGTTATTATCAGACCTATAAGTTTAAGTTAAATAAAAATACAAATGTATTTAAACTTTTATTTGATAAAATCATGTTGGACTAACTCAATTGCATTTAATTGTGTAAATAGTTTTATTTTTTAGTTGGTGCTAAGCAAATTTATTGGATGGAAATCCTGCCCTCAATTAAATTGTGTTCATCCAATGAGTAATTGTTTTGAGTGCAGTTGGTGTCTTTTTAATGTTATTTTTTATTATTATTATTATAGAAAAGTGACATTTATAAAATGTTGTAAATTTGATCTGGTTTTGCCATGAAATAGCCCGAGAAGCTGACATGGCAATAAATTCAAAACTCTCTCTATTTAGCATCATTGTGTAATATTTCCACAGTTAAGTGATGACAGGTGTCTGTGTTTGGTACTATGTTTATTCTTCAAAGCAGGACAAAATCATATTATCTTTTTTGTCTGTTTATTCATTTAATCGAATCTGACCTAAAAACAGCACAAAGTGAGTTGAACTTTGTTTACATGCATCAGGGTTTCCGCGGGGTCTTAAAAAGTCTTAAAAAGTCTCAAATTTAAAAATCGAAATTTTAGGCCTTAAAAAGTCTTAAATTCGCTGTTCTAGGTCTTAAATATTTTTGCACAGGTCTTATTTTTCCGATGTCCATGTAACGCTATCTAATGCTCATTTAAATTATTTTTGTTGTTGCTTGGTTTTCGTGGTGTTGTAGTCCTTAACTTCACTAGTTCTAATGTAATTTGCGGTATTACAACTACAAATGAGACCAGCCAATCAGCTTTCTGTTATTGGGCCCAGTGCGCGCGGCGAATGTGACGTCATCGCTGTGTTTGCGGAGGTTCGCTTTCGGTGCACGCGACATGATTTCGGCTGCCGGCGTGAACAGATTTCGGGTGAACAGTTCGTGCGGCGCCACGTTTGATTTGAGTTGAATATGAAACACTTTGAAGAGATTTTGTCTGAAACAGGTACGACTGTACAGACATCTTAACGATTCGTCCATGCATGATCATCATAGAGATAACCAGATGATCAATAATTATTGGCTAGAAATTGCAACAGCCGTGGAAAAGGAGGAAAGTTTTTGTAAAAGTTTGGAAAAACCTGAGCCATAAGTTGGTTTTAACAAAAAAAAAGATGCCATGGCAAAAGTGGAGACCCATGTGGTTAATAGCAACAAACTAAAATAAAGTGACAAATGATGTCTTTGATAACTGGAAAAGAATATATGAACATATCAGTTTACAATATACTGATGCCCAAATTCTGGGCTTTATTGGTGATAATGGTCAGGAATGTTGGACCATTATTGCCTTTTTAGCCTTTTGTAGAACAGAAACTAGCCAGACAGTAATGTGAATTGTTGAGTGGGCAAAATAAAATAAAAAAAGGTCAGTATTTTTAGTAAGTTTTTTTTTTTTTTTTCTTTTATTCTTACCATAATAAAAAATATAATTGTAGAGCAACCCATTTTCTCTTGTTATTGATATTTAACTTTAATAGGTAGAACTGTCTGAGATTTGAACAAAAGCAAGTGATGCATCAAAGTTTGATTTTAAAAAAATAAATAAAAAATCGCACAGTCAGCGGAGGTGCGCGATGTGCCGCCAGTGAAAGTATAAATCAGCCTTAAGATGTTTTTTTTTTGTAGTTCAGTGGTCCATCTAACCTGTCTTTAGTACAGTTCAATTTAAATACATTTATTTTACCACTAATTTTGGGATTTTGCATTTTCTGTCGGGTGTTTTTGATATTGTGATATAGGTCTTAAATTTAATACTTAATGGTCTTAAAAAGTCTTAAATTTGACATTATGATATCTGCAGAAACCCTGATGCATACATGTCTCAAATCAATCACTTAAGCACCTTCAAAAGTTGGAAGTGGTGTTAGTGAGGCCAGCAGGGGGTGCTCATCCTGTGGTCTGCGTGGGTCCTAATGCCCCAGTATAGTGACGGAGACTCCACACTGTAAAAAATAAATCCGTAAAATTTACGGTAAAAAACCGGCAGCTGTGATTGCCAGTATTTAACCGTTAAAAGTATGGTACAAACCGTAAGAGTAATTTCTCATTTTTATAGTAAACTATCGTATATCTTTAATTTATAGAGGTAAAATGTTTGTATATTGATTAGCAACATCTACACATCTTTTGTTACACAGATAGACAGGTTAACACAGCCATATGCAGGTGGTGATGAGAAAGTTCATACATATTGAACCAATGCTCATCACAAACAACTTTTCCCTCAAGCAGAAAAGTGCATCAGTGTACAGAGGGTGCTCAGTGTCATTCACACAGCTACTACCAGTATGGTAACACGCATAAAATTAAAGTTATAAAATAAACATTGTTTATCAACACTAGATGTAACATAAATCTCTAATGTACATAACTGATGGGGAAACAACTAAAAAGATCAATAGTAATGTCAACAAAAAGCATAAAAAGTGATGTGCCATACAGGGAATTCTGGGAAATTTATGGTTATTCGCCGTATATATTAAGGCAACATACTGTTAACCAGGTTACGGATTCTTACTGTAGCATTTTTACAGTTTTTTTTTTACGGCCATTTTTTACAGTGTATATTGTCACTGTCAGTGAGCACCGTCTGTCAGATGAGATGTTAAACCGAGGTCCTGACTCTCTCTGGTCATTAACATCCCACTCTTATTAAAAAAAAAGTAGGGGTGTAACCCTGGTGTCCTGGCCTAGTTCTCTCCGTCAGGCCTGCCAATCACCCTCATCCACCGCATTAGGTGTATCCCTGTCTCTCCTCTCTACCTGCAGCTGATGTGTGTTGAGCACACTGGCGCATCATCCAGATAGAGACCTTCCACAAAAGATTGTAAAGTGCTTTGTGTATATGGTCATACGCAATAAATGCACTACATAACTTCACATTATGTTACATTACATTACAGATGCGCTTGAATTTAGCAAAGACCACAAGAGATTCTCAGTTTTTTTCTTAAATGGCACTGACTAACAGAATACAGACTATGCCATAGACTGTCCAGTTAGAAGGATACTTCATGGATTTATTGTAAACTCCATCTACACCATGGCACCGTCATGCACATTTGAATTGCACTGTATTATTAATATAGTTGTTTATTAAGGAACACTGCATTTTGTTGGCTATAGAATAATTTTATAACTCCTCAAAAGTTAAATAGTTGAGTTTTACCATTTTTAAATCCATTCAACCAATCTCCTGATCAATTTTAGCTTAGCATAAATCATTGAAATGGATTAGACCAGTAGCATCTTGCCAAAATTCTCATTTTCCATCAGTCTTAGTACATAATGTAACTACAAGCAGTCAAGCTTTAAATAAAAAATGATCAAAGTTCTTTTAATTTTTAAATTTAAATGAGATGCTAATGGTCTAATCTAATTGAATGATTTATGCTAGACTAAGCTAAAATGTTCCCGCCAGACCTGGAGATTGGTCTAATGGATTCAAAAATGGTAAAACTCAAGTGTTTAAAGATGAGTTGTAAAATGAGCCTATTTCAAAAAAAAAAAAATATGGAGTGTTCCTTTAAGAACATCACTGCAAGCATGACATATAGATCAACCAATAAACCAGTGGGACACTGTCATATACTAAAGCATCTGGACAGGACAGACTGGGAGAGCCTCCAATGCACACAATTCAACTTCTGTGTGTAGTTTAAGCAGCACTGTCAGATTAGCACAGCAGATTGAGCATATCTCAGAGGGACTTTGTTCATGCTGTTGAGAAAATCTGTCATTTTCCATCCAAGATTCTCATTGAATCAGCTGATTTTCAGGCGTTATGGAACATTATGCAGAAAAATCGGCGTCTTGAGACTGTCAGTGAACTCTATTTATATGAGCAGCGTATCAGATCTATTTGTTGTTGTGTGTTGTTTTTTTTGTGTTACGTCACTGTGACGTAAAATTATCAAGTTTTGATAATGAAATTGTTCACCTATTTCATTCCCACAGGCTGTGTGAATCCTCAAATGCTGCAGAGTTAATGACATAATGCAAATAAATGTGGTAAGGATGTTTCAAAATGAATAAGGCATTCAGTCGTCCACTTTCAGGGAGTGATGGAAATATTGAACTTTGCATAAGAGGAGTAATTTGGTTAAAGTGGCACTGGAAATGATGAGTCTGAAGAGGCCTCTTCATGTGGATGGGTTTGTTATTTTAGGCAGCATCACCTAAAACTGAGCATTAGAGGAAAAGCTCTTGAACTAATCTCAAACACTGGCTCTTCATTCACTCAACTTGAAAAAGGGTGATTTTAATTTTGCTTTATCAGGACTTGCTATTTTATTGTCATTATCACTGTCTATAGCATAGGTCTTAAACTCAATTCCTGGAGGAACTCTGCACAGTTTTGCTTCAACCCTAATCAAACACAACTTATGCAACTAATCAAGGTGTTCAAGACTCTTTTGGACACCTTGATTATTTTGATCAGCTGTGTTTGATTAGGGTTGGAGAAAAACTGTACAGAGTTGCGGCCCTCCAGGAATTGAGTTGTTTTACCACCATTTTTATTATTAATTTCAATCATATTTATTTAAAAATATTTTTAAAATGTTAGAAAAAAAAGATTATTTAAAAAATCATTTTAGTCAGACATGTTTTGGCTCCCAAAACATACCCATGTTTTTTTTTTTTTTTTTTTTTTTAAATTGTATGCCCACATTCACAAAATATTACATTCACAAAATGTATAAATGTGTTATAGAGAGTGTACAGTCTTGAAAATAGAAAGTAACAAAGAAATTAATATAAAAAAAACAAAAACAAATAAATAGGTAAGAAATAAAGTACAATCATGCCATTTTAGAGCAGTCTTTAAGTGTAGGTTATAACAAAAATTGTAAGTGAATGACAAGGATCCTGTGTTAATTGAAGAGGGCTCTTTTATGTATTCCCAAAGGGGAGACCAAATTGACCAAAATCTGTCAGATTTTTTTATGTTTGTCATAGGTAAGTTTTTTCTAATGGTAGCCATGTAGCAATTTGTGATATCCACATTTTAAAAGATGGAGCCTGTGATGCAGACCAAAGTAGCAAAATACATTTTTTAGCTAAATATATCAGGACAATAAATAACTGTAATGCATCTTATTCAAACAGATTGTTCACAGTAAGATTCAATAAATACAAAGCTGGGGTCATATCAAAATTAAGCTTAAAAATATTTTCCTTATGTATTTTCTTCCAAAATGGCAAAATTTTGTCACAGTCCCAAAAACAATGAATGAATGTACCTTTATCTTTTTTACATCTGAAACACAAGTCTGTGGCATTGGCAAACATTTTCTTAATACGTATTGGTGTAAGATATATCCTATTAAAAATTTAAAATAAGCTCATGGATCCCAGGAGAGGTACATTTCGGGTATATATTATCACATACAATTTCCCATTCATTCTCTTCTGTTTTAGGTTTTTAAAAAATAAAAATAGGGTTTTTTATTGCCAGATATTTATTCTCATGCTTTGGAAATAAATAGGTAATACAGACCTGATTAGTTAGGATATTTACATATTACTTTATCTATTATTTAATACTATTGTAAACATTTTAATAATGTTTTTTACAGTAAAATGATATGTTTTCTGAAGCACAACCGTAAGGTAGGAATAAGTCAGATTAGTAAAGTTAACAAGAAATTATTTATATTTGTTTACTTATTTACTTTAAATGACTTTGATTTAAGATCATCATCATCATCATTATTATTATTATTATTTATTATTATTATTATTATTATTTTAAGATTTATTTTTTGCATTTTGGGCATTGTTTTGCCTTTATTTGACAGGACAGTAGGTTGACAGGAAATGAAGTAGGAGAGAGAGAGGGGACTAGGTCGGGATTCGAACTTGGGACACCCGGAGCGCTTTTGCACCACATGTGCAAAGGATATTTACATATTACTTTATCTATTATTTAATATTATTGTAAACATTTTAATAATGTTTTTACAGTAAAATTATATGTTTTCTGAAGCACAACTGTAAGGTAGGAATAAGTCAGATTAGTAAGGTTAACAAGAATTTTTTTACATTTGTTTACTTATTTACTTTAAATGACTTTGATTTAAGATTATCATCATCATCATCATTATTATTATTATTATTTTTTTATTATTATTTTTTTTTTTTTAAGATTTATTTTTTGCATTTTGGGCATTTTTTTGCCTTTATTTGACAGGACAGTAGGTTGACAGGAAATGAAGTAGGAGAGAGAGAGGGGACTAGGTCGGGATTCGAACTTGGGACACCCGGAGTGCTTTTGCACCACATGTCGGCACACTAACCACTGCGCTATTTTGTCGACTTATTATTATTATTGTTGTTGTTGTTGTTGTTGTTGTTGTTATTATTATTATTATTTTTTTTTTATTATTATAATTATTATTATTATTTGCTTAGACCTTGTACCAAATACCAGAATCATAGGATTGGTTCACCATGAATCAAGTTATTTTTATTTTATTTTTTCCAGTTTTTATTTGCTTTTTGAAACCGGTTTCTGATTCTCAACTATATAAAATAATCTTGCAACTAAAAACTAACAACAAAAAAAATAGTGTGCTAGTTGTTTAGGAGACACACTGACAAATCTATTTTGAAAATGTAGTTTTTGCACATCCTCATAATAGGATTTGTCTGTACCCTTAGAGAAATGGAGTGGTATGGCGTCACATCCAGCGTTTTCTCATCTCCAGTTGCTATTTGTGGCAGGGGACGGAAGTAAAGCCATACTGCCTGGCATTTGTGCCCTTTGCTGTGATGTGAGAGCTGTTGAAAGGGTTGCGGGATGCTAATGTGTGTCCGGTGGGGTGCAGGTGTTGTTCTGACAGGAGCTGTCCTCTCTCATTCTCATTCACAGACACCACACCAACCCAGTGGGCACTGAATGGCGCTGGAAAATGGACCCGGCCGAGAAGATTATTCAAGAGGCCATGGAGAACCACAGGAACATGATTCGCCAGTTCAGAGGTAAGAGAGTCACTGTCCATCACCTTCAAATCACCTCTCCTGAAATCAAAATCAAAGGTTTATTGGATATAAGTATTCAATATGTTAGTTTTAAGGTTACCTATTGACCTTATTCTTCCCATACGAGCGAGCACAGCTATTGAAATTTGGCTCGAGACTTCCGGTTTCATTTACTTCCATCGATTTTTAAACATTAGAAAGATCTCGTTATGCTGCTTGATTGTTACAGTCACAGCTATAACACAAATGAGGGAAAACACAAATGGATCAGTCTAGGGAAATTTATTAAAATATACAACATAATGATAACAAAGCACTTGGAGGACTCGACAAAAATAAATACGGCTTGAACACAAAAGAGAACACAACTCCTCATCAGGGGTGCGTTTCCCAAAACCATCGTTAGCCAACTAAGGTTGCAAGTTCCGACGTTACAAACATAGTTCGTTGATTTGCCGTTTCCCAAATCCATCATTCCAACGAACATTCGCAAACTGCGTTGCAAACTTGAGCACTTAAAACTAAACCTCTGGAGCTGTAGTTAGAAACATAGTTCCTGGCTGTGTTCTATTCCCACTTATCCCCCTCTGTCCTATTCATTTAGAACATTCTAACATTTAAAGTTGGAATTATTAAAAATAAAAAAGCATTAAAGTCATCTGTCTTAGGTGTAATTTGCTTTCAAAGTATTTTTACAGTTCAGTTTTAGCGATCTCCATGTTTACAAGTGTTTGCACTTTGAAAACATTGATATAATTTTGAACACAACCTCACAGCGAAAGCTATAGGTGACCGATTATTTAAAAGCGTAATTTATGTTTATGTTACATCTCCAAAGCTTGTGAAAACACTGCATACGTTAATTCTTTTATTTTATAGTGGGTTATTTTTTAAGTATTAGAACTTTCTGCTGTGGTTTGCATGTGTCAAATTGTAAAAGTAGACTTAAAAAAAATTAAAAATAAATAAACAATATCCTACTTAATAATAATAATAATAATAATAATAATCATCATCATCATCATCATCATCATTGATTTTATTAATATTATTATTAAAGTAAATATATTTATAATAAATAGCCTTATTATTTATTTATTTATTTATATGATTTATATATGATATTAGAATAGTGTTAGCTTTTGTAAGTGATTTTATGTTTTAGAATAGAATATGTAATGTTCAACTTCTCAATAGTATTAGTAAAGCAAACACAGGCCCTATATGTGCCGTTTACATAAATTTCAGTTAATATGGAAAACAATGTGCATGTTTTTACCAAAACTAATATTGGATTTTATCTTAAATGTGTGTTTGTGTAAAACAATATAATTTGCACAAAGAAATTATGGGGTTCTTCTCTAAAGAAGTTGTTACTCCACCCCGTTTGGAGCATAATTATGGGCGTTTTACGCTATAATTAATGTGGTTCAAGCGATAGATCTGTGGCAGAGAAACTAGGGGTTTTAGGAAACACTCGTCACTACATCATTCTTTTCCCAAACGATGCATCGTACTATGATAGTTCAGCTGTGAGTAACGTCGTTGTTTGGGAAACGCACCCCTGGATGGCCGCTCAAGTCCCTGCTTCCGAAGTGCTGTAGCTTATAAGCTTGCCGTCATGATCCGCAGGTTCAAAGAAATCTACTTATTTAAAACAAAACAGATAATACAAAAACTCAGGCCAACAAAAATAAAATAAATAACCAAATACATTTAACATTGATGTTGCAAACTGATTTTTATGTAGAGTCATGTAGTATGACTGTTTTCTGTTTGTGCAGAATAAGGTCAATAAGCTAGTGTACTCCAAAACACTGACAAAATGCACATTTAGAAGATCATTTTAGAAGATTTAAGCATTCAAAACATGCTGTTTCTCACTACCACCAATCAAAATGAGTGTTTTTAATCAGAATTAGAAGAAGCTTTATTACCAGGTATGTTCACACATACGAGGAATCAGATCACAAGATCACTCAAGGAGATTTGTTTAATTCTGTTGTATGCAAGTACAATTTTCTTAAAGAGCCCCTATTATGGATTTTTGAAAATGACCTTCCATGTAGTGTGTAACACAGCTCTAAGTGAAGTGAAATATCCAGCTAAAGGCTTAAATCTGAAAATGCACCCTGTTTAAAACTATTAATTCATCTATAAAAGAGGTGTCTTAGAGTGGCTCAAATGAATCGCCGTGGTAATGAGTCTTTAGCTGTGTCAGTGTGACGTCGATACAGAACTCAAGCCCCGCCTATTTGGTGCGCGCGCAGACCCGAGAAGACGAACACTGTAGCAGATCCTGGTTGAATCATGTCATGAAGACGCTGTGCTCTGAAGTGTGAGGGAAAGTTAGTGTTACTTTCTCTACCCAAAGATGAGGCTGTGAAGAGTCAGTGGTTGAAGTTCATTTTTGCAAAAATACCTCAGCATTATCGCCCCAGGCTTGTGCTGTGTTCCCCTCATTTTTCTGACGAGTGCTTCAGCAATCTACACTCTTACAACGGGGAATTCATCGGCTATTTGTTAAAGGAAGGATCAGAAAAGACTATTGATGTATGGGACTTTGTCAGAGCTTGACAGGAACTTTACAGTACACAGTTCATGGATCAGTTTCTTCCTCCATTTCACAAGTGTAAGTAAGTGCGATTAAAATGGTTGCCTCCTTGTTTTCTCTAGCTTGCAAATGATGTATTTAATTGTGTTTTGTTACTTGTAACTGCTTGTACTGTATCTGGTTAACTCTTTATATTCCCATATCACGTCTAAACCATGTTGAAAACGTGACTCGTGCCGCTTTGTTTACGGATTTAAATGCATTTGTGAGCTCGCGATCCACTGTTGTTTGTCATTGCTATGACCACCATCAGCTGTTCCTACACACTTGCGGCGATCAAGTTTCAAAATAGCTTTTGCCACTGTGTGGATTGATACCAAATGTGTGTCATGGTTAAGAATAGAGCAATATGCTGGTGTTAAACTGCATTGCTTTAATGCACTCCTGCATTGGGCTCACACATACACCATGCACTCTGACTACTTCAACAGTGTTGATAAGCCGTGGTGGGCATTTCACTCTGTCTCACGCTGAAACCAGTCAACCAATCGCAACAGACTGGGTCATTGAACCAGTCAGCGCAGATAAGCATCGCGCTAAGGAGGGGTTTGGGAACAAATTAATCACTAAACGAATCATATGAGAGTCTTTGGGATAATTAGGTAAAAATAAATGCATATTATAAGACAATGAAAGTGTTTTTTGACTTTGCATGCACATCAGTCTGTTGTTGGAGACCCCCTAAAATCAAAATATGACCTTATTTAATGCATAATAGGGCTCTTTAAATAAAATGCATATATTAGCAGAATGCCATGAACTACTATAAGTAACAATCACATATACATGCATGCATACAAGAGAAAGGGAAGACAGAAAGCAATAAAAAAATGCACAAGAAACTAAGAAAACGTAAAAAAAAAAAGAGAGAATATAAATAAGCAATGGCCACATTAATAATATTGATAATTAAAGTAGTGGGTGTGGGGAAGGGAGGACCAGCATTTTATCTCTAATTAATTGTCTTTGTTTGAAAAATGTATTGGAATTCATTAATTTATTCAATCATTCATTGTTAATTTTTGCTTTGCATTTTTTACATTTTATTTTGTTATTAATTATTAAACTCGTAACTATCAAATAGTTTGTTCTGTACACCTACTGTAGTGTGATTGAATGAATGAGGCCAGTTTATCTGGTCTGTGTTTGTTACTGGTGTTCAAATAAAACAGGAGTCTGCTGTGGAAATCTTGTTGTGCCAAAAAAAAAAAAAAAACCCCAGCAAGACAACCACACGTGCTGTTAATACACCTTCACACTGTAATTGTACAGGAATAACTTTTTGCTTTGTTTGTCTCTTGGGGTGTAAATATAGCCAAATATATTTAAATCCCTTTTCCTCAGAGGCACAAATCCAGTTGGAAGCTGTTCAGACATGGTGTGACATAACAGTGTGTTGACGTCTCTAGTCTGCGAACACCCCTCCGCTTTCAGAGATTGTCTACCAGACACCGGGGTATATTTAGCTGTCACTACGGTTTGTGGAAGGCAGTTACAGGACAGGCTCTAAGTGCAGTTCGACTGGGTCTAATTTATTCATTTGCACCCTGTCACTTTCTTCAGCGTCTGCTGCATCAGATCAGCGCTGGATCCATCAGCTTTCAGCAGCATTAAGGAGATGCATTTTTTTTTTGGTGAGGGGGCTGGATCTGTTTGACGGGCCGAGATCAGATTGAAAGGAAGGCTCAATGAGACTTTTATTTGAAAAACAACTGTTGAGTTTTTATTTAGTTTAGATTCTGTAGTTATGCAGATTCCTTATACACTGTTCACAAGTCAAGAGGAATATTTGATTCATGTTTCATCATTTTGTATGAGCAGAGTTTGGATGTTAATAATTGTTTGTAGGTATTTTCTGTGTCTGTGGTAATAGCGTAATTGTTTTAATAGTGGTCAAGCTGACATTTCCAATAGTGTGCCATAAAAAGACGTAAAAATGTTCAAAATAAAGCCAGAGCAGAATATTTGTCTCTGAGCAAACAGTTTCATAATTTTTTTTTCTTAAAGATGTTTTATTTATCATGTTAAATATGAAACATGCAGTAGAAATAGCCTTTCACTCTTTCTTTTTTTTTTTTTTATACAACAAACAAATAAAACTCATATACAGTACATTTAGGTTCTATAAAAATATATTATTATTATTAAAATAAAATATAAATAAATAATAATATTAAGTAAAAAATATTTTCCTTTTATATGTAGAAAAGAAAACAAAAGAAAAGAAATTATATATATATATATATATATATATATATATATATATATATATATATATTACGAGTTTATGATGCTTAAAAGAGATGCTGTACATTTAGGTGAGACAAATGTAATGTGTGCGGCATATTAAAGATGAGGCAGGAATCGGTTCTGAATTTAAGCGTCTTTTACTCAACGGTTTAAACAAAAGATGTAACAATAGTAATGGAAAAATGAGATAAACATTTACAATATTCTCTTTAAATGAAAACAATGAGTGTTAGCCAAACCAACTATTAACAAAACCAAACAATCTTAAAGTCTAACGTCTAAACTAGGCGACTAAAATAAATAATGAAAATGAAACCCATTATCTTCAGTGCACATGACACCCGATCTAAACTGATTAAACTACAAAACTCAAAATTACACAGTGGGAAAAGCACTCAAGCTAATCTAACAAAAACAAGCTAAACTAAAACAAACCTAACAAGAATATCATAAGGCTCATTTTAGAATCACACAACAACCATCAAAGCAGTTACTTAAAGCCAGCGAAGTTTAACAAGTAAACTCGAATTACAGTAGGCTAGAATTAAAATATTATAGTCCACTTCGCAGCTTTCTTTTAAATTATAGGCCTATAGTAGTAAATAGTAGGCCTAAATAAAAAATAGCCTATATAGACAAACTTTTGACAAGGTGTTTTGTTTTTTTATACTTCTGGTGTATTTTAATATAGCTAATTTTGATGAATTATCTATAACTTTTGGCTGCTTTTTCCTTTTTTATGCTGTTATGCGCACACTATAGTTCACACCAATTTTTCATACGGAGCCATTAATAGTTTAAAAAGTAAAAAAATAAAACGATTATAATTTGAAGAACATTGAAGTTTGATCTTGCGTTTTTTTTTTTTTTTTTTTTTAAAGAAGTTTAGTGATCTGCTTGAGGTAGGACAATTTATTTTTATGATTTTGATGAAGTAGCATTCAACTTAAGAGCTCTTTAGACCATGCTCCGGACTGTTTCTTTGTGTTTTCCTGGTAATATCTTTAAATTAAATGCTTATTTAGGCCTATTTAATTATTCATTTATTATTTATGTACAATAATTGAGACAAAATGAGATGGTAAAATGAAAATGTAAATGCAAACTGTAAATGAAAACGCAAATGAAAAGCTTATTTATTGACTGTCTTAGTCCTATCACTTTAAAATAACAAACACTGTACATCTATCTCTATTTTTATATATACAGTCGAAATCAGAATTATTAGCCCCCCTTTGAATTTTTTTCTTTTTTAAACATTTCCCAAATGTTTAACAGAGCAAGGAAATTTTCACAGTATATCTGATAATATTTTTTCTTCTAGAGAAAGTCTTACTTTCTCAGTTTTTATTTTTTTAAACACCATTTTAAGGACAAAATTGTTAGCCACTTTAAGCTATATTTTTTTCTCATAGTCTACAGAACAAACCATCGTTATACAATAACTTGCCTAATTACCCTAACCTGCCTAGTATCTTAATTAACCTAGTTAAGCCTTTAAATGTCACTTTAAGCTGTAAAGAAGTGACTTGAAAAAGATCTAGTAAAATATTATTTACTGTCATCATGGCAAAGTTAAAATAAATCAGTTATTAGAAATGAGTCATTAAAACTATTATGTTTAGAAATGTGTTGAAAAAATCTCTCCGTTAAACAGAAATTGGGGGAAAAAATAAACAGGGGGGCTAATAATTCTGACTTCAACTATATATATATATATATATATATATATATATATATATATATATATATATATATATATATATATATATATATATATATATATATATATATAATTTATTTATTTATTTAGGCCTACTTTTTTGTATGCATGTTTGTACTTTCATTTTAGTTGTCTTTTATTACTTTAATTTTACTTTCCAAAATGAATCCTCATTTTACTTAACAAGTTTACAATGATAATAAAGCTTGTTAACAAAATTTTAATGATTAATGAGGAAATTATAATGCTTTGTTTTACTGTTTCTTGTTCATTTTCAAATAGTAGCGTATTTACAGTTACTGTATATTTCTGTCCGTTTGCATCCCGTCCCTTTGTGCCCCCTGGCGGCATAGTCGCAAACTGCGGTCATACCTAAAAACACGTTCTTACTTCTTTAGAGCAGCGGCGGTACAAGGTGCGGCAGTAATGCTCATTTTAAAGTGTCATCCACTGTGCAACAGTAAAACTGAGATAATAAAGCACCAAATAAGCATTCCAAAACACAAACGTGTGGAGCACAATGGTACGCCGAGGCACAGCGCAAATCACACACTGATCTGACAGATCTTTAAATCCTCGCAACTCGTCCGGGGATTGGTGGAACTTGCATCGGAATAATGATGATGGACGGTTAACTGAACCAATAAGCAACCTAAGAGTGGAGTGAGAAGCGGAGAGAGGAGGGTAAATAAATACACATAAAATAACATGGAACATAACAATAATAAAAAAAATTATGAAAATTTCTACTCTTCTAAAATAACTGAAGGGTCCATCGTCTCTATGTGATGTAAAACAGGTTGTCAACTGTGAAAAAAAACCTATCAGTACAACCTCTTACAGTGTATCGTATTTTTTCTAAGGTCAAGTGGTGTAAAAGTTCCATAAGCCATTACTTAAAGGTTGGAGGAAATATTTCCTTCCATTTGAGCAATATTAACCTTCTAGCCAAAAGCGTAGCAAAGGCAATCACATTTATCTTACTTTTATTAAAACATAAGGACTGTGGTGTAATACCAAATATTTAAAATTATGGCCCCATGTTCTATATAAGTATTTAATGCTTCAGATAGAAATTTAAATATTAGCTGCCAGAAGTCCTTTGGTTTTGAACAAGACCAAAACATATGGCATAGTGTAGCTGGCTCAACGTCATTGGTCAAAATAGGGTATATGCACACGGACTTTTAATTTCAGTCAGCCAGCCTCAGGGCTTCCGGTTAATTGTCATCCCATAAAATCGCTGCGTTTAAGATCTGGTTTATTTAAAAAAACTGCGATCTTAACTGCCTGGCTGAGATACGATATAAATTGGGAATCAGACCAAACAAGAGGCACTGCATTAAATTCTATTTTACCCCACCATGTCTTTAAAATCTGGAAATTAATTTTACCCCAGTATTTTCAATGGAAATTCTGCGCTCGCCTGCTGCTAATGACCGCACCTATGTTTAAATGGTCGTTCATCTCTTATTACGCTTTAACAACCAATGAATGCTTAAGTCTATTTAACTGATTATATTTGAGTTGCATTGATGCTGTAAAAGGAACCTTATGAAATAGAACATGAATGAATGAATGAATGAAGGCAAGTTGTCAATTTCATTCTATGAATCAAACGCCTGTTTTTCTCAAAACAGCTTTGGTAAAAGTGAGCACATTATCTTTTTTTAAACACTATAAATTAATTCACAATTAAATGCACATCAATTTGTATTTTTAATCTGTGTTGTATAACTTCTGAGACTTATTTTGTGGTTGTTCATAGTTGAAGGCCCTCCTGTCAAATTTGAATTCCTTTAAAAATATTTACGAAATGCTATTTAACCGAAAGATATTTTTTGAAAGATATTTTTCAGGATTTTCTAAATATTTAATTTCTAATAACTACTGTAAATTCTTTTGTTGTCGCTTTAATAACAGTATATGTTATTTTACTTGATACTAGTATTCAGCTTTTAAAGTATTCAGTGCAATTTAAAGGCTTAACTAGGTTAATTCGTTTTACTAGGCAAGTTAGTTTAATTAGGCAAGTCATTGCACAACAGTGGTTTGTTTTTAAGGGGGCTAATAATATTGACCTTAAAATTATTTTAAGAAATTTAAAAACTGCTTTTATTACAGCCAAACTAAAAGAAATGAGACTTTCTCACAAAGAAGAAATATAGCAAATACTCTGGAAAATACTCTTTCTATTTTAAACATCACTTGGGAAATATTTGGAAAAGAAATCACAAAATTTCACAGAAGGGCTAATATTTTTTCCTTTAAGCTCTTTGATTTCTTGTATCAAGGGATCGTAAAATCTGGTAATTCAGTAATTCACTCTTTAAATTAATCCTTTATCATGTGGGTCCTTAACAATTTCTTGATCTTAAATTGGAGTAGCAAGCAAGATCATTTCAATCAAACGGATTTAAAATATTTCAATGCATATTCAAATGTAAAAATCATAATACTAATACTAAAACTCTTGTACATGTATAATTGCAACAGTGAGCAAATTCCCGAATGCAGACTAACTGCAAGTCACTTTTGATAAAAGTATCAACTAAATGACAGCTCGGTAATTTGCTTAATTTAATAAATCATGCAGTTTTAATAAAGTCAAACGTCACTACATTGGTTATTGTGTTCATATATTAATTTAGCATAACAGCGGAAAGTTATACCTCCACATTTAGGGCCATGCTTTTGCAATGGCATACCAATACAGTGTCATAAAACTGTCTAATGCCAGCAAATTTCTTTTCCCTCTAAAATGTGCCTGTTGGGACACAACACATTCCTGTCCCTCATTCCTCATCTCCACAATCAGCTGACGTCAACTCCTAATGAGCTCTGATTTCAGTGCCAGATTCAGAGTTCAAACTCCATCTCGGCACTTGGCTGGACATCTGGATCAGACTTTTTAGGGTTGAGGAGGCAGATGGGTTTTCAAGGACATTAAGATGGGCTCAGAATCCCTTTATGCCTTTACTTAGCATTTGAAGCAACATCGCTTGGTTTTGTTTTACCGCACTGCTCCAGAATATAGGGTGATTTGCAGACTGTTTGATGTTTTTTTTCTCCCTTCATCTGCAGTAGTCTGAAAAATTAATCAGAGATGTCTAGCGTAGATGGCTACAAAACAGATCTGCAGCTACGAGAGGGAGTTTTCTGATGATATCTGCTGGGAATGTTATTAGGTGGGGTGGAAAAGTCCCAAAGTCGGTTTGATTCGATTTTTATCATCCTTAAATTAAGGCTTCTGCTGTTCGAAACTTGAGATGTCGCCCATTGATGGTACAGATGGCAAACATTTGTATTTTGGAAAAAATGAACGGTGCTCTAGTTGAGTTATTTTTCAGAAATCAAATAACGTTCCAATATAGCAACTTTTGTTCCTCCGTGTTTGAGAAATGAACAGGGAGGGTTTTGGTTTAAACGTTTTGGTCCACAAATTGGACTTTTGTTGCAGGTCTGAGAAATCAAGGCTCCTGATGGAGTCTGCAGTAGGCTGTGTTTCAATGTCTGAGTTGGTGCCAGATGTGTATGTATGTGTGTGTGTGCTGCACCACCTCCGCAACACCGTCTTAGTCTCAGCGTCGTCTCTGGCTTGATGGCGCAGTTGACATTTAGCTATTACATCACTGCTGTGTGTAGCAAGAAGTAAGCCATGATGACCCAGGGCTGAGTAAACAAACGCACAACAAGTGAACATAGAGAGCGGATGAAAGGCCAGAAAGCATGCTGTGCCGAGGGTACAGACAGACCTCAAAAAACTGAGCCAGACTCCTCAGAGAGCGAGAAAGACGGAGAAAAATGTACCGTAGAGTGCTTACTAGAACTTGCACTTTTTATGTTTTTTTGATAAATTAAATCCTTTTTTTTTTGGTAAGACTTTATTTTATGGTATCGTTACAAGTTCCATATGCTTTCTTACAGTAATTTCAATGAATAATGCATAATTACATGCAACTAATCTTAAACTTAACCAGCATTCTAACCCTAACCATACAGCTGAAGTCAGAATTAATGGACCCCCTGAATTTTTAGCCCCATTAATTTTTTTCCCCCAATTTCTGTTTAATGGGAAGAATTTTTCAACACATTTTTAAACATAATAGTTTTAATAACTCATTTCTAATAACTGATTTATTTTTTATCTTTGCCATGATGACAGCTTAAAGTGACATTTAAAGGCTTAACTATGTTAATTAGGTTAACTAGGCAGATAAGGGTAATTAGGCAAGTTATTGTATAATGATGGTTTGTTCTGTAGAGAGTCGAAAAAAATATATAGCTTAAAAGGGGCTAACAATTTTGACCTTAAAAAATGCTTGTATTCTAGCCAAAATAAAACAAATAAGACTTTATTCAGAAGAAAAAATATTATCAGACATACTGTGAAAATTTCCCTGTTCTGTTAAACATAATTTGGGATGATTTTAAAAGAGGGAAAAATTCAAAGTGGGTTTAATAATTCTGATTTCATGTACATGTAATTAATTACTATTATTAATCATTCATTAAATGAATAGTTACACTGTTACAAGGACACCTATATATAAAGTTTAACCCTATTTTTTTTGTTTATCAATTGTTTCTTTTTTTTAAAGGCAAGAATACTTACTCACATGATATCGGTTTTGAGTGTGCATGCAGTTTTCTTCCCCATTTGCTCATAATAATTACAATTTTTTTTAAAAATCTGCGCAAGGCAAGTTTATTTATATAGCATATTTCATACACAATGGTTATTCAAAGTGCTTTACATAAACAAAAATAAAAGAAACAAGAAAATAAAAAAGAAATTAAAAAACAGATTAAAATGTGTTAAAACAGGTTTTAAATGAATGAAAAATAAAAGAAAGACAATAGTGCTTTAAGATGTGTTTTAAGTCTGGATTGGAACATGCCTAATGTTGGAGCACATCTGATAATTTCTGGAAGCTGATTCCATCAGCGAGGGACGCAGTAGCTGAAGGTCGATTCACCCTGCTTTGACTGAACTTTTGAACTTCTAATTTACTTGATTCGAATGATCTGAGTGATCTATTAGGTTTGTATTGAGGTCCTAATCCATTTAGTGATTTATAGACAAGTAGTAATACTTTAAAATCTTTTCTGAATGTAACTGGGAGTCAGTGCAAAGACCTGAGGACAGGTGTGATGTGCTCTGGTTTTCTGGTTCTGGTCAGAATCCTGGCAGCAGTGTTCTGGATGAGCTGCAACTGTCTGACTGTCTTTTTGGGAAGACCAGTGATGAGAAACAAAGCATCTAATTCTTGCAATGTTTTTGAGATGATAGTATGCTGATTTAGTTACTGCTTTGACATGACTACTGAAACTCAGATCTGACTCCAGAGTCGCACCAAGATTTTTGACCTTATTTTTTTGTTGTTGTTTGACCCCTAGATCCAAGGTACACATTCACCTTGAGATCCTCTTTTCTGTTTCCAAATGCAGTGACTTTAGTTTTCTCTTTGTTTAACTAAATAAAATTTTGGCACATCCAACTGTTCATTTCATCAATGCATTGGCAGAGGGTGTCAATGGGGCTGCAGTCATTAGGCAATAAGGCTAAGTAGGTCTGAGTGTCATCAGAATAGCTGTGGTAGAAGATTTGTTTTTTTTCTCATTATTTGGTTTAAAAAAGACTGCTCTCTAGTCCTAGAATTAATATTGATTGATTAAGCAAGTTTCACCAAATTAATTTGGTATTTTACCAATTTACTCTAAAGGATAAACATTGTGACTCAGTAGTATTTAAAAAAAAAATTGAGCTTTCTCACAACACATCACATTGTTTGAACACAAAGACAACGAAGAGTTTTGACTGAGAATTTTTGACTGCCGTAGAAGTGGTCAAAACTGCACCAAATGACCACCACCAGCCATCTGAAGTATTAAAAAATTACATGTGAAAGGGTTCAATTAACTATGGCTGAACAAGATCAGATTTCCCTTACATCCACGCACACACTTTTTGGGCCAAGCGCTGGTGCGAGGTTATAGGAGTGCTCTCACGCTCGTGCCAGTGATGCACATACTTTTCTAGTAGAAGTGTTCATAAAAGGATTTCTGGCCCTTGTCACGTAACCAAGAGCCAGATTTGAAAAACAGAATTGTAAAACCTATTACCATCCCGGAAGTAATATTTTGAAGAAACTTGACCCATGACTGAGCATGAGAGTCCAACGCTTTGAATAATTACAATCCAGTCTTTTCTATATGATAATCATGCCAAAGCATATGCTCATAACATTGTTAGAATTAAAATAGAATATTTTAGTCAAACTGGTTTGTAACATTACACTCATTTGGCGCTTAAGAAGTAAAAATGTTTGTCTCTGAATAAACAAATAATCCTAATGCAATAACTATTTTTTTTTTTTTACATTTTGTCCCTTACAATTCATCACAGCATGGTTACTAAGCAGCAAGTTATGTCATTGCATGGGAAATGCATCCCAGTCTGACAACGACTTAATCACTGTGGCCAGTGGCAGATATGAGGGCATAGTAACAGAAACATTACCCAGCTTATCTTAAATAAATGCTCTCAGGTTGTGACCATTTTAAATTTTAACCATGCAGTATATTTGATCATGTAACAGGTGTTCCAGGCGTTCGTCCTGAGCGTTTTGAAGAGGGCCTCACCGTGAAGCACTGTGCTCTGTCTCTAGTGGGTGAACCCATCATGTATCCTGAGATCAACTCCTTCCTTCATCTACTCCACCAGCAGAACATATCCAGCTTTCTGGTCACCAACGCCCAGTTTCCTGAAGAGATCAGGTGAGATTTAAAAACTTCTGGTGCATTGGTGTTTTAAATGCAGAAAAAACTCTCTTCAGCATCTAAAATAGTTATAGCCCTGATTGTGGTTATTAAAGTGGACATATCTTGTCATGCATCATTTAGTGAATCTGATCTGATGCCCACAGACAAGCCCGTTTTCAAATGTGTTTGTTCTCTGCATATCTGCATCAGTAACTACTCAACATCCTCCAGTTTGAAGTCTTTCCACAGTCTTTGAAGTCCCATTCGGGCTGTAACTGGACTGATAAGCCATAATCAGGCACTGAATTGCAAATCACAGCGTCTTCGGCTCCGAGCTCCTCCAATTCCAGCAGATTGTGCTGAAATTCATGAGTTTTCAGGAGAAGCCAAATGCTTTTAGCTCTCTCTCTCTCTCTCTCTCTCTCTCTCTCTCTCTCTCTCTCTCTTTGCTCCCCAGCTTAATGCAAAATACATCCTCTCCTCGTTCTCCCGACTGCTGCACGCAGAAGCTGCTCACAGATCAGCCAGGTTATCTGAGGGTGAGGGAACATCACCTCAGCTGCTGAAATATCATGTTGGCAGTGCGCTGAGGAAGTGAGAAACACTTGTCAATCGTTGTTTATCTCGTAACTGCAAGCTTCGTCACACTGCTCTGCTAAGGCAGGTCTTTACTGCGTGATAAACAAACCAAAAGAAGCAAAAAATGATATTCACCGAGGGTCCCAGAACCGAGCGTTCCCTCTCAAAGCTTTCTCATATGGCGTTATAATGAGATCCTACACCTGCTGCTTTACTCGTATCAATATGCTAATGTTTTATTGCATTCGTTTCAGGGGGAAAGGATGAAGTGGTGCACTTCATCCTCTAACTCAAAGTAACCAGGGAAGCTGAGACCTATTTTAATGCTCTTGCTCATCATCCTGATTGGTTCATGTGTCTGAAAATCTTACATGTTTTAAAACTGTGTACATAATGTGTGAAAACGTATAAACATTTCAATAACCTTGAGTTTTAAATTAGATTTTTTGAAGAACCCAAGGAGGGCAGTCTGAATTTGGGAACAGTTAATGTATTTGTGGAGCAGGAAGAAGGGCTGAGTCATATCATCTAAATATTGTGGTGCAAGGTTTTATGGGGGTGGAGGAAAGACGTTTGGTGAAGTAGTTAACAAAGTGTGACTTAAAACTGAGAATCAAGTTAGAAATCACACCTTTTTAATAAAACGTCTATGATTAGAGTGTAATTAAACATCACACATTGGGTTTGTCAGATTTAAGTCACAAGTGTAAAAGAAAAAGGAAGTCCTGACCAGCCCTGGGAACATATGTATATATACAGGGAGTGCAGAATTATTAGGCAAGTTGTATTTTTGAGGATTAATTTTATTATTGAACAACAACCATGTTCTCAATGAACCCAAAAAACTCATTAATATCAAAGCTGAATATTTTTGGAGGAAGTTTTAGTTTGTTTTTAGTTTTAGCTATTTTTGGAGGATTTCTGTGTGTGCAGGTGACTATTACTGTGCATAATTATTAGGCAACTTAACAAAAAACAAATATATACCCATTTCAATTATTTATTTTCACCAGTGAAACCAATATAACATCTCAACATTCACAAATATACATTTCTGACATTCAAAAACAAAACAAAAACAAATCAGTGACCAATATAGCCACCTCTCTTTGCAAGGACACCTAAAAGCCTGCCATCCATGGATTTTGTCAGTGTTTTGATCTGTTCATCATCAACATTGTGTGCAGCAGCAACCACAGCCTCCCAGACACTGTTCAGAGAGGTGTACTGTTTTCCCTCCTTGTAAATCTCACATTTGATGATGGACCAATATATATATATATATATATATATATTTACTTTTCAAAGGGATACTTGTTAATTAGAAAAGTGAAAAGGGCCAAGAACTGAGCCCTGGGGGATGCCATGAGCAATACGGACAGGACTTGATTTGCTTATCTGTAGAAGCTGATTTCTTTCATTAATGTAGCATATTGACCAGTGAAAGGCAGTGTCATTGATGCCAAAATTCTTATATGGGAACAGAATTGTGGTAAATGGAGCCAAAATTTAAGATAAATAGAGAGGAAAAAGCCTCATAGCACAAGTAATGAAAGTTATTGTTGACCTACCAAGGTTTTTCAGCATGTTTGTGAATCTGTTCAAGAAGACTGGTGTGTTTGAAGGATACGGGTCAGCTTCTCGGATGTAAAAATTGGTGGGCGAAGGCAACTGACTCTTTCCATAGGAAAACCTTGTAGAGGTTTCTTCCTGTTACTTGTCACTCACATATTTTTTCTTACTATTCCATAGTAGCTGGCGGTGTTTAACCTATAGACTCTGACAGCCAACAGTTAGAAATACGGTGTTTTCTAGTGATGTGTTGTTGTGCACAGAGGCTTCGAAGTACATACGTATCAAAAAATGATAAATCTCGCAGTGAAGCAGTGTACCGGAGCTTGATTCATTTTGCCATCATCACGTGATCAGTGACGTCCGAAGCTTAATTTTTACCTATATACACACGTGACTGCTTCAAATTTTGATTCAAAGGTTTAAACCAAGCGGTAATCTCCCGCTCTCCCTTGGGAAGCCAATACGGAAGTAACTAAAACTGCAATTCATCAACTCGCCTTTGGGGGCTGGCTTCAGGAAATCCAGATGATTTCTGACTGCAATTTTACAGCTGATAAAATCATGTTTACAGCCTGGTATAAAAAATGGTTTTGGTGCATAGAGCTAATATTATCCTTCATGACAACTGTAAGGGGGGTGATTTTGTTTCGTTTTTATTAAGTTTTATTAAGTCTGCATAATTAAAGGTTGAGTGACAGCTAGGTCTTGTTGATCGCTTTCTGGTCACCTCAGCTGATTCTGGCTGATTAGCTGCTGAACTCTGCAAATACATCATATTTTTGTGTTGTTTTATGTGGCTTTGCACAGTCAATTGCCTTTTGGAATTATTTCCTACAATTGTCAGATACTATAGCATGCTGTGTGCACTTAATTGTGCTCACAAACCGTTCAAGTTGCCTCCATTTCCCAGGTGAGCGAACTTATATACTTATATACCATATCTATAAATGTATTTGTTTTACTTAAGATAAAATATTATTTATAATTTTCTTTAGAACTTGAATGCTCTCCAGAATCTTACATATTGATTAGCTGTAGGCTAAAAAACAGTAATCTGAAACGTTGTCATACAGTTTTATGACTGGATTTCATAAACCGCCTTGCATTTACTAACACAGACTATATCTGAAGTATTTGGAAGTAATTTGCGTTTTCCTCTTGTAGAAAAACATCAGAAGAACAATGTTTAGTGGCTCAATGTATTACAACAGTGTTTTTAAAAGACTAAACACTTTATTGATATAGTACACAACCAAGCACACTTGGAACGAGTGGGTGGGTGAAGAACCAGTTAAATGTAATATACATTACGATAAATGTAAATACTTTTGAATACCTAGGATTTTACTACAGTCATCGGTGGTGTAATGTAACACATCTTATGTGTAAAAAACGTTTATATTACTATTGTTTATATTACTATCATTGACATAAATGAATGAGTTAGTCACTTGTGAATGTTTGACATTTTTGCAACACAGTGCAAACCGCAGAGGTCCTCATCGAGCTCTGATTTGGACAGCAGAGGTCCTCATCGAGCTCTGATTTGGAAAGCTTCAAGTAACAAACATTTTTCCGATACAATTGAGTGGTTCACTGCTTCAGAAATCTTAAAAGCTTGTCTTAAAGGGTAACGAAACACCAAAACACATTTTTTTCCTTCTTCCGGTTTGAAACAAATTTTTTAGGCTGCGTCATGCCGATTACATCCTTGCGTGTATTCCAGCGTGGAGAGTGGATGTCTGTACTTGGGAGTACTTTGTGACGTCTCTGAGTGTGCAGCATTAATTCATGAGAAAGACTTGGTTCAAACCAATCAGCTCGCTCTGCTGTGTATGCAGTGCAACTTCATTAATATGCATGACAGCTTCGAAGACTGTTTTTACCTGTTACAGTGTTCAGACGGCAGAGAGACGCCACATTGTGTTGCCAAAACAAGTGGAAGAAGAATTGTTTGGAGACACAGGTCGTCAGTATTGTGTTTATTAATGTGCTGCAACGAAGGTTTTGTTTTCATTTCCCGCTATGAGAGCGCAGCTGGACTCACATGTGGACTACAGTGCATGCGACATGCGGCAGAAATACGTTTGTAAGGAACATTTTTAACCGAGAGCTTTTTGCATCTGGAAATGACATATTAATTAAAGACATACCTCAGTCAAAATGATTTATAAGTTACTAAGTTTACAGTACGTTACTATCATTACAATATTATGGGCTGAAAGATCCGCTGTAAATGCTGCTCTCCGAGTGTAAACATGTAAACACCGCAATCAAACCTTTGTGTAGAATTTTCGCTTCATTTTGTGACAGGATAGTCTAACGTTATACACGCACATCTTTCTGACGCTGCCTACCAAGTGCATCTAAGTTAACGAGAAATGCTGAGTTTTTTTTTTTTTTCTCCCATTCGCCATGCGGTAAAACTACACTCTTCCAGCAGTTCCTGCTTCCAAATTCTCGTTTGTCATGGGTGACATGCATGAAATGTTCCTGAATGAAAGTGCCAAACTGCAGTTAAAGTCCACAAATTAATAATTTGGCAAATAATTTGATTACTGATGTCCATGTAAACACAGTCTCTATCTTTCTCCTCTGTATCTCTGTGTTTGTTTTGCCTCTGTGAAAATCAGCACGTGCCCAAATGGAAACTCCCATTTTTATTCATACCCATCCCTCTTTCCCTCCCCCGACACTCCCACCTAAACAGTGCTGGACACACCCACTTTCCTGATTTATTCCAAACTAGAGGTGTGAAAACACCCTGCTGAAACAGGTGGTTTTCGTGGCCCTTTTACATTTCCTGCTCCTAGTTTGACTCCAGTTTTCACCCACAAACTCAATCACTCAGTTGTGTTTTGGTTTGCTGTGTTTTATATATGCACAGCAAATAAAGAATGCTGCTCTAGCTGGCTAAAATGATCTAGATCTATATGCCTATGCACGAAAATGTTTAATAGCAAGACCTTCTTTACTCAATGTTAATTTTGCAGTGTTCAACTCTTTTTCTTTGTTTATAGGAATCTCCTACCTGTTACTCAACTTTACGTCAGTGTTGATGCAAGCACCAAGGACAGTCTGAAGAAAATCGACCGTCCCCTCTTCAAAGACTTCTGGCAGCGCTTCTTGGACAGTCTCCGAGCCCTCGGTGAAAAGGTACGTCCTCTGTGCTGTAGTTCAGATCAAACAGATGTCCTCTCCCACAATTGTACATGACATATTGGAAATTTTTTTTGGACTTTTTAAGTAATAGGCATACAAAAAGGATAAATGTCTGCATATTTTAAAAGAATATTTAAAAAATATATATTTTTTGAATGATTACTTCCTAACTACACTTAAAGGGTCACAAAACACCAAAACACATTTTTTGAGCGGTTGACAGTCATATCTGTGTCCCACGCTGCTATAAACACTATTAGGACACATATATTGCACTAAAAAGTGAAAATTGGTTGTTTTTGCATTATTTAGAGCAAATTCGTTCTTCCAGTTTGAAACAAATTTTTGAAGCTACGTCATGGCCATGAGATGTGTAAATCCAGCATGGAGAGTGGCTGTCTGTCCCTTCGAGAACATTGTGACATCTATGAGTGTGCGGCATTAATTAGAGCTCTATTGTGTATGACGTGCAACTTCATTAATATGCATAATAGCTCTGGAGACTGTTTTACCTGTTACAGTGTTCAGACGACAGAGAGACTTCACGCTGTGTTGCCAAAACAAGTGAAAGAACAAGAATTTGGAGACATGGGTCGTCAGTGTTGCATTTATTAGTGTGCTGCAACGAAGGTTTTGTTTTAATTTTCCCGCTGTGAGAGCGCTGCTGGACTCACATGTGGATTATAGTGCACGCAACAGAATTGCGTTTGTAAGGAACATTTTTACCTGAGAGCTTTTCGCATCTGGAAAGAATGAAATCCGAATCTCGTCTCCTTTTAAAAAAAGACACAGTTCCAGTTTGATTGTCCTGTCTCGACAGATTTGGTAAGTGTGTGCAGTGCAGTGCCCTTTGTTTAACCCAGATGGCAAAGTTACTTCGTATCGTCAGCAGTACTCTTTCAGTTTTTAAAGACATACCTCAGTCAAAATGATTTAGTTACTAAGTTTACAGTATGTTAATATCACTGCAATATTATAGTACAATATTATAGACTGAAAGATTCGCTGTAAATGCTGCTCTTCGAATGTAAACATGTAAACACCTTAATTAAACTATTCCCGTCGTGCAGAATTTTCGCCACATTTTGTGACAGGATGGTCTATACACACACGGCTTTCTGACGCTACCTACCGAGTCATCTAAGTTACCGAGAAATGCGGAGGATTTTTTTTCTCCCATTCGCCATGCGGTATCAAACATTGGATTAAAACTCCACTCTGCCAGCAGTTCCTCACTTTCAATATCTCGTTTGTCACGGGCAACATGCAGGAAATTTTCCTGAATAAAAAGTGAAAGTGCCAAATTGCAGTTGAAGTCGACAAATAATAATTTGGCAAATAATTCGATTACTGATGTCCATGTAAACAGTCACTGTCTTTCTCCCCTGCGTCTGCGTGCCCAAACGGAAACTCCCATATTTGGAAATCTTTCCCTCTTTCCCTCCCCCGACACTCCCACCTAAACAGAGCTGGACACGCCCACTTTCCTGACTTCTTCCAAACTAGAGGTGTGAAAACACCCTGCTGAGACAGGGGGTTTCATGGCCCTTTAAATACAAATTTCTTCAATGTATGTTCTGGAATATAAATCACGTTTTTACTTCTTTCCTCCTACACGACATATCTTCTTTTAGTTTAGCTAAAATTTGGAAGTTTAGCTAAAGTTACGACAACTATACTGTATGCAAAGCTTGAACATTTAGGTTTGTGGCTAATAAAAGAGCAATTGAATGTTGTGTTTTTTATACTAGCTGTTTGTTTGATACTTTTTTTCATAGATATTTAGTGGAGTGAGGGCAGTTAAATGCATGTTTATAATGTATATTTAATATACAAATTAAATCTAGTTTTCGATACAGTAATAAAGTCTATGTCGATTCTCATTACATTATCAATATACACTATCTTTATACATATGCATGATGGTAAGAATACAGTTACCATATATACCATATAAAATACACAAACCATTTAATGTTGCAGTTGTATGTTGATTGACATTTTTTTGTGATCTCTCGATAATTCAGTTTTGAGGAGGTCCAGCTTAATATCTGGTAAAACTTATTATTTGAAAGTACATTTTTATGACTTGACAGTTTTGTATGAGCTCAGAACTTAAGAAACTGTGAGATTTTGTTAGAAAATCTGAAAGCATTGAATGTCACCCCCTAGCCTCTACCACAAAGTGACCTTTATTTATATATCACTTAATACAATGCACGTTGGGCCAAAACTGCTTTACAGAGATAAACAGGCAATAATGGAAAAATCAGGTAAGAAGTTTCATCGGTGTGAAACTGGTTGCTACTTTATGTCACAAAATGTTAACCTTAAATTCCTGTTCATTTCTGTATGATATGCTTACTCTCAAAATGACAATTTACTCATATGAATTGGCCATCTATTTGTTAAAACGGAAATGAATTTAACATTACAATGAGATAGTAATAACTGACTTCATACTCATACAATCTGCAATGCAAATATTAGTGATGAGACTTACTGTTACAGACAGATAAGAAAGACATTTGTTGTAACCTTAGCCTGAAAGAAGCAGAATAATTTTTTAGGGCCAACTTTTCTGTAGATCATCCATGTTGGCCTTTGTTTTGAAAGACATCCAAGTTGAACTGCAATTATCAAAAGCACAATATGCAGGGTAAGACTTTGTGTTTCTTGTAATCTTTAAAAAGTGTGATCTTAATTACACAATTAACTGTACATGTACTAATTGTAATACCACTAAAAAAAGCTATGTTTCCATCCAACTATGCATGTTTTGGAAAATTAAATCACTAATGCAGGGCGACGCAGTAGTTAGTGCTGTTGCCTCACAGCAAGAAGGTCGCTGGTTCGATCCTCGGCTGGGTCAGTTGGCGTTTCTGTGTGGAGTTTGCATGTTCTCCCTGTGTTCGCGTGGGTTTCCTCCGGGTACTCCGGTTTCCCCCACAGTCCAAAGACATGCAGTACAGGTGAATTGGGTAGGCTAAATTGTCTGTAGTGTATGAGTGTGTATGGATGTTTCCCAGAGATGGGTTGCATCTGGAAGGGCATCCGCTGCGTAACACGTGCTGGATAAGTTGGCTGTTCATTCCGCTGTGGCGACCCCGGATTAATAAAGGGACTAAGCCGAAAAGAAAATGAATGAATTAATAAATGCTTAATGGAAGCACTATGGTGTACATAAATGCTCATAAAAAACGTATTCGCCCAATTGCGTAGGATAAACTTTTTATACGATAGAAAAAAATGTGCGTAAACTATGATGGAATCACGTTTACCGAATAACTTCCAGCATAACTTCTAACAGATCACATGACAACAAAAAAGGTCACTGGGACAAACCAGCAGGCCGACCACATTCTAAAATCCCTCAGCCAAAGTCCATCATCAAAGTGGTTCAGTATTAATACCTCCAGAACTGTCTTGAACGTTTGTGCTCCCAAAGAACAATCTCATGCCTCTAAAAGCCACAGTGCGTTGGATTTCGTCTTCTTTGGTGCAAGTAAATATTATATAAGAAAAAAGGCCCACAGTGGCTTCTCTTACCACAGCTAATTCCAGTTGTCTTTTGGATATTTGGCACCAGTTTATCAAGAAGTGACAATTTTGTTCTCTTTGACTCATTGGAAAGAAACGATGCTGTATTCGCAAATGCTTTATGTGATATTTCAATATTACCCACAAGTCTAATTCGCATCTTTGAATGGAAACATAGCTATTGTGTGTTTGTCCAGGCCCTATAATAAAGATGGAAGACAACTGTTATTCAGCTCTCTACATTCACCATAATTTGTTAAATGTTTTGCAAGGTTGATAGTTCTGTTCTGCATGTGCAATTCAATTGTCACTAGCTTTGAAAATTATTGTTTTTTTAAAATCCATTTTTCCTATTGCTTCTCTTCATTTCATTTTTCTGTTATTCAAAACCCTCTGAAAAATCTCTCCTGTCGATTTTGTTAATTCCACACATCATGACCGCAGCGCTCTGGATTGATTTCATCTTAACCCAAATCCTCTGATTTATAACCTGCGTTGGCCTCTATAACAAAGCTATTTTTTAACATCGGCAAAAAGGTATTACATGAAAGCCTCTGGGTTCATTATTGAGGTGAAGTTCTGTTAAAAATGCTGGCTTGATGAAGTGGATGCGTAGGTGCCGTCCGTCAGCCGCTCTTACTCCGAGTTCGGCATGCTGAGATGACAAAAGCAGTTTGTTACACGGAGGCCTTGGCATTACTGCTTAATGATTTTAAGTGCTATCATTCAGAGATGATTCACCGCGTCTGTGTGCTAAACTTCTGTAATGACTTCCTTGCATTTGCCATTGAACAGACCGCTCAGTCTATGTGTGTGTGTCTGTGCATATGTGCATAATATGTGAGTCATAAAAGGAAAGACACAAGAATGGAAAGTGCTCTTCTGTTTTCTAATGAGTTGAGATCACCTGCAGTGTCGCTTCGGGACTGAAGAGAGCAGCTCGATACTGATGGCACGGTAGACAGCGGGACTGCAAGCCATTCAGGATTGTGCTTTTATCCAAAGCACCTTTAAAAGATAAACAAGTTTCACGTCATCAAACTGACCCTCCTTGATTCAGTGGGCGATTTTCCAGACTTTATGCTGATTGTGTGAAAGTCTGGGTTTTTAAGGCGAGAGGGAATTTTATGTGACTGATGCCTGCGGTTTCTCCTTCACATGAACTTCACCTGTCTAGACTGACACTGTTTTCTTTGAGAGAACATATTGGGGGATACACCACAATATTGAAATATATTCTGCTGCAGTATGTGGCGAGGGGGCGTGGCTGAGAGCTGTGGGAGCGAAACGAGGCCCGCCACAGATGAGAAACACCTGTGGCGCGCACCTGCCTCCAATCCCACGGAAGGAGCTCTGGACTATAAGAGGAGGAACAATGACAGAGGAGAGAGAGAGAGAGGACCGGGCCCAGACACATTGTTTTACTTTTGCTTTCAGTTTGACGGCAGTCTCCGTGAGGAGCCGCCGTCCGTTTGTTTTGGTTTAGACGGCAGTCTCCGTGAGGAGCTGCCGTCCCTTTTATTAATAAATATTTTAAAACTTCGTCGGTTCTCAGCCTACTTTTTCCCGGAGGCCAGGTGGCCGTGAACTTTACTACACAGTATTTTACAGTACCTGACAAAAGTCTTGTCATCGATCCCAGTTGGTGGAGCAACAAATCATAACTTGACTTCTAGTTGATCATTTGGAAAAGTGGCAGAAGGTCGATTTTTTTCTGATGAATCATCTGTTGAACTGCATCTTAATCATCACCAATACTGCAGAATACCCACATGGACCCAAGATTCTCACAGAAATCAGTCAAGTTTGGTGAAGGAAAAATCATGGTTTGGGGTTACATTCAGTATGGGGGCGTACGAGAGATCTGCAGAGTGGATGGCAACATCAACAGGCTGAGGTATCAGGACTTTTGTGCTGCTCATTACATTACAAACCACAGGAGAGGGCAAATTCTTCAGCAGGATAGCGCTCCTTCTCATACTTCAGCCTCCACATCAAAGTTCCCCAAAGCAAAGAAGGTCAAGGTGCTTCAGGATTGGCCAACCCAGTCACCAGACATGAACATAATTTAGCATGTCTGGGGTAAGATGAAGGATGAGGCATTGAAGATGAATCCTGATGAACTCTGGGAGTCCTGCAAGAATGCTTTTTTTGCCATTCCAGATGACTTTATTAATACTGTAAGTTATTTGAGTCATTGCAGAGATGTATGGATGCAGTCTTCCAAGCTCATGGGAGTCATACACAATATTAATTCTTTTCCACTGCACCATGACTTTATATTCTATACTGTACATTATTTCTGTTAAGTAACAAGACTTTTGTCTAAGCAAAGTCAGACCTTACTGTCCTAAATAAATAATTAAAAAACAAGGCATGATCATATTTTATTTTGGTAATATAAGTGTAATCTAGAGGCCTTTGCCTTTCATATAATCCACTTCTGATACCAAATGATCAAGTAGAAGTCAAGTCATTGTTTGTTGTTCCTAAAACTTGGATAGGCGACAAGACTTTTGTCAGATAGTGTATAGATAGATACATGGACTGCCAAATCAATATATTGTCCATTTTTTATTATACTATTTGGTTTAATATTAAATTATTTTTTCTTACAGTCCACTAGATGGTGGTGGTGTTGAACTTGAGTTTTTTTTCTGGCGAACAGCAAGTTAGTAAAATAAATATGCATCACTGAAAGGTGCATACAACTTTTTTTTTTGTCCGCTTGACAATGCCATTTTGCACTGCGGCAATAAAGCTGAACTGCCATCAACAAACTGAGACATGTATCCATTTGGTTGAAGGGATAGTTCACCCAAAAATATAATTTGTTAAATACAATTAATTATAATTGTTACTTACTATTTGTTAAACCCTTATGTCATTCCAAACCCAGAAGAACTTTGTGTGTCTTCAGAACACAAATTAAGATATTTTAGATGAAATCTGAGAGCTCCCTCATCCTCTATAGACAGTAAAGATTCTGACTCATTTTCAGGTTCTGAAAAAACATCCTCAAAACAGACATTTGCCTTCAGTGGTTCAATTGGAATATTACCAGTTTACACAAATGTTTTGTGCGTGCATAAAACCAAAATAACAGCTTTACTCAACAGTTTCATCTCCATCATTATCATTCAGTGTCAGTATAGGGCGCGTGTTCACAAGAGTGAAATAAAGCATGAATGAAGTCATGAAATTATTTTTATAAGCGCACTAAAGTAATCTGGTAGCTTCATAATATCAAGTTCGCCGATGACACAACAGTGGTAGGTCTCATCAGCAACAACGATGAAACGCACTACAGAGGGGAAGTGGCACAGCTGGCTAAATGGTGTGCCACTAACAACCGCTCCCTCAATGTAGTGAAGACAAAGGAGGTTGTGTTGGACTTTAGGAGAAACTCCGTTGACCACCCCCCACTGACCATTGACAGCTCGACTGTCGAGAGAGTCAGCAACACTAAATACCTGGAGGTGCACATCACAGAGGATCTCACCTGGACTACCAACACTACGTCCCTCTCTAAGAAGGCACAACAACGCCTACACTTTCTCCACCGGCTCCCTCCACCCACCCATTTACAGAGGAATCATTGAGAGCATGCTGACCAGCTGCATCACTGTCTGGTACGCTAGCTGCAGTGCTGCCGACCACAAGACCCTCCACGGTACAGTGAACACAGCTGAAAAGATCATCGGTGACCCCCTCTATCCTCCATGCAGGACATTTTGCTCTCACGGTGCTCCAGTAAAGCTAGCAGTATTGTGAAAGACTCTACTTATTCCTTCCACAGTTTTTTTATTTTTAAATAGTCCAGTGTTGTATTTGTATTTAGGATAAGCACCGTTGTCCTGCAAAACTAGACATTTCGTTCCTCTGTATGTCCACACATGTAGAGGAATCACAATAAAGCTCGACTTGACTTGATAAGTCGCACAGAAAGATTTGACAATGTTTTTTAATCAAAAAGTGGTAATAAATTTTAATATAACACAGAATAACACAACATAATATAGAAATACTATATCGAGATGGAATCATATTGTGAGAACTCTGATAATTCCCACCCCTTTGGTTTTCTTGGGCAGTTTGCCTGCTATTATTTGTGTACTTTTTTGTCATGGCTTATTCATCTCTCTCACGTCTGAAAGATTTAATTGAGTTAATGCATATTGAGAAATGAAGGAGGCATTCATTTCTGGGTTCTATTTGTCAGAGATAAACAAGACACATGTTTAAGAGCGCAAACCGTTAATGGCTGTTTAATTCTCAACATTCATCACCATAACAGTTCTGTTCCATTTTCTGCCTTTCTCGCTGTAACTACAACATTACATCCTCATTAATTTTGTTGCTAGTGTGCATTCTGGTAATTGATTCTCAGATATTGTCCAACAATCTCAATATATTATAATCGTGTTCATATTTATTTGTTTCCCCTTAATTAGTGCACAGCGTCTGTATAAAACACACTCCTAATTCTTCACTGGTATTAATGTAGAGACAGCCTTGATATACAGTGCTCAGCATAATTGAGTACACCCCATTTTGAAAAAGAATATTTGTCTTCGTTTCTCAGTGAATATAGGCAATGTATTTTGGTGCATTTAAACAAAACAGATTTATTAAACAGATATATTTATTAAAATAATATTTTAGTCACCAAACATATTTAGAAATTGAAAGATAATACAATAAAATTCAAGCTAAATATCACAAAAAATAAAAAATAAAAAAATACATCCTACAAAATTTCAACTACATTTTTAAAAATGTTTTGCTTTTCTTGATTTTTCCTCTTTTTGAAATTTGTATTTAATTTTTTCTATAACAGATCAATTTGGGTGTTATCATAAGTTAACTTGTAGATTAGCTCCAGATTTATATAATATTGTTTAGTTTCCTATTAAAAATATGAATTTAAAAGATAGATTTGTGAGGGGTGTACCTAGTATATGCTGAGCACTGTATCATTTGTTAAGGTATTACATCACTAGATGATGATTATGGCCAAAAGCATTCACTGTAGCAGTTTATCACAATATTTATAGAAATCTCAAAACAATTGAGTAATATCAGTCAAATTCTTTATTGTTATTTATATTGCTTACAAATGAAACCCTAATAGATAATTGACATGAGTGCCATGTGAGCTTTGCAGGTTAAAATCGCAAGTGAAACGCACATGAAACGTGACTTTGGAAAATTTCAATGAAAAAAAAAAAAATGGTCATGTGATTACATTCTTATTTCAAAACCACATGTTTTTCATGAGTATCACCTTTCACATGCAGTTTTAATGTGAAGCTGCTGTGAGAAACATCGGGGTTAACAAGTTGTTTCAGTAGCAGATATTACAACCGTACAAAATGTGAACAGGATTGTGATTTGGATTGTGAACAGGATTTTGTTTATCTTTATTGAAGTGTGTTGAACCAGTATTGATTTCCAAAACATATCATGGATGATTCTAGAATTGCGGTTATATTTTGCATCCCTTAGGTTACCTTTTTTTTTTTTTTACCATCTTTTCCAAAAACAAAAAAGCTTTAATGAAACAGTTTTGCATTTATATTTATTTAATATATAATATCATTATATGTATTGTATTTAAAAACATTCGTTTGAAGACTTCCACTCTACCTATTTTTTGCCTTCTGCCTCCTAAATCATGCATTCAGCTTCAATAATCATGAAAGAATTTAGCCTAATTTTCATCTTTTTTTGTGATTTTTCTCTACTAAGTTGTAAACATTTACATGAAATATCTGTTTTCTGTATTATTTGTAATTTCAGTTATAAAAAAAAATGTGTCTGTCCCTGCTTTCTGGTCAACTCTGTTGCATCAGTTACAATATAAAAAGGCTTAACGATCTTTTAAAGCACTGATAGAAAAAGCATGCGACTTGCTCCAAGTGATTTTACTTCCACTTATAAGAAACCCTGAAAGGCATTGAGGCATGGCATTTTCTTCTCTCAGTAATTTCTGCAAAAATGTTTAAGATACACCAGTAGTGGATTAAACGTCAGCTCTGTCATTGTGATATTATATTCATTTCTCATTCACTTTTTTAAATCGATTATATGATTGAAATACATAAAATTCAGTTTTAAGCATGCCATTTGGTATCTGGTTTGAGGTTTGCATCTTGAGCTAAAGCAAAAATAAATAGGGAAATGTGCCAATCTGTTTAGTGGTTTGAATATTTTAACCATAAGTTAAACAACAGTTAGTAACACAACCAAATGTTCCCTATCACGTTTAAGCATTTTTTATTATTTTACATAAATAATGGATTTAGTTGACTAAATTATACATTTATTGTATATCATTCCAGTTTATCCCTTTGACTGCCCCTCTACCAAACGGTTGACCATGTTTTTACTGTTTTAAATAATGACTGTTAAAGTCATTTAAAGAATGACTGTTTTAAATAATGGCTCACATGCACAGCATTGTTGGTTTACAAAAGAAAAATCAAACAAGCATCCTGTTGCGCTACTACGACACTTGATTTTTTGTTTTATTGTAAAAAACAAAACAAGAAATTGTTAAATGAGAATCTGAAATATCAAAACATCAAAAATGTTTTATTTTGATTATTTTTCAATTAATGGGTCTTACACTTCATATTTTCAGATTTTTTTATAGTGTATGCTATAATTTCGGTACTTTTACCATAAACTGACATATTAACCATTTGGTAGAGGCTGATATTTTAGAAATTATGTTTAAAAAAAATGCATTGAGTGTGTTTACTAGCAACATCAGGAGTTAAGAAATGGAATCCAAACAGTTAAAGGCTTAAAGAAAATGATGTACCTGCAATTCTGGAAATAGTCACACACATATAGACAATATGGTTTAACAATGATTTGAATGGATTTCAGCTAAAGGAGATTTTTTTGAGAGGAAAAAATAAAAAATGCTGTTTGTTTTCTTCACTTGAATGGCTCTGACTTTGGGTAATTAAGATACTGAAGGAATTCTTTGGGAGATGCTGAAACTTCTTTGCATTCTGTCTTTGACGCTCTCTTGTTTTTACTTTTCTGTGTGCAGTTCACACATCTTAATATATTTCTTTGCACAAAAAATAATGCTGTATTTGAACAAGGATACGGTTTTTCTCTTTGTAATATGAGCTCCTGTCTTTTTTGCATGAATGACTTTTGGACAACATATTTACATCACAGATAACATTTTCCCCACAACATACATACTGTATATAGCAGATGACATCTTCATTCCCTATTATTCAGGTCTGAGGACCTTACCGTATGCTACTCCACGTTGAGAGAATAAGCCATTGATTTAATACTCTTGTGTTGAAGTACCCTTTTAGAAATGATTTACATTGAAGTTAAGAGATGATCCCACTTTAAAATTGTCTGCTCTCACAAAGGAATATAGACAAATTTAAAGCAGCAGTGTTTGTTTGAGATTCAGATGTGACCAATATGTGCTGTGGGTTTGATTTGGGAGCAATGAATGTAAAACTATAGGGTCATTTGACTTTATATACAGTGTGTCCGTGAGGCCTTAAAGTCTTAGGGCTCTATTTTGCCGATCCAGGTGCAAAGTCCAAAGCGCAGGGCGCAAAAGCATTAAGGGCGTGTCAGAATCCACTTGCTATTTTAATGATGGAAAAATCCGCTGTGCGCCGCGGCACATGGTCTAACATGGTTGAGCTTATTCTCTTAATGAGTTATGGGTGTGTTTTGAGAATAAACCAATCAGAGTCTCATCTCCCATTCCCTTTAAGAGTCAGTTGCGTCGTGCAATAGCACATTTGCTATTTACATGGCAGACTTTGGAAAAACTGAGGGCTTCACTAGCGAGAAAACAGTTAAACAGACCATCTGCAGCGCGAGAATGAGAGATGAGCCTCCTCATTCTTTACTTTCACTTTCACTCTCTTCCATGGATAAGAATGGATAAGAAGTTGTACGCACAGACATCCATTAGCCTACATAATTAATTTTGTTTAAGCGCAAAGATTTGTTTCAAAACTATTTCTAAATTCAGTTCTAATTTCCAGCAAACGAATAAATGAACAATAATAACGAACTGTGGTCAAAAAACTATTTCACAGGTGGGCAAATCTAAGCTTGTTTTTATTAAAATAAATATGCATATAATAAATACTACTACTACTACTAATAATAACATTATACAAAAGCAAATTGTCATGAATAAACTGAAAAAGCCCCCCGAGATGAAGGCATAAAGGCAGTAGTTTTTATATTTATGTAGAAAATAATAATTTTTGTAAATTTTATTCCTTTAATTCTTTTTCATTTCTAAAGATATTTGCGTATTGTACATCCTGTGTGTATTAAGCAATGTTTAAGGGAGGCGCACAACTGACGCGCTCTGCGCTGGACTTTAGACCTGCTCTCAGCTGGTCTATTGAGCAGTCTGTTTTAGTTCCTCAAAATAGCAACTTGCCATCAATGCGCCTTAACACGCCTCCTTTTTTAGACCAGAACGCCTATGGGCGCACATATGAGCACAAATGCATTTGCTATTTAAACAGTGTGGTGCAAAACGTCAAAATGACACTTGTCTCGAGCTGAAACTAGCAAACAAAAATTGCGTCACGCCTTGCGCCACATTGCACCGGGTGTATGATAAGGGGCCAGAATGTCTTAAATTTCAAAAACAAAATTTAAGGCATTAAAGAGTCTTAAATTCATTGAAATACTTTGCTGTTGGTCTTAAATCATGTTAAACAGGTCTTAACTTTGCTTTGTCCAAGTAAAGCTACCCAATTACCAATTATACATCTTAAAAAAGCAAATTCTCCTAATTAAACTCCCTAAGCAGGGAAAGAAATTAAAGCCTTTACATAATCTTCCATTTATATAAAAACGATTTACTAAAGTAACGGGGCTTTTAGAAAAAATCCTTAGTGTTTAGCCTTGTGTGTAAGTCTAAAATTTAATTCATTATGGTCTTCAAAGGGTCTTTAAAAGTCTTATATTTGTCTTAAAGAAACCTGCAGAAACCCTATGTATAGCTTTACATTCACAGATATGTCATATTGAAGCTTTTGTGCTTGATATTCAAATTATGAAATGTCAGTCGAAATTAGCTTTATATTTAACAATCAACAAAATGGAAGACCTTTTTATTTCTTTGTATTCTATTTATATATGTTTTTGCTTCACTTGGATTAACAAAAAATTAATTGTTCAAAATAAAACCTTCAACATTTATTAACAAGTTAAATGTACATTTACATGACAACAATGTACTAAAAACTAAAATCCCAAAGGTTTTTCCTTGACACTGTGGTCCACTACTGTTGTTTTGGTTGTCTAGTACATGTACATGATTGTAGATTGAACACGTAAACATTTTTCAGAGACAGTGAGTCTGGTTCACTAATATTTATGTGCGTTTTTCATATTTATACGGACATTTAAACTTCTCTCAAAAACTTTCAGCCTAATTCACAAGCGCATACTTACAAGAGTTTGTTCTTAAACTCGTTCTTCTGTTAGAAAATATTAATTGTTCTCAGTGAGCATCTTAATGCATGATATTATTAATTTGCATAATACACACCCACACTAGCTCCATATAAGGGCTTTCCACAAAGCATTAGTGAATGAGACCTATTATCTAACAAAAACAATACTTTGAACACTTATTTAAAAAGGTTACATTTTTCATGACCCCAAAATGCCAGTGTCATGAAAAGGAATGGCCAAAGCACATTAAAAGCTGTCAAAAATCTTAATTTAATGTTGGCCTGTTGGACAGAAAAAAATTATGAAACACATTTTATAAATGAAAGTGTTTATTTTTGGATAAGTTTTGCTTGAGACTTCAAAAGTGTTGAGTTGGGGTTGCATCAACATTGAAATGCAAACAAGTTCTTCATTAAATATTGAAGTGTGTAAGGCTGATGAAAGTCTATTGGAATTCGTCTCAAGAATTCAGTGTCTCTACAAATAAGAGAATCTGTGTGCCCTTGCATGGTTGAGAAGTGTAGGGTTCAGTTAAGTGCACACAGACAGAAACACGTCCCTCCATACTAAGTGTGTCCTTGGGATCTCTAGCTCTTCGGTTTCATAAGTGCACTTTTCAGCACTCAAGGAAATCGTACAAATACAACACATGACAGATGAAAGGGTTTGTGCTGGAATTACCTGACGAGTAACTCGTTTCCTGTTGCTCATGATCAATTTGGAAATATTTGACAATCCTGGTTTGTTTGTTTGACAGGTTTTTTTTTTTTCTTTCCAGGAGTGAGTGACTTTGTAGTTGGTTCTGCTCTTGTTAGACCTTTTGCAAAGCTAAAAATACCAAGCACAGTGGTTAGCGGAGGTCAGACACAAAAGTTGCAATATGTGTTTCATAACTCTGTACTGCCATTTCTTAGTATTTCCATCCTGCTTCTGCTGACTTCTTAGTTCAAAATGCAATCTTTTCTTATTTCCCCAAGAACTTTTTTACATGCTAGCTAAAATTAATAACTGTTTACTAGCATAACTATTCAATCATTCGTTTATTTAGGTAGTTAGTTAGCAGTGTTCGGGGTAATGCATAAGATGTAATGCGAGTAACTAGTAATGTAACTCATTACTTTTTAAATTGCAAGAAAATATCTTTTTCAAAAATGGAATGGTAATTACTTTGTTCTAGCTTAAATGTGAGTATGTACAGTTGAAGTCAGAATCATTAGCCCCCTTTGATTTTTTTTTTTTTTTTTTTTTTTTTTTTTTTTAAATATTTCCCAAATGATGTTTAACAGAGTAAGGACATTTTACAGTATGTCTGATAATATTTTTTCTTCTGGAGAAAGTCTTATTTGTTTTATTTCAGCTAGAATAAAAGCAGTTTTTAATTTTTTTAAACCATTTTAAGGACAAAATTATTAGCCCCTTTAAGCTATATTTTTTTTCCAATAGTCTACAGAACAAACCATCATTATACAATAACTTTCCTAATTACCCTAATCTGGCTAGTTAACCTAATTAACCTAGTTAAGCCTTTAAATGTCACTTTAAGCTGTATATAAGTGTCTTGAAAAATATCTAGTCAAATATTATTTACTGTCATCATGGCAAAGATGAAATAAATCAGTTATAAGAAATGAGTTATTAAAACTATTATGTTTAGAAATATGTTGAAAAAAAAAAATCTCACGGTTAAACAGAAATTGGGGAAAAAATAAACAGGGGGGATAAAAATTCAGGGGGGCAAATAATTCTGACGTCATGCATTTACTTATCTCAGTTGCACAAAAACTGATTCAATCACCTTCTGTGCCCATAAAATGAATAAAAACTGTGAAATGCAAACCCTGGATATTCAATGCTAAAGAAAGTTAACTTTTCATGCCTCCAATTCTTCATGCAATCCGCAAAAGTTTGTTAGAGCTTCTCGTCTACATTTCCTTCAGCCTGAGATGTATTTACTTCACTTTTCACTTTTGGTGTTAAAGAACTTTACATTTTCCAAAAATAATCGGTACTTTTTATGTTATTTCAAACATTATTATTATACAAGTCTAGCCTAGGGCAACGCGGTAGCGCAGTAGGTGGTGCTGTCGCCTCACAGCAAGAAGGGTCACTGGTTCGAGCCTCGGCTGGGTCAGTTGGCGTTTCTGTGTGGAGTTTGCATGTTCTCAGCATCGATCGCTATAGACTGACAGTACTCCAGGGGAGGGGCTTGGACCAGCCGTGAGTTTCTGCAGGTTTGTGTGATTCGAACATTTAGAAACGAAACTTATAAGAAAGTTGTATAATTTTATTGGTGATTCCTAAAATGAAATTCAATCATAAGCTTGGCAAGTAGTTTTGGAGAATTTGATGTTTCCCCATCAGACAGAATGCCTGAGCTTACTGCCCGAGAGTTTCAAAGATGGCCAGCGAGTGAAATGACTTGTCTTAAAGGGACTTTGGTTATGCATTCGTTTTTTTAAAATAGCTCTTATGTCCATTGTTGTGTTTGTATTTATGATTATTTTATGTAGCACTGTTGTCCCGTGAGACAAGACATTTCATTCCTCTGTATGTCCACACATGTAGCGGAATGACAATAAAGCTCGACTTGACTTGATATTTAGGTACCTTTTTAAAGAAGTAATGCAAGATTATAACTTTACCCCAACACTGCTGTTGGTTACTTCTCTTTTCATTGTAAAATTCAGTTCAAATTTCTTTGTATCATGTTTATTTATAACAACTTTACATGTTTCTATCTGTAAGAGCAATGGGGTTATCAGAAATGCCAAAGTAATTTTCATATATAGTAGTTATAGTAGATTTTGTCGTGCATGCAAGCAGAAGTGAACATTATTAAGGCATTTCATTTTTTTTTTTTTGCAATGTAAGTCACAGGATATTCCTTATTAATTTATATATGAAGAGTTCAGGTGCAAAACCCTCTAAATAATAATAATAATAATAATAATAATTCCTTACATTTATATAGCGCTTTTCTAGACACTCAAAGCGCTTTTACATATTGGGGGGAATCTCCTCAACCACCACCAATGTGCAGCATCCACCTGGAAGGCGCGACGGCAGCCATTTTGCGCCAGACCGCACACCACACACCAGCTGATTGGTGGAGAGGAGACAGAGTGATGAAGCCAATTATGATATGGGGAGGGTTCGAAGGCCATGATGGACAGAGGCCAGTGGGCAGATTTGGCCAGGATGCCGGGGTTAAACCCCTACTCTTTCTCGAAGGACATCCTGGGATTTTTAACGACCACAGAGAGTCAGGACCTCGGTTTAACGTCTCATCCGAAAGACGGCGCTCACTGAGCAGTATAGAGTCCCCGTCACTATACTGGGGCATTAGGACCCACACACGCCACAGGTTGGGCGCCCCCTGCTGGCCTCACTAACACCACTTCCGGCAGCAACCTAGCTTTCCCATGTGGTCTCCCATCCAGGTACTGACCGGGCGCAGCCCTGCTTAGCTTCAGTGGGCGACCATGTGAGAGTTGCAGAGAGCTAGCTGCCGGCTAAATCCATCAGGCCTCTTTTCTTGGCTCCTCTGATTAGGTTTAGAAGTTTCATTTTATATGTAATGAAAAGGTTATTAGCTGGTAAATAAAATAACTTTTTTTTTTGTCAAAAAATGTCCCTTCAGACAATACTTTGGTTTTTAACAAGGTAGATTTTCTTTTGCGTCAAAACCAGCTAAATCCACCAGTGCTTTTTATGCAAAAACCTCTAAATCCGCCTATTGTAACAATACAGTGTAATTAGCTGAAAAATCACTAAAGATGCAATTAGAAATTATTTTTACCAAACATAAAACACATACACAAACCACCTGAAGTTAAAAACACATAAATCTGTCAAGTAAGTGGTTCATTCCGCTGTGGAAACCCCTGATAAACCAGGGACAAAGCAGAAGGAAAATGAATAAATGAAATCTGTCAAGTAAGTGCATTAATCAATGACATTAAAACTGACATTAATTAAACCTTAACAATCTGTTGTGGTTTCAGATATTTGGCATTTAGATATAATGGAAGTAATGTAAACATTGTAAACCAAGCTTGTTGCATTTAAATAATGTGTAAAAACATTGTGAAACATCAATATCTGTGCATTGTCCATTAATATAAAAGCTTATCATACATATGGGTATTATGAAGTAATATAAATAATGTATAATTTTATACATTATATTTATCTTTTTAAAAATAGCTTAAATTAGCAAATGAAACACAAGGGTGGCCTACTGGGCAAAAAGGGGATGTCTCTCCCCTTTTTAGAAGCTTTCATTCATTCATTCATTCATTCATTCATTCATTCATTCATTCATTCATTCTCTCCATGTTTAAGGTCTTGATCTCTTTTTCGTCTCTTGTTTATCCTCATAGCATCCATGTGTAATAGAAGAAAGGCGTCTTAAATTCGTCTTTCGTGAAATGGTGTTTCCGTTTAATGTATAGTAAATCGGACTCATTCAAAGTAGCGTCGCTGCGCGAAAAAACGTTATGAATGCAACTTACACTTCCGATTGTACATTGTGTTTTCTTTTCATTTAATGCACAGAGTTTTGAGGTAATGGACATTTTGATTTGCCATTCAGTGACAGTCGGACAGGCTCATGCAATTCATCAAACTCCATCTTTTAAATCTAAATTGAAAGCGGTCTCCTCATAAAACCCAGCATATCAGCACGGCATTACGTTAAAAACACGATTCGATTTGCGCCTTCTGATTGGTTCTCGGGATATAGCGGCTTTTGCTATCAAAGGCAAGTGGCGTTTAGAGGCTTTTGCCAACAAACTGTTATTTCTGAATGCGCTGATGCTGAGATTTAGATGATTTGAAGCAAATATATTTGTTAAACCATGTACTCCGTGCCTAAAGCATTCCCCCAATGCCAATCTCAGGGCAATTCGTAACTTTTTGATTTAGTGGCTAATTGTATGAATTTGTACGATCTAATTCGTACAAATTAGTACGATTTGCTCATCACTCAATGACGGTTAGGGGTGGGGTTGGGTTCCACGTCTCTCTTTTAAAATCGTTTTAGAGGTTTAATATCCACGAACACAAGTCTGTCTCACTATTAAATCAAGTATAGCACCCTTTCATTTATTCCTTCAAAAATGTGACATTCCATGACCATTGCTCATTATGACTGGGTTCTGAGATTTCATCAGCATTTCTAGCATTGTTGAACTTCAAATCATAGGTTTAGTATAAGCAAGAGTAAATTCAAGACAAAGCTCAGTGTCAGCATTTTTTCACTCTACACATAGCAGACTCTAGGTTGGCATGCTGCTGTTGAGGGTCTGGCATGTGTCTGTCTGTTTCCTCTGACCCGACGTCTCTTTCAGCCTCAGGTGTGGAACTCGTGAAGATCTCCCTGACAGCTTTAAAACAGGCTGCTGCTTTAAATACTCTCACCTGCTGCCACATCACTCCAATTATCTCCAATCGTCCTCCTCTCTGGAACATGCACACATACATGAGCACACCCATGAAGACCAGATCCTCCCTATCTTTCCCTTTCGACGTCCCTCCCTGCCTTGCAGATGCGCTAGTTAGCATGGATCAGGAACAGTGCTGACTGCGCTGACATCTGTACTCCGACAGGAACCAACCAACCGCACCAAGACATTCAGCCTATAGAGACGGATGCAGTTATTCTGAGCACTGTCAGATTGTGACATTCGGACGGGTTGATTGACAAGGTGTAATAAGAGGAACGGGAGGCATGGAGTGTCCATTATCACTGCCGGTGTTTTGTGAGGTTTTCCTCCCCTTGAGGGATTGTGAGTAATGATTGGGCTGGAGAGCTCTCGGTCTCCAGGACCCCAGGGCAAACACTGGACACTATAGTTTGGAGAAGCCCTCTTAATAAAAAGTGGTGCCGGTTTTCTCCATGTTCACCTGACGCTCTTAATAATAGTATTAAGCAGCATCAGCAAGTTTGTGTTGATGCAATAGCTAGAAATGGAACGTTCCATTTTAAGCTCTGAATTTTTTTTTGTCAGTTGTGGGACATGCTGTACTGTATATCTGAACTATTTTGCCTTTAGTACACCATAACTTCAGAATTAGACGTGTGATAATTGCCGTTTGAAGGCAGGTTGTCACAATACAGAAGTTTGGCAAATATGTATTAATTGTTTTCAGATAAAGAATTACAATGAAATTTGATGCTATATTAAATATCCTTGAACAGTCAGAAATATATATATATTTTTTTTTTGTTGTTTTATTTTATTTTATACACCAATATTCATTGTGTGAAAACACTCAAATCTCACCTACCAACTCTGATATTGCAAAAATTGCTAAATTTTGTTTTCCTATCTCTTCTGACATAGTGTAGATGTTTTTAAAGGGGTGGTCCAGAGTGTATTTTTAAGGTTTGGTTGTGTTTATAAGATGCAAAGCAATGTGTGCTCATGCTTCATTTGTAGAAAATTGCATTATTTATTTCATATATCTTACTTTAATTATACAGTATACAGCTACTCAGCAAACATGAAAACGACTGTCATATTTCCAAGTTCCTCTGAAAGGCCCCCCTTAAGAGGCTCTGATTGGTCAGCTAACATAATGTGCTGTGATTTGCGGATCGGCTCCACATCACCAGGAAACGCGCTGTGTAAACAGTCAGTCAGAGTAGCTGTTAGCCGTATCAATTTGTGAATCAGACAGAAAATGACACAGAGGATACAGCTGAGCCTCATGCCTGCTCTCTAAAATAAAATCTGACAAGTGTCTTTCATATATATTTGGAATAAGCATGTGTGAGTAATATGAAACATTCACATATCCTTTGCGAGTTTGTTATTTGAGATGTAGAACGCATGGAAAGCGTCCACATAGGGAGACACTGCAGCGCTGGGTAAGATTGCGGCTGTTTACAGTGGTTTGATAGATAAATAAATATGAATTTGTAGCTAAATTGTTAGCTGTGCCAAATGGCATTTCCCATTGTTTATAGCCTTGTTTGCGCCCTCGCTACAACATACTGTTAATTCTCTGGAACATAACTAAAATTAAATTGTAAGCACTTCTAGGGCTGCACGATATTGGAAAAATCTGACCTTGCGATATTTTGTTTTGCTGCGATATGAATATAACTCCACTAGGTGATTTAAATAGCTCTATTCTGAATTTCTTTAATTTAGATCAACTGGGGTGATCAAGTTTTTTACTATGCAGTACATCTCTACTGTATAAAATATTATAAATTACAGCCATTTATTCAATTCAATTCATGTTTATTTCTATATCGCTTTTGCAATGTAGATTGTGTCAAAGCAGCTTAACATAGAAGTTCTAGGAAAATTAAAACCGTGTCAGTTCAGTTTTCAGAGTTGAAGTTCAGTTTAGTTCAGTTAAGCATGGTTAAAATTCACTGCTGAAAGTCCAAACACCGAAGAGCTAATCCATCGATGCACAGCTCCACAAGTCCCAAACCAAGAAAGCCAGTGGTGAGGAACAAACCTCACCAATTGACGAAAGTGAAGAAAAAAAAAAACATTAAGAGAAACCAGGCTCAGTTGGGCACGACCATTTCTCCTCTGGCCAAACTTCTATATATAAATAACATAGCAAAAATAAAAGTGAAATAAACAGTGCTTTCTGGTTTACACTGTAACAGTGTTCAAGTACAGCAATTGAACAGTCAAATGTAAAATAACATGGTCATCATTGTATAATTCATTTTTAAAAAGAATATTTAGTAATATGTTTGTCTTTTAATCTTTAATAAACAATCTAAGCATGCGATGGGACTATTGCGAATACATTGCGATATCAATGCTCAAACGAAAAATGGTTCATCCCTAGTATATGATATCGGCACTTATGTATTTAAATAATTTACCATGTATTGTGTAATAGTCTTTATTACTGTAACTAAATCACATTTTCCTTTAATTCATCTTTTTTTAGTCGCAGGCAATGTGTCTGTTTGTTTTGGTTAACCAGTACTTCTGCTAATATTATTTTTCAAGAAAATCTCATCTCAGTCATTTGCAAATAATTTAGTATATTAAAGCACACTCTTGTTTATTAATTCATTTGTATGTTTTTCCAAAGAGCAAAATCTGTATTTGTAATCTTTGTGGTAACACTTGAGTTTAGGTCACAATTCATGCTATTAACCACTGGCTTATTACCTGCGTATTATTTAGATATTCTCTGTTCATTAGTAGTTATAAATTATGATCTTGTTCTGCATCCCTAATCTTACTGTTAGATTTTGCTGTATTTGGCGTAACCGTTCTTGGGACTCATCTAATACATTGAGTATTAGATGACTCTAAAACATAAAATTAGTAAGCTGACCAAAGTTCTTACGGGGAGAAGACTTTATCAAAGACACTGAATAGTGCAGTTCCTCAGCAGTGATGTTAACTTATTGGTCTTCAAGTAACCCTCCACCCCCCCGGAAATCACCAAATTGGTTTGGTTGGGTCACAACTCTTGACTTCCTGTTGGCCATTTTGTTCACACCTTTACAGATGCAGATATTTATTTGCATATGAAACAAGCCATACAATCTATCGCTACCCAAAACTTAAACCCAACTTCTACCTTACTAACTAATAATAAACAGCTAATTAGTAATTTAATAAGCTAGTAGTGTTAGTTAATGGTTTGTTCATACTCTGAATTGTGACCTAAAGTAAAGTGTAGCCATCTTATTTTTCAACCAATAAAACTCACTCTTATCTAATTCCAATAAGAAATGCACCAGATTGCTGAAATGGGTTATGAATAACTCTTCTGTCCAAGATTGTGTATGGTGCTTTAATTGAGCAGTAATTTGACCGTTCCTCCTTGTGTTTGGTCCTCCAGCAACAGCGTACGGTCTACAGACTGACCCTGGTGAAGGCCTGGAATGTGGATGAGCTGAAGGCCTACGCGGATCTCATTGCCCTTGGCCAGCCAGATTTCATCGAGGTCAAGGTATGCCTCTCACCCGCCTAATTTAGCCATCAGCTTCTAATGAGGGTCTATGAACCCTTTTTGGGTTTAATAGGTAAAACTTTATGAAGCTATTGCTGAAATCCCTAGCATTTCCTCCTAAGCCTTTTTGCAGGTAATGAACGAGCTCATTAAATTTATTCTCCTAATGCATTTGCTGAGACCGATGAATCGAGGTAGGATTGATTTTGACCTCAGATAAGATAAATTTGTAGTGTTTGCTGCACAAGCTACTCAATGAAATGGATTTGAAATGGTTTGAATGCTTAATTGGTAAAGAAAATGTTTAGATAACCTGCTTTTGTCTCTTTTGTATCTGTTGTAGATTGAGAGTTGTTAATTGTTGCCAAAATGAACTAAAACACCAAACAAAATGTGTCCCTTGTAAAAGTTGAACAACATTAAAAGAGATATGATAAATGTATTTACTTCTTTCCCAGTTATAAAAAAAGAATAAAGACTGAGAAGATGCCTAATGACATTAAGGCTTTTAGTAAGCTGCAGCTATGGAGCGAACATGTTAAGATACTGTAGATATAAGCATACACCTAAACCAAATAACATACCAACGGTGTTTATATACACAAAGACTCTAAACCAGGGGTGTCCAAACTCGGTCCTGGAGGGCTGGTGTCATGCAGATTTTAGCTCCAACTTGCCTCAACACACCTGCAAGGACGTTTTTAGAAAGCCTAGTAAGAGCTTGATTAGCTAGCCCAGGTGTGTCTGATTGGGGTTGGAACTAAACTTTGCAGGACACCGGCCTTCCAGGACCGAGTTTGGGCACCCCTGCTCCAAACACTTTCGAGTATTTAGTGAAATTCACGTTAAAAGATCACATTATGTGAACATGCCAATGTTTGTCAGTCACTGAAGGAGAAAGTTCAAGCTTATTTGTGGAGAGACCTGGCGATTGGTCAGTTTCAGTGCGGTCAGTAAGTGTCCTGTTTTCTCCAGGTATGATCGATGCAACAGTGAAGACGGAGTGTTGACATGTTTGTTGTCTGTTGCATTTCTTTTTTCTGCCTCTTCTCACCGTGAATTTCACTCCACCAATTAACATTATAACATTACTACTTGTGGGGGGAAAATAAAAAAACAAAAAGTGGCACAATGAGGGTTTGACTATCCAATTTGTGTTAAAATTGCTTCAGGCAGCAGCAGTGGCTGACCGAGTGCATGCATTTGCTACTCACTGCCCAGCTAAAGAAAATGGTGGCCCCATAGTCCAAAATAAATGTGGATTTAAAAAACTTCTATTGATTTTTTACTTCATATCTCATTGACACATTATTTGTTATATTAAAACAACACACTTATTTTTTTTACAACTCCCCTAGAGTTAAACATAAGTTTTACCCATTTTTTTTAATCCATTCAGCCAATCAGCAATTCTTTTAACTTAGTTTAACATAGATAATTGAATCAGATTAGACCATTAGCATCTCGCTCAAAATTGACAGCGTTTCTAGAATTTTCCTAGTTAAAGATTGAAAAATCTGTAGCTACATTGTGTACACTAAGACCAACAGAAAATCAAAAGTTGCTATTTTCTAGGGCGATAATCTGGCAAGGAATTATAATCTCATTCCAGTGTAACAATCAAACAATGATATTACGCAGTGCCTGAAAATCATTCTCTAAGCCATGCAAGTGTTGACAACCCTTTAAGAGAAAACTTCTGATAAGTGCATTTAAAATTAACCAACCAATCTGCCAACCTCAAATATGAAAGCTGTTATTTGTTTGTTTATTTATTTATTAAGAGGAACAAGGAGAAATGTTTGTTTTCAGCTTCATTTTAGTCAATGTAATTACATATTTATAAGAGGGCTTTCACACTAGCACTTTTGGTCCGCATCCTGGTTTGTTTGACGTCAGAGTTCGGTACGTTTAGTTAGTGTGAAACTTTCGTTTTCATAACGTTCATTCAAGTGTGTGTATTTGTGTGTGTGTGTGTGTGTGTGTGTGTGTGTGTGTGTGTGTGTGTGTGTGTGTGTGTGTGTGTGTGTGTGTGTGTGTGTCACTCAACTTGGCAACATGCAGGACTGATCCAGTGCAAACACAATGATAATGTCTTCTTGTCTCCTCCAAAAACGATTTCTGCGTACATCACGAGATGTTCTATATGTTTTTAATATTTTTGCGGCAGATAGACACAAGTGGCTCTCTGTATTTGGGTTTTGGTAACAAAACTAAAAGATTCAGTAAGAGCAGAACAACCGTAATGTGTGTACGTCTTTCCATTTTTGTGCTTTGCTTTCGTGCTTTCACCTAGCGACAGTTGTACACACAATAGCAGCTTGATGACACAAGACAATGACAAAAGACAATGTGAACACAAACTACTCAAGAAGTTGGACCAGGCAATCAAAAATATGAAAGCACCATAAAAAACACCCCTGACTGGGTAAATCCTGAGAAAACAAAACATTTGGCATACAGAAAAGCAATCACATATATTATTCCAGTTTTACTCTGTAGTGGGATGACACTAAAGTCATCATATAATCTAGGCTCTTAAATATTTAACTTTATTAATAATGGACCTTTTTCACAAGACTGTTATGCGTTTAATGTCAAGTTCAGACTGCATGATTTTAGCCCCGATTTTGACTCGCCGACACGTTTTGAGAAATCACAGACAAATCCCTGAAATCACAGGTCAATCGGTGAAAACATCTGTGTCACCACTACTTTGAAAATCATGCAGTCTGAACTCGGCATAACGGTCATCATAATCTTACATTTTTGAAAGTTTTTAATACTTTGTTTTAAAAAAAAAAAACAAATGAACATTTATATGCATTTATAAATCTATTATATCATCTTTGCGTCAAATTACAAAAAACGAATTACCGCTTATGTGAGGATTTTGTAATGCAGCGTCTATGGGGCTGAGAGTAAATTTGACGTTATTCTCTTCTCTGGCTGCCGTCATCAGTTTCACACAATTTTTCCCCTTTTTTCTGAAAGTGCTGATGACACCATTGAGAAGTTTTTCTTTTATTATTTAAGCAAATAGAGTTGTGAAACAGGAAACAGGAAATGTGAAAAGGGTCTCTCATAGAGACATAAGATATCGGCGCCAATAGCCTAGTGGTTGAGCGCGCTGACATATAGCACCATGGTGCTCATGTCGACCCAAGTTCGATTCCCGGCTCGAGGTCCTTTGCCGACCCTTCCCCTCTCTCTGCTCCCAATGCTTTCCTGTCTGTAACCTTCACTGTTCTATCCAAATTAAAGGTTAAAAACCCTTAAAAAAATAATTATAAAGACATAAGAAAAGATGTGTTACTCCATCCTGAAGTGGAAATCAATCAGAAAATCCACGCCATCACTTCATTATTACTTCAAGAAGATTGGCTTGTATGTTTTTCAAAATCTCTCCTACCCATTCATTTATTCATTCATTTTCTTTTCAGCTTAGTCCCTTTCAATAAAAAAATAGCCATGAATCTACAGTACAACAATTTGAGTGTAAACAAATGATTATGGAGTTAATTTTAATAAGTGAAAAGCCTCCAGTTATTATTTTCAGAATGCACTTTACATTTAATTCCTCTTTCTAATGATCCATGAAGACCCGAGTCAGTCGCCTGTGAAATGCCAGGATTGTTGCATTTAAATAGTCATCTAGTGACTTAAATGGCTTTTTAATCAAATGCTAGTTTTTAATTCAGACTCTCATCCTACTTAATCAATCTGTCCTCAAGATTAATGCAATTGAACTGATTAAATCTCTGCCTGTTTTTATTTGCCTTAATGCAGCTGGAGTCTGTTGACCTGTGTAATTACACCGTACTACTTTAATTGTCCCAATGTCTAACCGATTCACTTGTGACCAGCACGGGTTCACATAACGTTTTGTGCAGTCTCTAAGCACTTCTTGCTGTTCCTCCATCCAGTCTTTCACATCAGCTGAACTATCATTTTATTCACTCTCATTTCTCCTGTGTTCAGCTGCAGTTTGCATGAAATCTTCCAGGTATTTTTTCCCCCCCTCCTGCACTCTTATCTTCACATTAGCAGCTCTTTTTCTTATTGTGGTGAATGGAGGGCTGTTATAAAGAGATCCTGAGAATTGCCCATAATCTCATTAGGAGTCGACATCCAGTAATATGACCCATGTGCTCCTGCCCCATAGGGAGTCCACATCAGCGCATTCACATTCAAAGCAGAGCCACTCCAAAATAAAGCCGGCTTCAACTATGACATGCTGTTACCTAGCAACAATAATCGCCCACTTTGCTAGAGCGCAGAAGGCTGGATCTACGCCTTCTTCACTGGGATAAAATAAAGGCCATGAAGAAGTGAGAGGAAAATATTGCTGAGTTTACCCTGCGTGAATCTCTGAGCCTGCATTCATCTTTTAATCATTTGTCAGATAATGCTAATGTCAAATGTTTTTTTTTTTAATATTTGAGACATTTGGTGATGTTTGATTTTGCAAACTTGAACTGGTTGTTCACATATAGCTCTGATGAAAAGTGCTCATCTTACTCTTTTAAAGAGATTTTTTTTTATTAATTCTTTTAATGTCAGCATTCCAGTGCAAACACAAGTTTTGCTTATTCCCAAAATTGGTTACACGGCTAGAATCGTTATTTTTAATTATCACATGAAAAAAATGCTATGGTAATACATAATCATTACCATAGTGTTTTTAAACCACATTGTTTTATGCTGTATATTAAATTGTATTGCGCTGTATATACACTACCTGAAAAAGTCTTGTCGTTGATCATTTGGAAAAGTGGCTGATGAGTCTGATGAACCATCTGTTGAACTGCATCCCAATCATCACCAATACTGCAAAAGACCTATTGAAACCCGCATGGACCCAAGATTCTCAGAGAAATCAGTCAAGTTTGGTGAAGGAAAAATCATGGTTTGGGGTTACATTCAGTATTGGGGCATGCGAGAGATCTGCAGAGTAGATGGCAACATAACAGCCTGAGGTATCAGGACATTTGTGCTGCTTATTACATTACAAACCACAGGAGAGGGCAAATTCTTCAGCGCTCCTCATACTTCAGCCTCCACATCAAAGTTCCTGAAAGCAAAGAAGGTCAAGGTGCTCCTGGAATGGCCAGCCCAGTCACCAGATATGAACATTATTGAGCATGTCTGGGATAAGATGAAGGATGAGACTTTCAAGGTGAATCTATATAATCTTGATGAACTCTGGGAGTTCTGCAAGAATGCTTTCTTTGCCATTCCAGATGACTTTATTAATAAGTTATTTGAGTCATTGCAGAGATGTATGGAAGCAGTCCTCCAAGCTGATGGGAGTCATACACATTATTAATTGTTTTCCACTGCACCATGACTTTATATTTTATACTGTACATTATTTCTGTTAAGTGACAAGACTTTTGTCTACGCAAAGTCAGACCTTACTGTACTAATTAAATAATTAAAAGTCAAGGATTGATCACATTTTATTTTGGTAATATAAGTGTAATCTAGAGGCTTTTGCCTTTCTTATAATCCACTTCTGAAACCAAATGATCTACTAGAAGTTATTATTTGTTGTTCCTAAAACTTGGATAGGCGACAATACTTTTGTCAAGTAATGTATTATAGTATTTCCATACTGTTTTGTTAACTATAGTGGATTGATAAACTGTAATAATACTGTGATATACTTCAGTTTTCAGTACAGTAAACTGTGGTGTGTTGTAGTATAATATATCCTGTAGTTGTAGAAAACGACACTATTGGCTTTTATATTATTATAGTTGTTGTGTTTGCATAGCAACTACAGAATCACCACAACAGGCATGTATGTACAGTCAAAGTCCCTTTAAGGCAAGTCAATTCACCTGGTGGCCATCTTTAAACCCCTCTTGGGCAGTATGCTTGGGCATTCTGTCTGAATGAAGAAACATCAAATTCTCCAACACTGTTTGCCAAGCTTACGATTACGTTACATATTTGAAATCACCAATAAAATTAAACAACTTTCTCATATGTTTCGTTTCTAAACATTCAAATCAAACAAAATCAGCATTATTTTTAGGTTGTCCGAGCTAATGCGCATGCACACTCGAAAGGAAGGAGATCACAACAATAACCTCATTTATGGCCATTCTACACATTATCATCCTCTGGATAACGATCTTCTGATCGCGCTGCTCTTCTGAAGTAATTCACGACTTGGTCTTGATGGCGAATCTCCTCCAGAAATGACAGCGACTCTTTGTTTACAAGTTTGTGGGCGTTTAACTTTGTAAACGTTTGTTTTCAGTAGTGGGTTCTTTTAAAAGTAGAGATTTCAAGCTTTATGTGGATATATTTCTTATGTCTGTGAGGCAAGTATTCGCTGAGATTTGTGCCGTTTTTCCCACAAAAAACTCGTAAAAGCACACGTCTGGTCCGAGCTTCTCCCCGGAGAAACATCAGTCTATAGCGAGCGATGATTGGCTCCTGTTATAGTAGGTGGGGCTTCATTCGCCATGTTGACCGTTACACTTTATCCCATTCAAAACTATACGAGTGACATGTCTTGTGCATTCCAGAGTCTTTGGTATAGTATATGGGTCTCAAACTCAATTGCTGGAGGGCCACAGCTTTACACAGACAGCTTTTGCTCCAACCCTAATCAAACACAGCTGATCCAACTAAACAAGGTGTTCAAGACTACTAGAGACTATTAAGCAGGTCTGAGTCGGAGGTGGTTGGAGCTAAAATCTGCAGAGCTGTGGCCCTTCTGAATTGAGTTTGAGACCACTGGTGTAGACTATCAAAACACTGTAGTTTTTACAGTAAATTACTATTATATTTTTCCACATGGGTTGTAATATTATTTATTTCTCAATATAACTGTTTTTTTTTTACTGCATATTTGCTTAAATGAATACAGCTATGATGAACTTAGTAGACTTTCTAAAAACTTCCTTTGAAAATGTACCAAATAGTTGAATATTATTTTTTGATGTATTACATAGTGCATATAAAAACTTTGACGTTTTACACAATATACATTATATAGATTGTAACATATTAGCATTTTACTTGAATACCTATAAATAGAGTAAATCTATAAACTGAAGATTTTCAAGTGGTCTTTTTATAATTTTTTTTCATAGATGTTTTTATTATTAGCTTATTTTATTTGATCGGTTAAACCTTAATTCGTGGTGCAATTCTCAGTAATTAACAAACAAACCATTTGCTATGACTTTTGTCTCAAACTCATAATTTGCTGGTTATTATTAGTTATTAGGGTAGTAGTTGGGTTTACGTATTGGGTAGGGTTAGGGATGTAGAAAAAGAGCATGCAGAATATGTACTTTATAAGTGCTAATAAACAGCTAATATCTTCATCATAGGCACCTAAAAAGCCACTAGATAATTGTGAGGATTCCTCCTTAACCGGAAGTGTTTCCATTGGCTCTTGATCCATGCATAGATTTGAGAAAAATAAACTTAAACTATTAGAAACTCAACCCAAAATCCCCTTCTCCAACACTAACTTGTTACTATACAGTAGCTGCTCCTTTGAAATTCATTCATTTCATTTAGTGCACCCTTTATTTAGACAAATGAGGCTTAATCCACGCCAAGGCCAGGAAAACAAGTGTCTCTGGTGATTAAACATGGTTTATATGTAGCCAGACATCACATTTCTTGACATCTCATTTACTTATATAGGACACCGGTGACCCACTCATCAAACTGCTGGCAGCGGCCGCATTGTTTTCTATGGGTTTCGCCACTTTTATAGATGTGGAGCTGAGCTGTGATGTATGCGAAGGGTAATTAAGTTTGGTGGAGTTTGATATGTGTTTGCGTGAGTTATGGAGGCGTTCAGCCCCTCCAGCTGTTCGGCCCGAGTGCAGCTCTCGCCCCTGCAGTAATTACAGCGGCCAACAGCTGCTCAAAACACCTCTCATTTCACTGCACCTTTGTGCGTCCTTCTTCTTGATTTTTTACATGCTACACTCTGCTGGAGAGATGTTTACTCAAACTGGCAGTCAACAAATGCTTTTTTTTTTGTTATTGTTGCCCGTTTTAATGTGTTTAGTTTGATGGGGGGGGGAAAGGAAATTTTATTGTTTGGAATAATGTGGATTGAATTGTGCACAGTAAAACCACAAATGTGACCCTGGACCACAAAACCAGTTATAAGTGATTTTAAATCTCCTGAAAGATGAATAACTAAGCTTTCTATTAATGTATAATTTGTTTGAGCTACAATTATTTGAAAATCTGGAATCTGAGGATTGACAAATCTAAATATTGAGAAATATTCTTCAAATTTGTCTTAATGATATGTTTAGCGATGCACATTATTAATCAAAATCTCTTCATGGTATATAATATTTACATACAGACTCCAAACAATATTGTTTTGTCTATTTCCAAAAATAAACCCACGGTCCAGAGTCATAAATATACATGACTTTTTTTTATGAGTCTAATATTATTTTTTGAAAATAAAACAAATTAACAATGAGGTTGCTAGTTAATGTTGAAGTAATAGCTATTATCATCTAATATCATCTAAATTAATACTAGTTTATAAAAAAATATATTCATTTTAACTTTTTTCTGATCCATTAAATAATATTTATAGATAAAAATATTTGCATTAACATAGACTGATTCTTTAGGAATATTTCATTGTTAGTTCATGTGAACTTTTTTGGTTTAGTTAACAATTTAAATGTTAATTTAACTCCTTAATTTGGTGAAGTTCATTCAAACTGTAGTTAACATTATATCTAAATAAATGACGAAAAATGTAAAACATCAAATGCTAAAAAGGAATTAATCACAATATTATATTATATATAAAAATGATTGTTCGTTAAATCCGGGTGCACCTCATGTGTCTTTTTGTTCGCCTCTTAGTGGCTGGATGTCATACACGACATTAACCACATCTTTACTGTTTATGCAGTCTGTGGTTAAAACCATTAACTTTTGCTTTGCTGAAATCATTAACTACTTTTTTCATTAAAGCAAGACAAAAGATGTGAAAGAAAAATGGTTTTCCCTTCTAAATTATTTAACGCACCCTATTGACATTGACAAAATGATACATTTAAAAATTATATACATTTATTAAAAATATAATTTTTTTTTAGAAAGGAAAAAGTGCATATCAGAAGTAATTTTGCTTCTCAGGTAATTATATTTTGATGTAAGAATAGACATTTGTGCTGTAAATTGCAGTGTTGGGGAAAGTTACTTTTGAAAGTAATGCACAGTAGTGGGCAAAATATACTCTGAACTATAGTCGTTTATATTAAAGGGAAATATTTAGGAATTAGCATTATATTGTATTTATATATACTACTCTTCATTAATGAATTACACTACATAACATAGTATCATTAGTAACTATCATGAACTAGTAGTAATTACCATAATATACTTTAGTCTTTACTACAGTAAACTATATATATATATATATATATATATATATATATATATATATATATATATATATATATATATATATATATATATAACAAATTAATTTGAGTACTTCACTATTGTGTAGTTCAAAAACATTATAGTACTTACTATAAATTACTAAAGTATTTTTGAGCACAGCATCAGAATTAACATTATTGCATCTTAACATGTACTCCTCACGAGGTCACGTGGAATCCTGCTTTAGAAATAACTCCTCTCCCTCAGTCATCTTTCCATCAAGCAAGTTTCTCGTGTTAGCCTAATTGGTTGGCGACATCACCGACCGGAGTGAGAGGTGGCAGTAACGCACCAAAGTTTGTTGTCGACCACCGTAAAAAAAATCGTCATTCTTGCCATCATATGGATTTATTTTCATCGGCCAGACGCCAGACTCACAGCTCCGTGAATGTTGGTGCCATCACTTATTGATCCGCGATCGGTAAATGTAGCTTGTGTGGACGCTACTTGACTAAAATAATAGCTTTGCTACTGTAAAGCTATCTGATTTAGAAAGTAAATCTGAGAAATGTAGTTAAGCTAGTAGCGTCACTACTTGTAGCGACGCTATTGCCCAACACTGGTAATGCATTACAATATTGAGTTGATCTCCCAAAAAGTAAGTAGTTGCGTTACTTAGTTACTTTATGAAAAGTAATGCATCAAGTTACTTTTGCATTCTTTTTTCTGACTTGGCTGAACTTCCTGACTCCAGAGTTATACATACCATATATGTACAGATTAGGGTTACCACTTTTAATACAAAAAAATCAAGGGATGCATACTGCAGCGGGGGCCACATCCCTTGGGGGCCACAAAACAGGCTTTGGATGACCAATTTTTGCAGTAACGCCTATCCAAACATGTAAACAGCACATATACATAAACTAGCTACAAACATTAGCTAGTAAAGTTTTTATATGGCCTATTTATAATTTCAAAATATGGAAAGTTGCAATTTACTAGTTTATTTTCTTTACATGGGCGTAATGTTTATTAATGTATTTAATGTAATGTTTCATGTAATAAATTAATGCTTATGTGTCGGACTTAACCTTAACAAACAAATCATAATATTACATTGGAATGTGATCCACTTACATTGTATTTACAGAATTTTTACAAATTACAATTTGTGACCCAGTGTGTGAAATCCAGGCCAATTCTAATTCTTAGATAAAGTTTGATTTTAGCCATTCGTTTTACTGTGATTTCAGTTGTTTCAGACTCAGTTAATATTAATATGTTTATTATTTTCACAGACTCAGTTTATTAATATTTTTTTATTTTTACAGACTCAGTTAATATTAATATGTTTATTATTTTCAGACTCAGTTAATATTAATATTTTTTATTATTTTTACAGACTCAGTTAATATTAATATTTTTATTATTTTCACAGACTCAGTTTATTAATATTTTTTTATTTTTACAGACTCAGTTAATATTAATATGTTTATTATTTTCAGACTCAGTTAATATTAATATTTTTTATCATTTTTACAGACTCCGTTAATATTAATATTTTTTTTATTTTTACAGACTTAGTTAATATTAATAATTTTTTTTTTTTACAGACTCAGTTAATATTAATATTTTTTTACAGACTCAGTTAATATTAATATGTTTAATATTTCAGACTCAGTTAATATTAATATGTTTATTATTTCAGACTCAGTTAATATTAATATGTTTATTTTCAGACTCAGTTAATATTAATATTTTTATTATTTTCACAGACTCAGTTAATATTAATATTTTTATTATTTTCACAGACTCAGTTAATATTAATATATTTTTTTTTTACAGACTCAGTTAATATTAATATTTGTATTATTTTCACAGACTCAGTTAATATTAATATTTTTTTATTTTTACAGACTCAGTTAATATTAATATTTGTATTATTTTCAGAATCAGTTAATATTAATATTTGTAATATTTTCACAGACTGTTCTTTATTTCATGTAGAAAACAGTAAATTACAAAAGCAAATGACTCCAGCTAGGTTTTCACAGACTAGGTCACATTTTCAACATTACTTAGCAATTAACCTAAATATTGTTGATAATAATTACACTGTCATTAACGTGTCTGCTTCGGGAGAGACTTGGGGTACGAAGAACTGTCTGACAGTACTTTGATTTTTGTAAGCTGTCCTTGCGGGAATGGTGCTCTCGGAGGCATGTTGTCGCACGTCTGACAGACCACTATGAGCCACAGAGAACGCTCTCCGACAGTTGCTTGATAACAATTTTAGCTAACAATCTGCAGCCAAGTTTTTGTTTCTCTCTGCAGTATTTTTACAGTAATGTTAGCTTTAAGTAATGAAATGTAATGTAACTTTAAGACACGGGGGGTTACCTGGAGAAGCATCTGCCATTTTTTTTATATTACTCTCTGCCAAGACTTGACGGACTCTGCTTAAAAGACCTGCCCTCCTCACTGGACAGTTAAAAAGACCAATCAAACTAACGCTGACATCAATTATTACCCAATCAAAAGTAGGAAATGAGGCATCTTCATGAAATGCGTGTGGGATGATTTGCATAAGAAGCTACATTAAAAAAAATGATAAAGAAGTCGGGACAAAACCCGTCCCGTATTGATTCAAAACGAGACACGCAATTTTATTCTCAAATACGGGACCATTCTGTATTTTAAGGGACGGGTGGCAACCCTAGTACAGATTAATAAAAGTTTAAAGCAATGTGTTGGCTTTTGTACTTTTTTTGTGACATTTTTAGTTTTGTCTTATTAGTTATTGAAATCACTCTCCCATGAGACAATCCCCTTTTCTTTTTCTTTGATGCATTCAAAATAATTATAATACTTCCATCGTGTCAAGACTCTGGCCTGCCATCTTTCTGTCTGTTCCAGCGGGAATTCTCTCATTTAGTCTGTTATTCAACGTGACTACGTTAAATTTAAATCAGCAATTATTTTTTAAAGCTAATTGAATAAACTTAAAAGTAACTCACATTACAGTTTTTAAAAAGTAACTCAAATATTTTTAGAAAAGTAATATTATTACCTAACTCGCATTACTTGTAGTACACTACCCCATCACAGAAAATAAGACAAAAAAGGAACCAAAATGAATGTTTAATTGTGTAAATAAAAGTAAAAAGTACACACTGAAATGTTGTCAGTTTATTGTCAAAACTAATTCAATGCAATACAGTTAGCATTCGTTGTGTTAAGACTCATGAACAGTACACACAAAGTCTGTCCTGTTCTCTCCAGTGCAGAACGATGATTGTTATCGATCTAGTTATTGATTAAATCATTGTTCTTGCACAATTAGAACGACACTATTAGAGCATTAGTCATATAAAGCTCATTTCTTTTGCTTTAATAACACATGCTATTAAATGCTTGTCCATATCGCCTTTATCAAGTTAATTCCATCTGCGTTTGTGTGGCTTATTAAAGTCGTGACACTAAATGTGTGTCTTTGTTAGTTGGTGCAGACAGGCTTGTGTTTTCATGGCCTCATTGATTTATCAGGGCATTTCTGTAGGTAATCATTATTCTGTGGGGCTACAGAGCACCAGATAAGAGCTGGGCTCATTACTTTACTGCCAGACTGGGCATATCAGCTTTGGACATCAGCTCAAAAGACTGAGATGGGGAAATCAAGAATCCTGTCCTTTTATTCCCACTGTCTTCACTGACCAGAAACATGCACTAGGATACTTACTTAAATGTTGGGCTATCATTTCTGCCCGATTTTGGGTAAAATATAAACAAACACAACTAGATTAAATTGTGTTTTAATTTAAATGTAAAAATGTATCCCAGCTACTGGATTTCTCCATATTTTACCCCAATTTGGGTCAATTTTTTTTTGTGGGCTTTGCCATTATTAATAAAGATAAAGGCTTTAGTTATATTAAATTATATTATATTATATTATATTATATATATATATATATATATATATATATATATATATATATATATATATATATATATATATATATATATTACACACACACACACACACACACACACACACACACACACACACACACACACACACACACACACACACTGACTGCCCACTTTATTAGTTACACCTGTCCAACTACACATTAACGCAAATTTCTAATCAGATACAAAGGCAACAGTAACTCAAATAACCAGTCGTTACAACCGAGGTATGCAGAAGAGCATCTCTGAACGCACAACACATCCAACCTTGAGGCGGATAGGCTACAGCAGCAGAAGACCACACTGGGTGCCACTCCTGTCAGCTAAGAACAGGAAACTGAGGCTACAATTCACACAGGCTCACCAAAATTGGACAATAGAAGATTGGAAAAATGTTGCCTGGTCTGATGAGTAGGGATGGGTACCGAAATTCGGTATTTTATCGGTATTCTTGCTACATTATAAAAGAACAAAGTATCAATAAGCTTTGATGTTAACGGTTCTGCTATCGGTACTGGAGAATTATTGCTGAATAAACATTACTGACAGAAGCATAATTTAACTGACCAACCTTTTCTAATTTGCGATATTTGATATTCGTCTGTACAGTTGGCAATCTGTTAAGCGTCAAGTATAAAAGCCTCGGCTGTGCACTCGCATTCAGAGGAGGCTCGCGCTATGCGCACACACATAGTTCGCGACACAGATTCGCGCACACACAGCTCATAAGCTTGTGGAGTGAACCAAACAGGTTGTATTTTCCAAGTGGACAGCGACAATGTCCGTTGCAACAAACGCAACAAGTTGCGCCATGGAAAGCAATGAAAAGTTTTTGACTGCCTGGCTACTAACGATAACGTTACAACATCCACATCGTTATGCCAGCAGTCAATCACCCAAATTAGTATAATATTAATAGTTAAATAAACACACACATTTGGTTACAAGGAAAACAGTATTTTTGCAGTAGCCTAAATAAATCTTAAACATTAAAAATACTTTTACATCAGCTGTATTTACAAATATAGCCTAATAATAAACTATTCTTTTTAAGAAATTATAAAAAACAGCTTATTTTTGCATTGCAAGATGCTCCAAAACTGTATTAAAAACACAGTTAACTCCCAAAACACCATTAACTTATTTATGTGAATGCGGGTAAAGAAAAATCATAAACATTATCTCATTTACCTGCATTTCGCAACTCAAAGAGGGTATTTTCAACTGCAGGGAGCACAATAAACCAAGAAAGGTCCTGACTTCTGCCAGAAAAGGCAAACATGTTGATTTTTATCCAGAAGAATGGTTAACAACTGAGAGTCATTTTCCTTCAAACCATTGTATATTCTTTTACAGATAAAAGATTTATTTGTTTTACAATTATTGGTTTCATTTTATTTTATTTTATAAACGTAATAATAAAATAAAGTGTTGTTAATTTTGTTCTATTTGTTTTTTCTTTCATAAAAAAACACTACAGAAAGTACAGATAAGAGAACCGTTAAAGAACTGATAAGTGGTATCTATAAAAAGTAGTAATATTGTTAAAACCTTAACGATACTGATGAGTCTCGATTTCTGCTAACATTTGGATCTGCGACATTTGGATGGTAGGGTCAGAATTTGGTGCCCATTAGTGCCAGCATCGTGCCAATGCCACAGCCTACCTGAGTATTGTTGCTGACCATGTCCATTCCTTTATGACCACAGTGTACCCATCTTCTGATGGCTACTTCCAGCAGGATAATGTGCCATGTCATAAAGCCTAAATCATCTCAGACTGCTTTCTTAAACATGACAAGGAGTTCGCTGTTCTCAAATGGCCTCCACAGTCACCACATCTCGATCCAATAGAGCACCTTTGGGATGTGGTGTCAATATGGTACCAAAATATCTGAGCAACATTTGCAGTACCTTGTTAAATCTATGCCATGAAGCATTAAGGCAGTTCTGAAGGTAAAAGGAGTACCTAATAAAGTGTGTATGTGTAATATATATAGAATGATCTATTTATCCAATAATCAGTATCATAATAATCTATTTCTTTTTGTATATATAGATTATATATACAGAGATAACCTAATCACAATTCAATTTTAAGAGATTTGTATTTTAATTTATATAATTAATTTAATTTACTGTATTTTAAGACAGAAAATTGTAGCCTACATAGTCTCTAATTAAGATTATCTTCATAATTATGCTTATAATACATACACTAATATGAATATAAATCATTGGCTTCAGGTACAAGAAAACATGACAGCCGTAGGAAATTCTGTATGAATCATTCACTTGCATAATGCCATTTGTTGTGTCTCATGAATCACCACACTCAGCATTCACATTATTTAGAATTAATTGGCTTTCATTCTCTATCATTTCATACTCCCTCTTTTTTTTTCAACTATTTATTTACATTATAGACATATCTGATATGATGCGTCTTTGTTTCAATTCTCTTGACGCCTCAGAGATGTTCATCTATTGATTGTCCAGTGTAATAGAGTGCTAACATCTCATCGAGATGAAGACTGAAACGAGATAAAGCCTGACAGAATGGGTTTTCGCTCTATCACAGGATGAGTAATGTCTTTTCAGCAGCACAGCTACTCCTACACACAGCAGACCCATGAACCCATGTGGCCGCACCACAAATGAGTCCGCTTTCCATCCAGTGCTGATGTGTCACCTGTTTGCTTGCCAAGGATTATTAATAACTACTTAACATGATGTGTGAAACGGAGTACGCGACCTGACTTGACACCAGTTTGTCTCGCTGTCCACTAAGACATGATCGTATTATTAATGCAAACTGATTGTGTTGTTTAAAAAGAACGTAGTATGAAATCAGATTTTTAAGTGGTATAATTAGGTACCTTGTGCATCTACCAACCCAGAAAACATGAAAAAGGACAACCCAGTAACTTTGTTTTGGTTAGGATTTCTCTGTAAGCATGTGAAAAAAATGTAGGAAGTGACTTGGGAGATGAATCTTATTACCTTAATCTACACATTTCCACCCACAGCACCACTCCAGCAGCTGACATTTCAGTTTACTCACTACACTACCTGACAAAAGTCTTGTTGTTGATCCCAGTTGTAAGAACAACAAATAATAACTTGACTTCTAGTTGGTCATTTGAGTGGCAGATGGTAGATTTTTCCAATGAATCATCTGTTGAACTGCATCCCAATCATCACCAATACTGCAGAAGACCTATTGGAACCCACATGGACCCAAGATTCTCACAGAAATCAGTCAAGTTTGGTGAAGGACAAATCATGGTTTGGGGTTACTTTCAGTATGGGGGCATGCGAGAGATCTGCAGAGTGAATGGCAACATCAACAGCCTGAGGTATCACAACATTTGTGCTGCTTATTACATTACAAACCACAGGAAAGGGCAAATTCTTCAACAGGATAGCGCTCCTTCTCATACTTCAGCCTCCATATCAAAATTTCTGAAAGCAAAGAAGGTCAAGGTGCTCCAGGATTGGCCAGCCCAGTCACAAGAGATGAACATTATTGAGCATGTCTGGGGTAAGATGGAGGAGGCATTGAAGATGAATCCAAAGAATCCTGATGAACTCTGGGAGTCCTGCAAGAACGCTTTATTTGCCATTCCAGATGACTTCATTAATAAGTTATTTGAGTCATTGCAGAGATGTATGGATGCAGTCCTCCAAGCTCATGGGAGTCATACACAATAATAATTCTTTTTCCACTGCACCATGACTTTGTATTCTATAATGTACATTATTTCTGTTAAGTAACAAGACTTTTGTCTAAGCAAAGTCAGACATTACTATCCTAATTAAAAATCGAGGCATGATCATATTATATTTTGGTAAAATAAGCGTAATCTAGAGGCCTTTGCCTTTCATATAATCCACTTCTGATACCAAATGATCAAATAGAAGTCAAGTTATTATTTGTTGTTCCTAAAACTTGAATAGGTGTTCTGGTGTTGTTTAAGCGTCTTAATAGACTCTTGAAATGAGCCACTGAGGATATGGTATTATTATTGAGAATGATATAAATATAGAAAATGATATTTGAGAATGTCAGTAAAGTGTTATACAGTATATTTGCACAAAATATATTTTACACCAAACTGCTTTAGTTCAACATGGTTTCTAGTGGATGGGGGTGAATACCAATGCTTTGTAGTTTAACTTGATATCCAAAACCACTTCATCACTTCATATTTTAAGAATGTTTCTAATTATCCTTTCTGAATGGGCTTACTCTATGGCTAATGTGGCTAAAATTACTTCTGATTGTATTCACAGTGATCAGAGCTGTCATTTTATCCTCAATATCCTATTATCCCATTAGCACGCATTTATTATGCACCACATAGTCTGGCGACAGATGTTTTTATTAAATTTTTTTGCAAAGATTTGTACTAATAGTGTAATGTTCATTGGCAAAGGCAGCTAATCAGAACATAGCAGTAATAATGTCCTTTAGAAATGACCAGGTTCAGTCTAAAAGTTGTAAACTATTCCTCTTAATCATTGTCTGACACTTGTTTGAACATGTAAGACTTTAATCAGCTAATGGTCATTTCTGACTTTTTGTCTCCATGAAATTCGCTTGTTTTGTTGTTTCTGGAGTGTCATGCTGCGTTCACACCAGATGCGGAAGAAGCGTCAAGCGGGAGTGATTTACATGTTAAGTCAAAGCAAAGACGCGAATAGACATCCTGCAGGGTGTTGCGCACGAATGAGGCGAGGCGAATGACGTGCGTCGAGTTGAACGTTTTGCGCAAATCGCTAGAGTTTGAAAATCTGAACTTCAGCGGACATTCGCGCCGTGTTAACCAATCAGGAGAAAAATCCTCCTGCCGACACCGACAACAGTTCACCAACCTGAGCTCGGCTCAGTCAGAAGCACCGCTGAAAGCTTCCATCATCCAGGTATAGTTTCTGGGGAAGTTTATGAACTAACAGAGCTGGGTGCACCTCAGAATGAATTTAGTGGACTCAGGCACAGCTCCTAACGAATCTCAATGATGCTGTTTTTCAGTCTATTCTCTCAATAAAATCCATGTAAGCCATTTAGCAACGAAGCTAGAGTCACCTGGCTGACAGAAGCCCCGCCCATGACGCGAATCCGCATCTGTTGTGAACTGAATTTGATGCACGAATGAAGTGGATTTGACGCTCGAATGAAGCGAGTAAACTCAAAATGTTCACGCGTCTATTTACACGCAAATATCGTGATTTATCCACGCGTACCGTATCTGGTGTGAACAAAGCATCAGAATAGCATGTAAAGGCTCCGCCCTCATCTGAAAGCAGCAGCTCATTTGCATTTAAAGGGACACACATTAAAACTTTGTTTATTCTCCGGACGTTACCCTTTTTTGTAGACTGTGTGCTTTAGCATGCGCCTTATAAAACAGTGTGCCTAATGTATGGGTTAAGTACAAAAATAGACCCCATAATTGAGACTGCGTCTTAAAATCTGGTGCGCCTTATGGTGCGGAAAATACGGTAATCAGAAAAGAGCAGTAATTCATGCTAGTAAGTAAATTTATTCAAATTTACTCCTCAACAACTGCATAAACGTATCTAACCTTTAAGAAATGTCTTGGTTCAGTCTAGAAGTTGTAAATTTTTTCTCTTAATCATTGTCTAACACTGAACAGGCAACATTTTAATCCCCTATTAATAATTTCTGGCATTTCGGCAGCATGAAATTCGCTTGTTTTGTTGTTTCTGGAGTGTTAGAATAGCATGTAAAGGCTCCGCCCTCTTCTGGAAGCAGCAGTTCATTTGCATTTAAAGGGACACACATTAAAACTTTTATTCTCTGGACGTTACCATTTTTGTAGACTGTGTGTTTTAGCATGCACCATATAATACAGTGCGCCTAATGTATGGGTTAAGTACAGAAATAGGCCCTTTAATTGAGACTGCGTCTTATAATCCGGTGCTCCTTGTGGTGCGGAAAATACAGTAATCAGAACAGTGCAGTAATTCATGCTATTAAGCAAATTTATTCAAATTTACTCCTCAACCACTGCTCAAATGTATCTAACCTTTAAGAAATGTCCAGGTTCAGTCTAGAAGTTGTACATTTTCTCTTAATCATTGTCTAACACTGCACAGGCAACATTTTAATCCGCTATCAACAATTATGCTATCAATAGTCATGAAATTCGCTTGTTTTGTTGTTTCTGGAGTGTCAGAATAGCATGTAAAGGCTTCGCCCTCATCTGGAAGCAGCAGCTCATTTGCATTTAAAGGAACACACATTAAAACTGTTTGTTTTTGCTCAAATAGGAAACTTGACAAGCTATAATGAGCTGATGTTGCATTTAGTGATTTGAAGGGGCATAATATGTCCACTTTAATGTAAACTGAATTTGCACTCCCAGCATAAGGTCGCTCTAGTCCTGATCACAGCTACATCTATGAGGTGTGATGTGAATGCTGTTCTGTCATTCATGTGTGTGTATGTGTTTGTGTGTAGGTGTTGAAAGAGATGATCTGGACGTCTCAATCTCTATCATCCTTAGAAAAACCAAATCTTGGGCTGTGTGCGCTGATATGATTCACAGTGTGTTTGTGTGCTCTTTTTTTGTACAGTGAGGTGCAGTTAAAACTGAAAGAGACTTCTAAAGAGTCAGGCCGATATCAGCTGTGTTGGATATAGCATGCCTGTAAATATTTTAAAGGAAGATAGAAGGTACAGGGGTTTTACCTTGGCTAAATGATAAACACAATTGTTATTTATATTTGTTCTTTTTTACAGTATGTATAAAAATAGGGGGCACGATTTATTGGTGTCATATAATTTATAATTAATCCAGTTATTAGTTAGATTTAGATTTTTTTTTGTTATATTTGGTTTTGTTATTACATTTTTATTGTACTAAAATAAAACGTACAGATTTATTTACAGATTTTCTTTAAACAAGTACTTTGGTACAATATTTAGGGTATTCTTGGTATATAGGTATTGGTTATCTGCTAGTATTAAAGGGTTGGTTTTAAACACTTATTTCAGTAAACATTAAAAAAATATATATATATTTTTTGCAGTTTTAAATAAAATGTTGCATGATATATACACTCACTGGCCACTTTATTAGGTACATTTTACTAGTTCCGGACCCCCTTTTTCCTTCAGAACTGCCTTAATCCTTTGTGGCATAGATTCAACAAGGTACTGGAAAATTCCTCAGAGATTTTGGTCCATATTTACATGATAGCATCACGCAGTTGCTGCAGATTTGTCAGCTGCACATTCATGATGCGAATCTCCCTTTCCACCACATCCCAAAGGTGCTCTATTGGATTGAGATCTGGTGACTGCGGAGGCCATTTGAGTACAGTGAACTCATTGTCATGTTCAAGAAACCAGTCTGAGATGTATTGGCGCTGTATGGTGCATTATCCTGCTGGAAGTAGCCATCAGAAGATGGGTACACTGTGGTTATAAAGGTATGGACATGGTCAGCAACAATAGTCAGGTAGGCTGTGGTGTTGACACGATGCTCTGGTACTTATGGTGCTCTGGTACCCAAAGACTCTACCATCCGAATGTCGCAGCAAAAATCGAAACTCATTAGACCAGGTGACGTTTTTCTAATCTTCTATCCTCCAATTTTGGTGAGCCTGTGCGAATTGTAGCCTCAGTTTCCTTAGCTGACAGGAGTGGCACCCGGTGTGGTCTTCTGCTGCTGTAGCCCATTCACCTCAAGGTTGGATGTGTTGTGCGTTCAGAGATGCTCTTCTGCATACCTCGGTTGTAACAAGTGGTTATTTGAGTTACTGTTGTCTCGAACCAGTCTGGCCATTCTCCTCTCACTTCTGGCATCAACAAGGCATTTGTGTCGACAGAACTGCCGCTCATTGGATATTTTCTCTTTTTCAGACCATTCTCTGTAATCCCTAGAGATGGTTTGTGTGAAAATCACAGTAGATCAGCAGTTCACGTTCAAAGTCAATTAAATCACCTTTCTTGCCCATTCTGATGCTCGGTTTGAACTGCAGCAGGTCGTCTTGACTATATCTACATGCCTAATGCATTGAGTTGCTGCCTCATTGGATGATTAGAAATTTGCAGTTGGGTAGGTGTACCTAATAAAGTGGCCAGTGAGTGTATATTGGTTATTGGCCAGTTTTAAACTATTCAAATTAAAATTAGAGTATTTAGTTTAATATTGATTAGTTTTTATCATAATTAAAATATAGGCATGCATAATATCTTGATTGTTATATCAGTTATTAACCAATATGCATTCAATTGTAGGGTCCAACCAGTTAGTCCAACGACGGTATCTACTGGTGGATGAAGGTTTATTGCCTGTTCGGACTTTCCAGTGCACAATGTTAATTTACTTTAACTTTAACTCATATCTGACTCCAATTTTAGTATGAGGTGGTTTAGAAAATTAATATATTCATTCTCGTTTTATCTGACACCAATTATAAAACATTGATAAGGTTATTTTGTATCCTTTAATATTACTTTAGGTTATGATTGAATATTCTCTTCGATTCATTATTGTATGTTATTCTCGTTCATTCGGATTCCTATAACATCCCGAGTCTTGTACCGGCCGAGTATACAATCTCTTAACACAAACATGTCAGTCTTGGTCATTAAACAGAGGCGATTAACCACTATTCTAAAAAGGCCGAACCCTACGTACTCAGATTAGAATATTTTTTATGTGGTCCCCATAGATCAGCTATCTGCTAAATCAGAAATTTAGAGATGAAGGTCTATCCCCTTAGATAGCCTTTTACTGTCTATGTATACGTGAATTATGCCATTGTGTTAGTCAGAGCTCTAACAACATCGTATAGCGTGCCACGCTGCTCCGTCTATCGTGTTTTAGTCCGTTACTAACCTGTACAGGGGTTTGTGGTGCTATGGACTTAACGTAATCTACTAGAGATAATAACATGAGATCTGTTTGAATTATTCAAAACATAACAATTTATTAGTCAGGTAACTGTGTATTAAGCCAATTCATTAAACAATCAATACAAGACATCAAATTATCAAAGATAAATCCAAGATCAAAAGATGCATACCTGACATCAAAATATACATAGCGTGGAGCATGAGAGCTCCACGCTACGGGCTAATCTGGGTACAGAATCGCGCCGAACATTTAGAAACTTCTCCTTAAGTAGTCAAACCAAGAATCTCCACAAGGATGGGTGTTTGTCGAAGAACAAAAGGCATTTACATTTAGTGGCATGTTAGAAGAGTTTCTGCCTATAGGGAACAAATGGTCATTTGAATAAAGGCCCCCTAGGTAAAGGCACACCCTTAGCAGTGGTTCAAAAGATATCTGAAGTTATATATCTATTATTTTGATTATGTCTATTTCTGAGGGAATGAGACCATTGTACCAGTCGCACTGAGACATTTCAAATGACATCAGACATGATAGATAAAGTCACTTGCATTGATATAGAACATTCATACTTTAAAATGACCATTCTGTGTGAGTATGTATGAAGAGGGGGTGAGTGCTTCAAATGTAAATGAAGGAGCTGGCTTTCCCGCATTCCCACCTGGTGGGTTGTGGAGCCGATTGTCTCTGTGTTTCCAGCTCATATTTGAATTGTCAAAGACATCAAAGTATTTGTGGTATCTCAAGTCTTACACAATAAAGTAAAGTGCATTCAATTATGCATACAGTAAATTAAACTGTTGTTATTATTAAAGTGTTTTTAAATTAATCCATATCAATATTTAATATCAGATAACCAATACCTCATGCATCTCTATAATTAGATGCAAGTACAAATCTGCATTAAGTCACAAGTTTATATTTTACAACTGAACAAAGTGTCTTTCTTGGAATAATCCAATAAGTACTGACTCTACTTTAGTTAAAATGTTTATAAGGACATTTTATCATTCAGTGTTCCTTGCTAGAACATCTTAAACGTCCCATTTAATGTCTTTGTCCCTGTTGTATTTTTGCACTTCTTCCAGGGAGTGACGTATTGTGGCGAGAGCTCAGCCAGTAGCCTGACCATGGCCAATGTACCCTGGCATGAGGAGGTCATCTACTTCGTGCAGCAACTAGCCAACCTGCTGCCAGACTATGAAATTGCCTGCGAACACGAGCATTCCAACTGTCTGTTACTTGCAAACCACAAGGTAACCCTGAACACACACTTGACACACACCATTCAACTTCTGTTCATAGAAATGGCGCTTCTGTTGTTATCAGACACCTAACCTGTACTGAAGAACATTTTTCATGTTCAAAAATAGAATTCTGTATCATCATGTACACGCGTATTACTTACTTGAATCTTTTATGACTTTCTTCTGTTGAACACAAAATAAGATATTGTGAAACAGTTGGAAACCTGTAACCATTGGCTTCCATAGTGTTTGTTTTTCCTACTATGGAAACCAATGGCGGCATGTTTTTAGCATTCAAAATACACCACTCACAATAAGTCAGGGATATTGTTATTTACATGAGTGCTTTTCCTGTTTGCTCTGAATTATAATGAAATAAGTAAAAGTTTCCTTTGCTCTTACTAATAAAGTATGAGAAAAAACATTTTTCATTAATTTAATATTCATTACCCCAATATAAATTTAAACAATAACAAAGATAGCCCCGAATAACAAAAATTGACAATGTCAGCAGTGGGTGTTTCCACCATTTGCCGCAATGACAGCTTGACAGCGACGTCTCATGCTCCTCACTAGCCTCATGATGTTGTTCTGAGGCAATGCGTTCCACTCTTCCACAAGTGCTACATGCAGTTCTGCCAGGTCACCTGGGAGTGGGGTATGAGCATCCAGTCTCCGCTGGTTCCAGACGTGCTCTATGGGGTTCAGGTCAGGGGACATTGATGGCCATATGAAACCATATGAGGAACCCCAACTTCTTAAGTCGAGCTGTGACAATTCTGCCACGATGTGGTGGAGCAGTATCATCTGTAAACAGAAAATTGGGGGTGTGCTGGCAGAAATGGGGGATGATGATGGGTTCTATGACGTCTCTGAGGTAAGAACGTGCAGTGATTGAGCCATCTACAATAACCAAATATGTTTTGCGCTGACTTGTGATGCCTGGCCAGACTGTTGCACCACTTCCACCAAAGCAATCCCTGGGGATCATGTTGACCACAGCGTATTGCTCACCTCGCCTTCTCCAGCATCGCTGACGACCATCATTTCTGTGCAAGGTGACCCGACAGTCATCAGTGAACAGGATGGTAGACCACAGGTCACATGGTCTTGTGCTCACTGCAAACGTTCACAGCGGTGTCTTGGTGTCAGTGGAGTCACCTGCAACGGTCGTCTGGCATTCAAACCAAAGCGGTGAAGTTGTTGCGAATGGTTTGTCTGGATACCCTAGTACCCCTCACATCTCTTAAATGGGCCCAGCAGCTGTGTGGCAGTTGCATAACAATGTCTGAGTGCATAGGTCCTTAGGTACTGCTTATTGTTGTGGTCTGTCACTCTTGGGGCTCCACTCCTGGGTCTGTCATGAACTCTGACTCTTGATGCAAGTCTGTTGATGACACTTTGAGACACACCAAGATCTGACTACCTGGCACCGACCCGAAGACGCACCATGGCCAGGTGGCGCTGCTCGTCGGTTAAGTGATGTTGTGTGTTCTTGGCTGTTTGAATGATGAACTTGGAATGACTTACTGACAGTACCAGCTTTTTATTCTCACAGAATGTTGAAATTGATCCCACATTGAAAAGGGTTGTATGTTGGTATTGGCCCTAATATAAGGAACACTTCTACACAATGAGACCATTACATGGAAAACACAAAATGAGGTGTGTCTATCACCCCAATACAATTGCCTTCCTATCCCTAAAATGTGTGAAGTGTGAAGTATGACGTTCACTGAGTCTCTCACAATATCCCTAACTTATTGTGAGTAGTGTATCTTCGTTTGTGTTCAATAGAAAGTCATAAAAGTCTGGAATCATGAGTAAATAGTGAGTAAATTGTCATATTTTTGTTGTCATTTTTTGTTTGTTGTCATATTGTTTTGGGGGGAACTATCCCTTTAAGTTCTATCTATTAAAAATTATTACAATTAATATTACATTTTTTAATTTATTAAATTATTATTAAAGTGTATGTTTATTTATAGAAAGAAATGTACTTGTTTAAATAAAAAAATATATAAAAAACAATCATGTCACTGAATGAACAAGCTTGTAAGAAGCCTCTGTTCTGCCATGTTGCCAGATATAGTTATTATACGTGTTATTTTATATATTGTTGTATATGTTTTTATTACTTAATGTGACCTAATTTGTTAATAAAATACTTAGGACATTAATAAAGTGGGAAGTTGAATGTTGTGCTTACCAATTCTGTATACAATTTGCAAAACACAAGATTTTTTCTTCATTATATATATATATTTTTTTATTCGTAGAAATATATGGCAACACTGCATTACCAAACAAAAAGCCATAAAAAGGAGCACATATATAATTAATTGTTCAGGGGACTATATTTGTTTATACATAAGACAAACGCATAGGGATGTAATGATTCAACTTGAATAGGTTGAAAATCGATTCAAATATGTGACGATTCGGTAGAAATGTTGAATGAATCGCAATACATGTTTTGAACAGAGGGGGCACTGTGTTTACAAGATCAAACTCTCTTTACCTGCACATCAGCCGCGAGGTGGGGCGGCAGACTAAAATGACAGTGGTGGGGTGAGCCAGACAAACAGAAACTGTCGGGATTCCTGCGGGATGGGTGTCATCTTTGCTTTTAATCACGGGATTGGGACAGTACATGATAAAATAGTTAACGAGAGCAAACTTTTTGTTGGAATCAACCAATAGGAAGATGACAAAAAAAAAGAAAAGAAAAAAGCACTGCGATTTTGGAGTTTCCTTTTAATACGATTACCATGCAATTAAATATAATGCAATTAAAAAAAGAACTACACAACCCAGAAGCCATGATGTGGTAAAAAAATTTTTGCAGCACAAAGTCAGAGGTAATGACATGTTCATTAAATTAACAGAACTAGTCGAGAAGTCAGAAATATTAATGAATTTCATGAGAGTAAACTTTGACGGTGATAGTACGCCGTATGCTGCTTATAAAACATACTTAATCTTAGTCAAGTACACCAGTGATTCAGGGAAAAGCGGTCTGAAAAGGCACTCTTGCAAGGCAAGTTCAGGAAAGAATCACCCAAGCATCTTTTCGTTGCGAAAATCAATATGTTTAAATTGTCTATGCTGCATTTCTCTCTCTCTCATTACGCAAGAGCATATTGGATGAAAATTGTTAACAAGTTAATAAAAAAAAACAAAAAATTTTTTTTTTAAAAAACTTCAATAAATGAGTAAAATGCAGACTGTTGTGAACTATGTACTGTTTTTTTTTTTTATTTACTTTAACTGATCTCCAGAAAATCTAGAAACAGGGACTCAGCAGCTGGTCTAAAACAAGATGGGGAGCAGTAAAAATCAAATTCTACGTATTACCTAAAGACTAAAAGTAGAAAAAATATATATGGGAGCGGTACAGGAGCGGGAGTCATTTTAAACAGGAGTGGGATGGGAGTGGGAGTCATTTTGCAGCACAGGGAAAAACTACTGTCACAGACGACTATATGCAAAAAGCTATTAAAAGCTATGCAAACCACGCTGACCGGAGGATTGGCAGCTCTGCTTGCTCCGACGAGTGCTAACATTACGGAGATCACGTGGTGCATTAGTGTTTTCATAGCGAAAGTGTGAAGATGTTTTTCAGACTGAAAGAGAAAGCTGTAGAGCAGGGCTATTCAATTAGTTTGTCATGGGGGCCGGTTCATGAAAAGCATCCCAATTGAAGGGCCGGAGAGATATGACTTGCTATATGAGTGATAACACAACAGCAATAGAAGAGCCCATATATGTTGTATTTTTGCTCCTTAAGACACCCACGTTGGCTTTTTCTACATTAAAATGTTAATATGTTGTATTTTGAAACTACATAACATCACTGCATTGTACAATAGATTTTTTTTTTTTTTTACAAACTTTCAAATGTTGTATTTCAGAGCACAACAAAAGCCGTGCATTGCTGAAGTAGGCTTCTTCTACATTCAGACACATTCATATGTTATTTTTTGAACTGCATAACAATTAGGGATGCAACAATTATAGATTTTGGTTGTACGATTATATAGTCTGAAGAATAATCATGGTTTGACGGTTATCAGGTCTAATGTAAATTCAAGCTTTATATTAGGTGAGCTATTTAGATGAACTGTTGTTGCCATCTGCGTTCATGCATACATAATCATCTTAATATTAATTTGTCTTCCATATCTTTTGTTTACACTGCACTGAAAGGCACGCACAACTCTCACCGTGAGATGTTTTCTACTGCGTGTGCCCGCAAAGACGCAAGCGCGTTGCTCTGTTTGTGCGCGCATATTGTCATATATTCTTACATTAGAAACAACAAACTTGCAAGCGGAAAAGACGTGATATGGGAACGGCCGCTGCGTTAATCCGGTGTGCGGGCGTATTAGCGTACATTATTAGTGTACATACTTGGAACTTTAAACTAGGGCACAGTTGGCAACTTGGCATAACTTTGTTTAACTGCAGCAGTTTCGTTTTGTTCCATGCAACAGAAATGCGGCTTAGAGAAGCCTTTACGAATAATTGTGACGAATTAAAGGGCAGTTAATAGTGAAATCGGCTAATCGTTGCATCCCTATTGAGATATCAGTGCATAGTACAAAAGGCCTTTTCCACAAACATATCCAAATATTTTTGGCTGCCCGCGCTACTCCCTGAATGTCAGGTGACTCACGCTCTGTGCAGCTTGCAGCTCATGCTGTATTGAACAGGCGCACCTCACTTCATCGACTGAACTAAATTTATTTTTGATGTCTTGGTCACACTATTTGGAGGGCCGGAACAAATTGCCTCGGGGGCCGGGTTCGGCCCGCGGGCCGCCAATTAAATAGCCCTGCTGTAGAGTAATGTACATTACTACTGTATGTAATGTGGCTGCACAGTCAACGTTTTAGTTTTATATCAAAGAGTCTTATTTAGTTTGTATTATTCATTTTTTTATTTGGATTTTGTTTTAAAATTCCAATTTGGTTATTTCATAAAAGATTTTATTTTGTAAACAAAAGTGCAGCATTTAAGAAAAAATGAAAGGAATCTTGTTCACCTAAATTTGTCTCAAATCATTTTGTAATAAAAAATTGTGACTAAATTGTGAGATTAGTATCGTGTATCGAATCGTGAGTCAGGTGAATCGTTACATCCCTACAAGCGCAGTGATCTTTAAGATATTATCTATCAAAATTATGTGTCAAGTGCTGTTTTAAAACAGTAGCATAATAACAGATCTGTAGAACAACATGAATGAAAACACTGACCAAGAAGAAGGCTGTACTATTTCAGTAAGTTCTGTAGTTAGATAACTATTTACACAGTCATGCTAAAATTCATAAATCATCATTAATCACACAGTTCTTGTTTTTCATTCATATACCAGTTCTCATTCATTCATTCATTTTCTTTTTGGCTTAGTCCCTTTATTAATCTGTGGTTGCCACAGCGGAATGAACCGCCAACTTATCCAGCATATGTTTTATGCAGCGAATGCCCTTCCAGCTGCAACCCATTACTGGGAAACATCCATACATACTTATACCATGAGCGGAACGCTGGAGTGCTAAGAGGTTCAATAATCAACGGATTATTATATATATTTATCTCTGTATATTTACACCCCCCCCCCCCTCCCATTCTAATAAAAAGATGCCACTGTCATTTCTGTTAATGTCATTGAAAGCAGGAGTTGATATGGGTTCCTGCATTAAACTGCCATCCAGGTGAGGAAGGGTTAAACCTTGCTTCCTGTGTTTTTATGCCGTCTCCTGACACAGCACTAGTCATTCTCACAGCCTCTCTTGTTTTACATTGGTTTTCTTGTGACAGCCTCTCTAATGGTTTGCGTGGGCAGCGAGCCCTTACCAGCGCTCCTCTCTCACAAACAAAAAACATATTTATGTGCAAGTGTTATATGGCGCTTCAATATCCTTTTATGATTTGCTGTTTGTGTTGGGAAATCAAGAACCATATATTCCTGCATGGGATTTTATGTTGAGTCTTTCACAAGGTTTAGTTTTCCTTACTAAAGACATAAAGCCATCTGTTTTTCTTCTGCTTAAAAATGATGTCGTTTGGTTGGGTGAAATAATGGAACTCATACAAAAATGAAACTTCTGTCATCTGTTGAACCAAAAAAAAAAAATTATATACTGCTTTTGATCTTATTATGAAAGTCAATGGGGTCCAAAATGTTTCAGCTCAAGAGAGAATGTAAAATGAACTCATATAACTTGACTTGTTTTAAAGCACCACAATTATCACTTATTATTTTACTTCTTTTTTTTTTTTTATAATTATTTTTTCTGGGTTTACACCTTTATTAGATAGGACAGTAGAGAGAATTGACAGGAAAGCATGCGGAGCAGAGAGAGAGGAAGGATCGACATAGGATCGCGAGGCAGAATCAAACTCGGTCGTCGTGAGCACCGGATGTGTCGACGCACTAACCACTACACCACTGGCGCCGACATTATTTTCATTTTCATAGTTATTTTTTAATTAGTACTTACATTAAAGTTCATGTGAACTGCAGTTGCTGGAAGTTTTTTCCAGTGTGATGTAGGTCTGTGCGATATGGGCAAAAGAAACCTATTACGATTTTCTTTAACAATATTGCGATTTCGATTTTAATTACGATTGTGACACACACAGACTTTTTACGTGTGAATCTGAAACATAATTCCAAAGGAAAACAATTAGATCCATATCAAAGACCTGTAACATGTCTCTAAAACAGACATAAGGCAAAAAAAATCACGTAGTAAAGGTGTAGCAAATTGTATCTAGAACAGACCTATGGCAAAACAAATAAACAGACTACTGTGTGTGCGCGCTGTCAAACTTAAGTAAGGCTTCGATATTCTGCTTGACCATGTATCTAGTTGCGTGTACTTTTCTACATGTCCACAGATTTTCTTTTGACGTGCATATATTATAGACCTCTTTGTGAAGCTGCAGTGAAATAGGCCATCCACATATTGCGTCCACATTTTTTGCGCACAAGTTTGTTATTTCCAATGGATGCAAGCGGCTTGCGTGTGCATATTGGGGGTGACGTGTGCATGTATTCCAGGCGCACAGAGTTGAAAACATGTCAACTTTTCAGAATGCCGCACCGCGAGTCACGTAACAAGAAATGAACGATCAGCTTCATACTTTGTATATACACATTTCGGTAGACTAATTACCTCAGACAAACACAGAACACTCAAACACCCAGTGCTTTTTAATTTTCTCCATAAATAAAACTTGAATCAGAACTGCAGCAATGTTTTGTTAGTTTGTCATCCTCTGAGACAACGGTTGATGGTCGACTAACAATAGCTATGTTTCCATCCACCTATTTTTATGCGCATTTTGGATATGCCATTTCTTCTATTATTATGTTTGAAGTGAATAGGTTGATTTGATTATTATTAAGTTTACATTCGATAATTATTGTATTTAGGATTGAGTATTTGCTTTTTGTATATTATTCATGTTTGAGTATTGGCTTTATTGTTTAAATTAAATATTGATTAAATACTTATTTTGTCAAATCAGCATTTAAGGCAGCTAAGGTAATTGGTGAGGGAGTAATGGAAGAGGAAACAATATTCAGACCTTGGGTTTGTATGTGGTGATGGGTGCTACTGATTAGCAATGGAGCTATTTCACTGATTTGACGGCACAAGATGTGATAAAAATAAACAATGAAAAAAGGTCTCACAACTGACTCACGCGTCATTGTTTACCCTTACAAAGATACCGGCTCAGAGCAAAATGCCGCTACAGTCAAGATGTGCATAACTTTTAAAAATGTGCATAAAAACATATATGCATAAAATGAGAAGGATAAGCTTTTTATTTGATAAGAAAAGATGCGCATAAACTATGATGGAAACACTTTTACCGAACAAATTCCAGTATGCGCATAAGAAAGGTCATGTGATTTTGTCATAAGAGATCATGTGATGATAAAAATGTGTGTGAATGCACAAACCAGCAGGCTGAGCACACTGTGAAACATCTGAAATATTGTTTTGGTCATTCTAAAACAGCTTAACCATTTCAGTATTAGTGTTATTATATTATTATTGACCTCCAGAACTATCAAGAACATCTGTACTCTGCGTCTCACACCTTCAAACACCACCATGCGTTCATTGCACGTCAGCAAACTGTCTTCTGAGGTGCAAGTCATTTATTAAATAAGGAAAAGATTCACGCACCTTCTCCTACCGCAGTAAATTCTGTTTTTACTGTTGATATTTGGCGCCAGGAAGTGACGATTTTGTGTTTTTTTTGACTTGTTGGATGGAAACTCTGCTTTATTCACACAACTTTTATGCGATATTCCTGTTTTGCAAATAAATTGAATTCACATCTTTGTATGGAAACGTAGCCAATGACCAAGGAGCGCAAGCACAAAAAAAGTTTAGCTGCAATATGTGATTGTGAGGTCTTACAAATTATCTGGTTCTTCAAATATATCAGCCGTCCTGCATCCAAAGTAATCCCACACCACAGATGTTGACTTTTATGGCACCAAGTCCTCCTGTGTTAAACTCATCATTCCTGTTTATGCAGGCTGTTTGTCATTAAGCTCAATCCCCTGTTCTTGCGCTCTGTTTAGGTGCGCTGCGTTATGATTGGTTCAAACAGCATATTGCGGCAAAATTGTGCTGTAAGGCGATTTAGAAATCGCGCATATTCAAATCACGATTTCAATTAATCGCACAACCCAAGTATGATGACGTGTTTCCTACTGAAACATAATATTGATTAGGGGTGGAGTTTTAAACTAATGGTTGGATGGGCGTGGCATCAGACATCAGAGAAGAACTGCTGAAGCAAATGGTTAGATTTAGATTAAAGATCAAAAGACCAAAACAAACTGATTAATTCTTCACCTTAAGACAAAAAAATGTGCGCTAGCAAAATAAACATTGTGAATTTTGATTTCATGCAGAGTTTAAAAAATCTTAACTCTTAATAACTTCAGTAATGTTTTTTTCTCCTTGAAATGTTGCACAATAGTAAGACAGTAATAGAATAATCATTAAATTTGACACCAAACATCACAATGTTATGTTGCACCGTGTGTGCATAGAAACATTTAACATGTTGAATAATTTCATGTTGTTTTTGATAGTGAAGGCTTTGGACCTTACTTGCTTTATCGTAAAAAACAGCACGTTCCTCATTTATCATCTTGATTTATAAATATCCCTTTCATTTATTCAGATTTAGTTCTGTTATGTTAAAAAGGGGCTGTAATTGTACATGTCCACCTTTTTACGTCCTTAAAAGCAGTTCTATTAATTTCCTGTCTCATGGTGAAGATCTACAGTACATCATGACAGCTATAAATGAGCTGCAGTAGTGGAAAGTCATAGTCGTGTGAGCCGTCTAAGCAACCTCCACTCAAGCTCACACAAACGTGAGAGGGTGCTCAGTCCGCCACCACCTCATCTTAAGCTGTTTGGAAACAGGGTGAAGAGTTTTGTTGGTGGGAAGCCAATGAGGCTGGAGCCCTGTGAGAGTAGAGTGCCAATACAATGATAATGCCAACAAAAGACTAATGAAGAACTCTCTTCATTGAGGTGTGTGGTTTGTTGGATGAAGATTAGTGCCATACGGGCACTTCAGCTCTTTTGCCCTTTCATGGCATTACAAGCCAATTATATTATTCATAGATTGTGCATAATTCCTCTACATGCCTTGATTGGCTGTTGAAGATGCTTCAGTAAATTGTGCTGCTCCTTTCATCCTACTGGGTGTATAGATGCGCACAGTGCATCCGGAAAGTATTCATAGCGCTTCACTTTTACCACATTTATTTATGTTACAGCCTTATTCCAAAATAGATTCAATTAATTTATTTCCTTACAATTCTACACACAATACCCCATAATGACAATGTGAAAAAAGATTTTTTGAAACTGTTGCAAATTTATTAAAAATAAAAAACCTGAAAAATCAATTGTACATAAGTATTCACTGCCTTTGCTCAATACTTTGTTGATGCACCTTTGGCAGCAATTACAGCCTCAAGTCTTTTTGAATATGATGCCACAAGAATTTTTGGCCATTCATTTTTGCAGGTTGGATGGGAAGCCATGGTGTACAGCCATTTTCAGATCTCTATCCAGAGATGTTCAATAGGATTTAGGTCTGGGCCCTGGCTGGGCTACTCAAGGACATTCACAGAGTTATTGTGAAGCCACTCCATTGATATTTTGGCGGTGTGCTTTGAGTCATTGTCCTGCTATAAGATGAACCGTCGCTCCAGTCTGGGTTTAAGAGCACTCTTAAGCAGGTTTTCATTCAGGATGTCTCTGTAAATTGCTGCATTCATCTTTCCCTCTATCCTGACTAATCTTCCAGTTCCTGCTGCTGAAAAACATCCCCACAGCATGATGCTGCCACCACCATGCTTCACTGTAGGGATGATGTTAGCCTGGTGATGAGCGGTGCCTGGTTTTCTCCAATCGTAACGCCTGGCATTCACTCCAAAGAGTTCAATTTTAGTCTCATCAGACCAGAGAATTTAGTTTCTTATGGTCTGAGAGTCCTTCAGATGCCCTTTGGCAAATTCCAGGCAGGGAGTGGCTTCCGTCTTGCCACTCTACCATACAGGCCTGATTGGTGGATTGCTGCACAGATGGTTTTCCTTCTGTAAGGGTCTCCTCTCTCCACAGAGGAACACTGGAACTCAGACAGCGTGACCATTGAGTTATTATTCACCTCCCTGACTAAGGCTTTTCTCCCCCGGTCACTCAGCTTAGATGGGCGGCCAGCACTAGGAAGAGTCCTGGTGGTTCCAAACATCTTACACTTATGGATGATGGAGGCCACTGTGCTCATTGAAACTTTCAGAGCAGCAGAAATTTGTCTGTAACCTTCCCCAACCTTGTGCCTCGAGACAATCCTGTCTCGGAGGTCTACAGACAATTGCTTTGTCTTCATGCATGGTTTGTGCTTTGACATGCACTGTCAACCCTGGGACCTTATTTAGACAGGTGTATGCCTTTTCAAATCATGTCCAATCAACTGAATTTACCACAGGTGAACTCCAATTAAGCTGCTGAAACATCTCAAGAATGATCAGTGGAAACAGAATGTACCTGAGCTCAATTTAAAGCTTCGCTGCAAAGGCTGTGAATATGTACATGTGATTTTTCAGTTTTTTTTTTTTACTTTTAATAAATTTGAAACTATTTCAAAAAAATCTTTTTTCACATTGTCATTATGGGGTATTGTGTGGAGAGTTTTGAGGAAATAAATGAATTTAATTCATTTTGGAATAAGGCTGTAATATAAAAAATGTGGGAAAAGTGAAGCGCTATGAATACTTTCTGGATGCACTGTATAAACAATGCATAATGCGCAAGAATGAAAGTCATTAGCGATGTTTCCATCTAACAAGTTTTAATGCGCATTTTGGAGTAGTGCATAAGAATGCTTTATGTAAACATCAAGAAACGCATACCATTTGAAAATGCACATAAAAAACTTCTGCGCACAACTGAGTAAGATTAACTTTTTATTCAGTAAGAAAAAATTTGCATAACCTATGATGGAAACACATTTACCGAATAAATTCCAGCATGCCTATTAAAACAAGTAGTGGGATTTTGTTTTAATAGATCATGTGATGACACAAATGGGAGCAATGAGATGGCATTAATGGACAAACCAGCAGATTGGCCATAGAATACAACATCTGAAATGTTTTTTGGTCATTTTAATAAATCCCTTAGTCAAAGTCATTAAAGTGGTTCAGTATTATTACCTCTCAGAACTTTCTTTAGGTGCTGTGCTTCCAAAAAGTGGTCACGCACCTCCAAAAGCCACCACATGTTCATTGCAATTTGGCTTTGTCTTCTGAGGCAAAAGTAATTTATTAAAGAGTCCCTATTATGCATTAAAAAGGATTATATTTTGGTTTTGGGGGTCTCCAACAACAGACTGATGTGCATGCAAGGTCAAAAAACACTTTCATTGTCTTATAATATGCATTTATTTTTACCTAATTATCCCAGCGACTCCCATATGATTCGTTTAGCGATTCATTTGTTCCCAAACCCCTCCTTAGCACGATGCTAATCTGCGCTGATTGGTCCGATGACTCAGTCTGTTGTGATTGGTCGACTGCGTTCAGCGCGAGACAGAGAGAAATGCCCACCACGGCTCCTCAACATTTTTGAAGTAGTCAGAGTGCAGAATGTATGTGTGAGCCTAATGCAGGAGTGCATTAAAGCAATGCAGTTTAACACCAGCATATTGCTCTATTCTTAACCATAAGTAAAAACAGTGACACACATTCAGTATTAATCCACACAGTGGCAAAAGCTGAACTGTTTTGAAACTTGACTGCCATGTGTGTAGGAAGGTAGGAACAGCTGACGGTGGCCATAGCAATGACAAACAACAGTAGATTGCGAGCTCACGAACGCATTTAAATCCTTAAACAAAGCGGCAAGTGTCACATTTTCAAGGTGGTTTAGACGCGAATATAAAGAGTTAACCAGATACAATACAAGCGATTACAAGTAACAAAACACAATTAAATAGATGATTTGTAAGCTAGATAAAACAAGGAGGCAACCATTTTAATCGCACTTACTTACACTTGTGAAATGGAGCAAGAAACTGATCCATGAACTGTGTACTGTAAAGTTCCTGTCAAGCTCTGACAAAGTCCCATACATCAATAGTCTTTTCTGATCCTTCCTTTAACAAACAGCCGATGAATCCCCCGTTGTAAGCATGTAGATTGCTGAAGCACTCGTCAGAAAAATGACAGGAACACAACACAAGGCTGGGCTATAATGCTGAGGTATTTTTGCAAAAATAAACTTCAACTACTGACTCTTCACAGCCTCATCTTTGGGTGGGGAAAGAACACTAACTTTCCCTTACATACAGTTGAAGTCAGAATTATTAGCCCCCCTGAATTATTAACCCCGTTTATTTTTTCCCCAATTTCTGTTTAATGGAGAGAAGATTTTCTCAACACATTTCTAAACATAATAGTTTTAATAACTCATTTCTAATAACTGATTTAATTTATCTTTGCCATGATGACAGTAAATAATATTTGACTAGATATTTTTCAAGACACTTCTATACAGCTTAAAGTGACATTTAAAGGCTTAACTAGGTTAATTAGGTTAATTAGGCAGGTTAGGGTAGTTAGGCAAGTTATTGTATAATGATGGTTTGTTCTGTAGACTATCAAAAAAATATATAGCTTAAAGGGGCTAATAATTTTGACCTTAAAATGTTTTTAAAAAAAATTAAAACTGCTTTTATTTTAGCCGAAATAAAACAAACAAGACTTTCTCCATAAGAAAAAATATTATCAGACATACTGTGAAAATTTCTTTGCTCTGTTAAACATCATTTCGAAAATAATTAGAAAAGAATAAAAAAAATTAACTGGGGCTAATAATTCAGACTTCAACTGTATCAGAGCACAGCGTCTTCACAACATGATTCAACGGGGATCTGCTACAGTGTTTGTCTTCCTCTTTTTCTTTCTACAGTGTTTGTGGGCAGGGCCGGGGGTTTAAATCTTCCTGGGTCTGTGTGTGACAAATGGACGGGGCTTGAGTTCCGTATAGACGTCATGCCGACACGGCTAAAGACTCGTTACAGCGGCGATTCATTTAAAGCACTCTGAGTCGACTCTTTTATAAATGAATCAATAGTTTTAAACATGGCACACTTTCAGATTTCAGAGCTGGATATTTCACTTCACTTAGAGCTGTGTTACACTCTTTAAATTTGAAAAAATGTGCACAGTGGCTTCTCTTATCACAGAAAATAAAAAATGTCAAATTTTGGGCATCAAATTGGGCATCGCACTGTCATTTTCCCAAAATTCAAATGATGATAAAGCTGTTCTCGGTCACTCCTGCACTGAGCTGCTGTGCCTTCCGCTGCAAGGTTTTTTGTCCCTGCCTTATGCATGCTAAAGGGTTCTCTTTGCATTGCCTCTGACAGACATCTATAAGAAAAGACATTGAATTTGATGTGAAAATTCATTCCTCAACACATCACCCCTGACCACACAGGAACTCTCTCTCTCTCTCTCTCTCTCTCTCTCTCTCTCTCTCTCTCTCTCTCTCTCTCTCTCTCTCTCTCTCTCTCTCTCTCTCTCTCTCTAACCCTCTGTTCAGCTTGACCATGACTCACGAGGGTGCTAAAAAGACCCATTGTTCCTGTAATAAGAAGCCATTTTTCATATTGGACCTTGGAGGGCCACTGACAGCATTTCATTGCATTGACTTTGTTTAGCAGTTGCAATCATTTTTTTCTCATTTCAGGGTTGCAAACATTCACCATTTATTCGCAATGATCTAAACGAGGTAAAATCCTCTGAATGAATTTACAGCTCTTCTCTGTGTGAAAGGTGGCAGCTTATATTCTCATAAAGTTTTGTCTGCTTCATCCTTAACGTCTTCCTTCTTGCACTATTTTCTAATTCCCTTGAGCTCAACTTTCAGTATTTAAAGCATGTAAAGCAGGGTTAAACAAGCGTTTAAATTTAACAAGAGTTCTACATGAAGAAGCAGCTCAGTTTTCTAAAATGTGAGGATGCAGGGTTGCTGCTTGGTCATTTTGAGGATGAGCAGGGCCTTTAAGAAACTACATAGAAGAATCCTGTGATATTCAGGAGCGTATATACTGTATGGTCTGGATCACTCTTTGAAAATGTGTTTGGGACTTTCTTTTAACATCCTGATTGTTTAGTGAAGCAAATGTTCTCGGGAAGCAGAACAGTGTTGCTATTGGTCTAAACAATGAGCGATGCCTCAAGTCTGTTGGGCTAGTTTTTGCACACATCAACTCCAGCTGGGCTTATTTCCCTTTTTGATAGCCAAATGTTTTCTGTTGATACCTGCTGATGTAGACACTTAAATCCTTACATGAAGGTGCAGAACACGCATTGTAGCTTGCAGTTGCCTATAATCCTTTTGGTTTGTTCAAGAGGAACTTTTTGACCCAGACGCATCTGACACAAGAAGATAACACTGTCTGTTTGTTTGTTCTTTGAGCATGTCCCAGCTTTAACCCAAGCTGTGTGGGACAAATTATGCACTAAAGTTTAATACTTATGTTTTTTCAGCCCTGAGAAAGAGCAATGGTAATTGAGATGCTTGCCTTAGCATACACCACTAATAAGAGATGTAGCCTTGAAGCATATTGCATTTTTCAAAAGCCTTAGCTGGCCTTATGAACATTCATTAATTCGTAAACAAGATTACCCATTTAAACTTTTAAGTCTCAGCAGTCTCACAGTAACTGCACCAGACTGTAGAAGCCCCAAAGCACACCGTACAGAACAGAGCATCATTAATTTTGGGGGATGTTTATAGCGTTTAGGGAATGAAAGAGAGGCTGCAATCTGTGTTGGGTGATGTGGCATCCCAAAATCTCACTGGCATAGTGACTTCATATGCTTAGTGCTCCCAGTTAGCTGTGCAGAAGCAATTTTACAAATGAATGGGACCTTAAAGTGCACTCTCTCAATGGCATGGCCATCTGTTGGCATGGCAAATGTGGATAATCTTGCACTGCAAAAATAAAAATGCTGCCAGTTTCCCACTCACATATACAGCATCTAAAGTTCACTATGGCTGTCTGTCTTCCCCATCTTGGGATCTGTTGTGAATTTAATTTGAAACTTGCTTGCCAAGCAAGAAGTTTATAGTTTAAAGTTCAACTTTTGGGGCTATTTATCTGGCGCAAACCATAGATGTAAAAAATATAGACGTAGTACCCGTGACGTCACTCATAGGTTTCTGAAGAGCACAAATGAAGCTACAAGTAGGCGTGGCTATCCATCGCCATTTTGTTCATGCGTCATTGCACCCCCCTGGGGGATAACAAATAAGGGCAAAGAGGCGGAGCTACAGACACCTGCTAGCATTTTGCTTAGTCAGACTTTTCTTTAGTAGAAACGCTTGATACTTCATTACCTGCGACTCGTTTGGGTTCTGACCACATGTGCTTGGTTGTGTACTATATCAATAAAGTGTTTAGTCTTTTATAAAACACTGTTGTAATATATTTAGCCACTAAGCCCTGTTCTTTTGACGTTTTTCTACAGGAGGAAAATGCAAATTATTTCCAAGTACTTAAAATATAGCCTGTTAGTAAATGCAAGGCTATTTATGAAATCCAGGTATAACACTGTATGACAACGTTTCAGATGACTGTTCAATAGTCTACAGCTAATCAATTCTGTCAGAGTGCATTACAGGTCTAAAAAAATGATAAATGATAAATGATCTTAAGTAAAACAAATACATTTATAGAGATGGGATAAGTATATAATTTCACTCATCTAAGAAACGGAGGCAACTTGAATGGTTTGTGAGCACAATTAAGTGCACGCAGCATGCCATATTATCTGATAATTGAAGGAAATAATTTCAAATTTTAAAAGGCAATTGACTGTGTAAAGCCACATAAAACAACACAAAAATGCGACGTATATGCCGAGTTCAGTGGCTAATCAGCCGGAATGACATGACGGTGACCAGCGAGACTTAGCTGTCACTCAAGTGGCCACACCCTTAATTATGCAGACTTAATATAACTTAATAAAAACGAAATGGATGAGTTATAAAAAAATTCACCCCCCTCACTGTTGTCATGAAGGGTAATATTAGCTATATGCACCAAAACCATATTTTGTACCAGGCTGTAAACATAATTTTGTCAGTTGAAAAGTTAGCATTGCAGTCAGTGAACATCTGGACTTCGTGGAGCCAGCCCCCAAAGGCGAGTCGGTGAATTACCATTTTAGTTACTTCCGTATTGGCTTCCGCTTGGTGAAAACACAATTAAACTTTTTTTAATGGTATTGGCCAGTGTTGTATTTAATTAGCTTTTTTTTTTAATCACACCTCAAACTTAATATTTTTTTTTTCAAACTATGCATTTTATTGTAGACATTCTAAAATGGCCCAGCTTGTTTTGGTCTTTTAAAGCAAATCGTTCTTGTTAAAAATTAACTTGTCTTCCCAACTCTATTAAGAAGAGATAAGTGGTTTTGATTATTGCTCAGTCAGCTTGTTCAGCTGTAACAAGCGTAAACAAGCTAGCAGCAATTATATTTTTGGTCACTCCCCAACAGTAGTTTCCTCATGCGGGTAAGATGGGAGAATGCTGAGCGGAACCTACAGTTGTGTGTAATGACAAGCAGGGGACAAATCTTAAAAGTTGTAGGGGATGTATCAGTGGCCTTCCTGGGCAGATGAGTTGGGCCTCATGGGACACTTCTTCTTCTGACTGCTGAGTATTTGTAAGAAAGGTGCAGAATGATTCAACTCAACAAATTACTCTGTAATAAAAGCATGCAGCTGAGGAAGAACATTTCCCAGAGGACGCAAACTGCTTTAGGCCTTACAGACTGACTGCAGAGAGCATTAGAGGCTGCCTGCAGGAAGCTTCAGGTAAGCAGCTAAACTGAGGTCAAATGGCACAAGAGCAAGGATCATATGCACTAAAAGGAGGCTGTAACCTTGAAATTTTCAGTAGAAGGAAGGTATGGCTGCTTCTCAGGGTACACTCACACTATGCTATCCGAACTGTGCTCAGGTGCGTTTCCCGGTTCTTTTGAGAAGTTTGAGTGCTCTGAATCAGGCTCAGGCACAGTTCAATTGGCCGGCCCTGGCCCAGTTGGAAGAGGTGTGCCAGAGCGCGGTTCACTTGGGCTTTGGCGCAGTATGCTTGTAGTTTGAATGCAAATCGCACCTGAGCCCGAAACTGAAGACAAGACGTGACTTTTAAGGGACTGCTTCATATGGATTTATTAATTATTCTTACTGTTCATTGAACGCAAACTGTTGTAGTTTGTTGAAGACGCACACACCTCACTGCAGGACAGCTGCACCTTCAGCAAACCTCTTAATACCTGCAGCACGAGGACCGTTATGATTATTTATAAGCGTCAAAAGTAACTGATCTGTTCTGCGAATTATTTGACTGCATGTCACTGGATATCAAACGACTAAAGTGATATAACTAAAGAAATCTCCACTGTGCTGAGCGAGAGCACTTCTCTTCTGGGGGGGCAAGCGTGCTTCGGCATGGTTCAAGGCAACCATACATAGTGTGAGTATGCCCTCAGTTGTGGTGCACAAGCTTGTATACTCATCTTTATCTACTGACAGCTTTGTTAGCTGCTGGAAATCGTCCTCCACGTCTGCTGTCTGAAGGACAGTGTTTGGAATGAAACAAACAAGCAGAAACTACAGGGCACTAACCAAAGCTGCTTGTTCAACTGATGTAGTTCCTCGAGTCTTTACTAGAAAGCAGGTTATAGTTACATTTGAGACATGTCTTTCACTTCCCTTGACCCAAGCTTCTAGCAACCCAATCAAATACCCAAGCGGCCTTCTCAGAGCAAAAATACACTACACCTAAATTGATTTTGTGGCAATGAGTAGGTCTTGAAAGAAAGGGTATGTCAAGAGATGAAAGAAACGGGATTCTGGTGCCTATAGCTGATTGGATCACCATGCTGAGCATGGATCACAGTAAAGCATCTCATCAGTGCAGTGTGAAATGTAATCAGTGCAGCTCCCCACTAGGACTCTTTACGCCTTTGTTGAAGAATGGTTTAGAGGCACTGATGGAAATTGATTAAATGTATAGGGTGGGAAAACAAGCAGAGCTAAACTGTGTCTACACCTTCATATAGAAACAAAGCTTGAGAGTCGAGATTCAGCAGGACTGATTGAACTGGTCAAAGAACACAACTCTTACTAAGTAAACTTGATACCCATCACAGGTTACAGCCCAAGTGCCAAGCTGGAAGATTATACAACCTTGTAGATTTTTTAAAAACCATTGTAAGGTTTCTCACATGATATCCCATATGATATCTCAAGAGTGATTTCTTTATAGTTGTACTATTGAGAGCAGAGTGAGAACCAACGGCTAATGCAGGAGCAGCGGCTGGATGAAGCAACAGTCTCTCCACTATAGGAGATGAATCACATGTTCTTCACTGACTTCACTTTCATTGATAATCGCTTGTGAAAAGTCGCTTCACATTTGCATAAAGTAGAGCATTTCTGAACTTTCACTGCCTGTTGATTGCCATGCTTGCATTCGGTCACTAACCGTCAGTGTCCTCTTATCACTAGAAGTCGGCAGCTCTCTGTTGTGTCTGTGTCACTGACAAGAGATTTTCACAGTTTCTAGTCCTACAGTAGTTCCAAGAAATATTGGTGAAAGTATCCTCTTTTTGACATGTTTACACCATAGGAACTGGGAAGAATTTTAGTTTTAGAAATTCCATTTGGGGGAACTAACTTAGCTCTAAATTAGTAAACTAAAGTAGTCTGAGCAGGACTATGGAAACTAGACTCGCATAAGCATACACTGATTGTGCAAATGCATGCCATACAAAACAGGCACAGTACTGTATTTTGAAGTGCTACAAATCACAGAAATACAGAAAGCTAATGTTTAGGCATTTACCTGTTGCTTTTATCTACAGGGTTGTGTTCTTTTTTCAGCCTTCATAATGTGTAGCACTTCAAGCATGTCCTTCTTTTTGGTTTTCAATTGCATACCTCTACAATACATAGAGGTACATACCGATCACAAAACACACACCACACAATGTAAACTCCTCATCAAACATGGTGTCCTCCATTCTCCAGTTGGAGATTTCATTGACTGCAGAGCTTGATGTTGCTGTCGACCAGTCCTTTAAAGTATATAGTGAAAGTGCGAATGACCGGAGAATGGGAAGGAAATCATTTTTCGGAGAATACAACACAGAATTTTAACTTTTGTTAGCTGGTGGCTAGTTCCTATGACTTATTGTCCCTATGTCCCTATTTACCTGAGATTTATCTGGTTGGAAGTTAATATGTTTGAAAAAACACCATCAGGCCTAATTAGTCAATGTGAACACTTGTCAGTCAATTTTCATGCTTGTGTGTTATTTTTTTTATTCTTATCTCTTTTCTTTCCTGTGTGTCTGCAGTTCAAAGTTGATGGGGATTGGTGGACGTGGATTGACTATGAGCGCTTTCAGGAGCTCATTCAGCAATATGAAGAGAGCGGAGGCACCAAGAACTTCTCAGCAATGGACTATATGGCCAAGACCCCAAGCTGGGCCATTTTTGGGGCCGGAGAGAGGGGTTTTGACCCCACAGACACACGCTTCCAGAGAAAAAACAAGACCAAAGATATATCAGGGTGTTGACAATACCATTGCCTTCCTAGATTATGTCTGTATAGGAATGTGTATTTTTAATGTTCGGGATAGATCAACTGATTGACGGTGTCCACAATTAAGATTTATGTTTTTATTATTTTATCCAAGGTTCACTTTTGTGCTCTGAGACTTGCCTTAGAGATGAAATTCATGCATATGTAAAAGTACACTCTTGCAGATTCTCTTTTTCATGTCGTTTTAATGAATGTTAACTTTTGTTTTTGGTTGTAGCCATGGTAATAAACAATTTAATTTCCAAGTCCTGTTCACTTTGAGCTCTTGATCTAATAGCTCTGGTAACAAGACGACAGAACCGAGGAACTTGAATTTAGGACCTCATTTACTCATATCACCTTAGGGCCTAAATTTAGAGAGCACAAGAGGAAAGAACCACAAAAGAAAAATATCACTGTAGTTACCTCCGTTAATAACATGTCACCTCAAACTGTGATTTGTACATTCTTGTAGACATTTAGAGGGCAGTTGAGTCAGCTGGGACTTTGAATGGAGCGGTTCATACAGGTCAGCCTGTGAAGTAGCTGAAAGCATTTAGGAATCAGAACCCTGCTGAAAAATCCAGCTTAAACCAGCCTAAGCTGGTTGGCTGGTTTTAACTGGTTGACCAGCCTGGTTTTAGAGGGGTTTTGGCCTATTCCAGGCTGGTTTCCAGCCATTTCCAGCCTGGTCTTAGCTGGTCAGGCTGGGAGTTGACCAGCTAAAACCAGCTTGACCAGCCAAAACTAGCCATCTCCAGCTTAAACCAGGCTGGTCAAGGTGGTTTTAGCTGGTTTAAGCCGGTCATTTTCCAGCCTGACCAGCTAAGACCAGCCTGGAAATGGCTGGAAACCAGCCTGGAAATGGCCAAAACACCTCTAAAACCAGGCTGGTCGACCAGCTAAAACCAGCCAACCAGCTTAGGCTGGTTTAAGCTGTTTTTTACAGCAGGGAACTGCATCATCAATATAACAGTAACAACCACTCAAGAAATTCAAACATAAAATTGCAGTTTACATCTCTCTGTTTAGTATTTTGCAGTCCTATTAATCTAGAGCAGTGTTTCTCAACCACCTTCCAGGACCACCAGCTCAGCACATTTTTCATGTCTCCTTAAACACACCTGATTCAAATCATCACTCATTAGCAGAGACTGAAAGATCTGTAATAGGTGTGACAGCCAAAGAAGACATCCAAAACATGCAGTGCTGGTGGTCGTCCAGGAACGTGGTTGAGAACCACTGATATAGGGTATTTTTTTGAGAAATGTTATGGAGAATTTGTCTGTTCACCATTTTTGGGTTACAATATTGCATCCTAAATGTGTCTACAAAGCGCATTGTTATCATGTTATAAACGTGCATACAGGTGTGTTGCTAATCTAAAATGTTTTTGTTGCTTGTTGCCTTATTATTAAAGCTATTTCTTCTGCTGTTCTACAGGAGTTTGAGTGTTCATGTAGGAGAAAGGAATAAGCTTGTTGTTGAGTGAACTAGGTCACAGCTTTTTCTAAGCTCTGTGACTGAAAGAAGCTGAAATCGGCGGCCTTCGGTAAAGCATGGCGAGAATAATATCCAGATCAGACAGACGCGTACGTCCCTCCTTCGGTTTTTCTGCTCAAAATAGAGAGTCAACTGGTAGTGCTGCGTTCGTCTGAAGTCAGGTTGGAGTATTCTTACTTTATATCTATAATGTTCGAATGTAAATGTGGTCCACTGTTTAGGATTGTTCTTTGACTGTAGAAAAACCCCCACTTCATGTAAATGAACAGGCCTCATTTTAACTGGACCGAGCCATTTGACAGATTTATACATACCCATCATGTCTGTGGAAATTACGTAGTAATGCATGGCTAACAATAGCTACAATCTTATTTCCTAAAGTCCACAATGATTCCTCGTGTCTGGATTCTGAAAAATTAGCTCAAGTCTGTGTCCTCTGAGAGCACTTACAGCTGGAAGTTCACCAGATATATAGGAATGTTTAAAGTAGACCTTTGATCCCACCCTTTTAAAGTGCCTTGTCTCCAAGATGTTTAAACGTAACAGAAAGAGAGAGATGTGTAATGGTCTGTGACGAGTGACAGAAAAGCTATTTCACACCGCTGTGAAAAGGTGCCATGTTGATCTGGACTAATGTGACACACTGTCTTCCTCATGCATTTCAGTCAGTTTAAGCACCCGCAGGGAATTCACCACGCAAATACCAGGGTGCTTGTAGGGTCTTAAAAAGTGTTAATGTCTTTAAAAAAAAAAATAAAAAAATCTAAGGCACCGTTTACACTAATACGTTTTAGTTTTAAAACGCATAAGTTTTGCTACGGTTACGCCATCCGTCCACACTACGCCAAAGTTTTCGAGCCCCGAAAACGGAGCGTTTTGAAAACGCAAGAGAGGTCGTTATCATTCTAAAACGCTGCTGCTCCATGTCAGTGTGGATGGGGGAAAATAGAGACATCTGAAAACGGAGGCGGGGCTGCAGACATTCTCTTCTCTGATTGGGGCTTTTCCCTCAATATTAGGCTAAGTAGCCTACAGACAGTTCAGTCCTGCATCCTCTCCTTATTCATATCACCCTGGCTACCCTGTTTCACTTTTTTTAACAATAAAATGAAAACATGATTTAAGGAACTGCCTATTTTCATTTTGATATTAGCAACTTAACAGACATCAAATATGTTGAGGCGTCGTGTAGCTGCATTATATGACCGTCATCTTCCTGCATATTTATAACAAAACGGAGCCTATAACATTACTGCCTCCTTTCATTCTCATTGAAAATACGAAACATACTCTCTTTCATTGAATATCAGTTTTAATAATCAATAATGGCCATTATAAAAGTACAATGTACAATAAGTTTATACAATATAGGAAATAAAGGCAAGCAATCAGTCAATGTGCAGAATCAGTGTACGTGGTTACATTAATTAATATATTAACCTAACTTATCCTTGCGCTCAGCCAAAACACATTACCTGAGAACAAGTAATAGATTCAGAAGACCAAAGTCAGGGAATATGTTGTTATAGACAACAAAATGAATTAAATATCACGTTTAACAAATATAGTGAGATTAGATCCAGCGGTAGATCCTTCATGAACAGCTCTCCTATGGGTAGATGTGCTCAAAGCACGCTGCAGTGCATGCCAGAGTGTGTGCGTTTCAGCCGTTTAATGTAGATGCAGAGTTGTTCAGAAATATTGGGTGAAACACTAGTGTGGACGCGGATCGTTTTCATTCTAAAACGCCGTTTTAAAACTAAAACATACCAGTGTAACGGGGCCTTAGTCTTAAAATCACTTAAATATTGTCTTGTAGGTCTTAAATAATTTTAAACAGGTCTTAATTTTCTTAGATCCATATAAAGATATCCAATCGGGCCCATATCCATACAATCACCAACAATCCATCTCAAAAAAACTTTGTTATTACTCTGTTTACAAATATGGTTTAATTATCTTCCTTACAATAACTTTGGTTTAAAAGTTCTCTGTGTATTTATTGACCATATACTCTATGGTGTGGACACTGATCTGGACAGACTGTTACAATTAGCTTATTATAGTTTTTAAGAAGTTTTTTTTCAAGAAACTAGGTTCTAGGCTTTCTTTATCTTGACACATTATTTAAAATATGTGGCTAAGAAATAACTAATTATAATTTTTTAATTGGGCAAGTAAAAATCTTTTCCACTCGGGCCATTAGAACATTAGTGTAGAGCTGTAATCGGGCCATAAAAATTAGGCCCGATAGGGCCCGAGCTCGACAGAATTCGGCCGGAGCCCGACAGGTACATTTAGATTGACAGCTTTAAAAAGCCCGAACCCGTTTATACCCCGACATTATTCAAATGTGCACATGCACACATCTCTTTTGCCTTTTTTCAAGAATGAGTCATTTATATGTTTTAACATAATTTATTCATAACAAACAAACATAGGGCACTTGGAAGTTGGAACAAAAAAATAAAATAAGTCCTCTGTAACATCGTAACATCACAGCACTCTAAATAGGCCTATACAAAGACTTTAAACTGGCCAACACACCAACGAAGAGAAGTATTTCTTAACAAATTAAATTTAAATAAATTCTAAATATGACGGGTATTTGGCAATAACGAAATTAAGATAAAGGCTCTGCAGGATTTGTTTTGCCACTTCTCTTCACAATCTGGCCTTAAGGTGACAATGAAGCTGAATATATTAAAAGAATAGCCTAATGCCAACATTAGCCTGTATACTCTGTCTACATTATGATTTTATGGTTTAATTAATATTTAGTTATAATTTGAAAATTCTTTACTCACCAAGATTAGGCTACGTGTTTTTGTGGAGGAACATTATTGAATCCACTGTAAATGGCTTTAGCGCAGTCCTGCGCTCAGAATGGTGCGTCCAGCAGCACCGAACACCCTTTCACTGCTTCTGCTACAGGCCGAGATCCATAGTTTTGATCTGGCTAATTTTGCAAGTTTTGGGTAGGATTGTTTGTTCATCTTCCACCAGCCAAGAACATCCATTTAATTTTCCATGACAGCAGTTTCAATGTAGCAATGACCTCGTCATCTTCCCTGTCAGCTTGCTGTACATACATTGCTGTTTAGCGCTCTACCGTAATATGCAGTGTATGAGTGACCGCCGAAATACCTTGGCGGCTAGAATGACCATTCCTTCTGAACTGGCAGCTGGCCTGACCGCAGTCAAAATGAGCTCTTTTTAACTTCTCCGTCATCATTTGTTTTACCTTTGCAGGGATGGATTTTGATGTTGTAACAAACGATTGGATTACTTTCTCGCGCTAATCGAAATGCATCACATGACTATTCATTTACTGCGCAAGCCAAGCCCGGCCCGACCCGATCCCGTCTAAAGTGATAGAAATTAAACCCGAACCCGTTGGGTCCCGCCGGGTCCTGTCAGGTTCGGGCAAAGATGTTCAGCTCTACATTAGTGTTTAGTCCTGTATGTGTCTGAAATTTCCTTCATAATGGTCTTAAAAATGTCTTAAATGTGACTTTGCAAAAACCTGAAGAAACCCTGAATACACACAACCACACACACTGTGCACCTTTTATTCAGAATTTAATTGTGGTATTTCTGAGAAGTTGTTTTTTGACTTTGGCAACAGCATATATGGAATGCTACATATATTTGTCAGAAATGAATGTACATAAGCTGTCACTGAGTCACCTTTTCAAATAGTACATTTTTTGTTTCTTTGTTGTTTGGACAGAACTGTGTGTAGGTATAGTGTGTCCACAGTCATATTGGAGTGATATAAAGACAATAGGTCTCTTTGTAAATTTCCTGACATTAAAATAGGATCCAAATCCCTCCCGTTTTGAGGCCCACCGCAACGTGACGTAGGAGTGTGGTTTCCCCGCCCACCGAATTGATTGACAGCCATGTGTTAATACATAGTAGCGCATATAATCATATCAACAAGACACGACGTGCCCAAAGCAACTGGGATTAAAAGATCTGTTCAGCTCTCTGTGATCATCATGTCATCATCAAATGTGATCAAGAATGATTTTTACAAGTTTAAAAGGTTTTTAAAACAGTGCGTGTTTGTAAAGAATTACAGCGATTTACTTTATACTTTACTTTAGCCGCATGTGAGTACAATTATAAAAGAAGATGCTTCATTCCTGGATTGTGGACGTTAAACCAGGTTTATTTTGTACATTTAAGATAACAGATATCAATACAGCAGTGGATATTAACGGCTATCCTGTCACATTTGCCATGCAAAAACAGAGCAAAGTTAAACGTGTGTGCGTGCGTGCGTGCGTGCGTGCGTGCGTGGGTGTGTGTGTGTGTGTGTGTGAACTTTGTAACGACATTGTGTGTAACTTATCAAAAGGCTTGAATTAACTCCACAACAAATACATCAAATAATCATCGGGAAAGTTCTTACTGTAGTATTTCTCACAAACGTTACGTGAGATCTGCTTCCTTCATGTCTGTCAGTGTGCTGTTTATCTGACGCAGCCGAGGTGGAGATTGAGACACTCTGACCTGGGCGGGAAGAACCAGCATTAAAGGCACAGGCAACAAAAACAGCTACATTGTGTTCAGAGCTGAAAATACCAATGTTCTGAAAGGTACAGTATGGTAAGCTGAAACTTTACAGGCACATTCTGGAGACACAAAAAGCTTATCATAAATCTTAAAAAAGGGGTAAAATAGGTGCCCATTAAATGGTCCAAAATGATAACCTAAAAACACACATTAGTACCGAAAAGGGAAGTAGTTTACTCTGTCTACATTTTAGCTAATAGTACCTTTATGGTGCAATTATAGACCCTTTTAGGTACTAAAATGTACCATGGTGACAGTTTTTGCATCTCTGTTTCTGAGAGTGTAATGCCTCTGTTTGTATATTTTACTGCATTTTTAGTTCACGATGTTTGCTTTCGGAAGAGGTGCTGAAATCAGTTGTTTTGGGTAATTTTTAGTTGTCATTTTTTCCAATCACTAGTCACTGTATTAAGAACACCTGTTCAAGTTTTGTTGATGCAAATATCTAATCAGCCAATTACATAGGATTAGGCGTTATAGACATAAAGTGTATTCCACAAAATAAAATTAACTTACCATCTGCCAAACTCTGAACTCTGGGTTGATTAACCCTTAACCTGCTAAAGCCGCGGTCACACTACACTTTTTGCCCCATAGACTTCCATTCAAACGCAAGCGAAAGCAGCAGACTGGAAACGCAAGCTTGTTTCGCAGTTCGATGTGTTGGAAAGTTCAAGCTTGGTGAACTCTGACCTGCGAAATTGATCATGTGACTGCGTGAGACCAATCAAAAATCAAAACATGACCTCCCTGGACAGAAATGTAAAATATAGAGCAATCGCTCACTTTTTTGATGTCTAATTGTCTTGTTGAATTGCGCCCCTTTTCGCAGCACCGCATGACAGAATTTCGCACACATAAACTCTAGTGTGACCGCAGCATTACTCGATTTATGTCAGTTACAAAATTGCTCAACCAATGTTCAATCAACTTAACCATAAACACAAAAGACAATCTCAGCAGAATGCCGAAACGATGAGCCACCATGGAATATGACACCAAAAAGCAGCATGGAATATTTTCCAAAGAGCGGTTACATTCGCAGTTCTTATCGCCCCCCTATTGGTACATTATTTTGAAATCAGGATCTTAAATCTTTGATTTTTTTTTTTCAATGTGATAAAGAATTATACTGTTTGTCAGATACTAATTATACATTGAATAGAAGGATAATTAAACTATAGCTTGCACATTGTGTTAAAGTGAGATGTATGTCTAATGTAATAAAAGCCACTTTTTAATAATGAAATGAATGCAGGACGAAAATTTATGCAGATTAATTGCGATGTCGACCAATTTGGCATCGTACAATGTCTAATGTGAAACATCACGATGGACGATGGCATCGTCATCGTAGGCGGCGGTGAATTAATTATTTATGAATAATAAATTAATTCATAGCGAATTCATTATTTGTAGCCTACCGTTTCAACTACCTGACCCGCATGGTCCTTGTTTTACTCATAACCAAATCATAAATAGATAAAGATAAGTTACACGCAAATTACCACCCATCAATCACTTTTTCCGCGGGACTCTGGCTTGAATAGGCAGAGTGATCTGTGTCGTTATAATGGCGTTGACAAACTTGGTTAGTAAAAAAGGTGCCCAGCCAACAGTATCTGAGGTTTTCGCTAAAATGACTTAGTACAAGCGTGAAAGTGAAAGATTGAAGCAGTGTACTGACGCTGTGACACGTTACCTGATAGATTCGAAAGACTGAAGAGTCGTTACATAGAGACAAGATGAATTAAATATCACGTTTAACAGCTATAGTGAGACGCCATCCAGTGGTACATCCTTGATAAACTGTCCGACGTGCACTGCTCTCTGCTGTTTTGTGCTCAAAGCACCCTCTGACTGCCTGGAGCTCAGACGTGCGCATACGCTGCAGCATGACAGAGTGTTTGTGTGTGTGTGGGGCCACGTGATATGCGTTTTCAGCGGTATAATGTGGAAGGAAGGCTTTTTAGAAATGCTAGGTGAAACGCCAGTGTGGACATGGATCGTTTTCGTTCTAAAACGACATTTTAAAACTAAGACGTATTAGTGTAAACAGGGCCTAAGTGTGTGTTTTTCGTGAGCGGGTTGCTGCTGCGACAGGGGTGGGCCAAGCTCACCATCGTGATGTCTATTGGCCATCGGCGATGGACAATGGCATTGTCTATCGACCCAACCCTAATGCAGATCCCACCAATTTAAATTTATCAATATTACAAATAAAAAATTTTTTTTGAAAATAGCCATTTATAGAGAATACACAAAATATTTTAGGAAACGCACACATACTGTATAACTAACCCTGAAACAGATCCCTCTTCAGAGCATACATTGCTATGGCTACTTGCATACCCTGAAAGTTTTTGTTTTTGGAAAGGAAAGATGAGCTTATCCGCTTTCTTGAATACCCTCATGGTCAAGATAATCTGCTGAAGTTCAAACAAGAACACAACAATCTCTTGAATGGTCTGAGATAGAATATCTAGTGAGCAGCAGTTCTGTGGGTGAAGATGTGTTGTTGATGCTAGAGGTCAGAGAAGAAAATCAGACTGAGCAGAGATTAAGACAACAGTAACTCAAATCAAAACACTCGTTACAATCAAAGATTGCAGAAGAGCATCTCTGATGTCGAACCTTGAAGCAGATGAGCAACAGAAGAAGATAAAGAGGAGAATGACAGATAACAACAGCCACGATTCACAACAAAACTGGACATCAGAAGATAAAAAGAATGCCTGGTCTGATAAGTCTCGATTTCTGCTGCAATATTCAAATGGTCTGGTCAAAATTTTGGTATAAACAACACGAAAGCATGGATTCATCCTGCCCTGATATCAGCGTTCAGGCTGCTCCTGCTGGTGACTAACTCAACCTCTGTTACTAATGGATTTCCCTGTTTTGAATTGGGTTTGGCTTTTTTGAATGGCTTTGACAGAAAGAGTAATAAGAGACGAGCTGTACTGGAACAGCATGAGCCTCTAGTCTCATTACCTCTGTTTCTGAAGCCTTAAATCCAACAGTCCTCTGAACATTTTAAAGGCACCAAAATCCAAGACCCTGTGCTTAATGAAGGGGGGTTAAATGGTATTTTTGTCTGACTAGGAAGAGTAAAGGAAATGGCCCTAAGCATTGTTTTTGATATGTTGTTTTAACAAGCAGATGAACTGACAACTCAAATGCACATGGAAGATCTGAAACCTGAATTCAAGGGCTTTGTGGCTTCCAAAGATGCACTGGTTTATTGCATCATATTTCAACATTTCAGCTATGGCTTTGGGACTTTTCAAGTTTAAAATGTTTCATCTGCCACAACTTTGATTGAATCTCAAAGCTTGTGTACACAAAATGTCATGTCATGCAATATTTTAGTCAGCTGTGCATATTTGATAATAGAAAGCTAAGAAAAATAAATATTTCAATAAAAAGCCATAAAATGAAATGTCATTTAGTTTTGTGCTTTTGCTTTTCAGCTGAATTTAACTGGTTTACTGCAATGCAGCGTTAGAGGCGTGAACCCAGCAAGACAATTTAATGTTAACCATTAAATATGATGTGTAGCCCATTAGGCTTGTTTGCTTTCTTTGTTGTTGAAAAGTGACATTTGAAATATTTTTTGTCAGCAGTAATGTATGTGTAATTATTTTTCAGGAAAAAAACGTGTTTTTCCCCAAAAAAACTAAAGAAGAACTTGTGCTGTGTCCCAACTCACATGCTTACTATGCCCTAAAAGTACTTTTTTGTAAAGGAAAAGTATATACTTTTGAAAGTGACAGAAAAGTATACAAGCTTTGGGACATACTACTTCCTCGTTAACAGATCGTTATGTTGCTTAGTTATAAGCCCTGTCAATCATCTCCACACATCATCCACATTTCTTTCATATTTAATTACCTACTGTATTGGAGAAGCAGCAGCAGGATAATCTGCCATTCACGAGTCTTTCATGCAGAGAAATCTCCTCAGGTCTTTGGGTAATTATGCATTCAGAAGTTAATGTCCAAACATATCTTTATATAATTGTTGTTGTTGTAGACTAAATATAACACTGAAAAGATGGTTTAAATATGTTCCAGTTGGCTAGATATTAGGGATGCACCGATACCAGTATCGGGTCAATACGTGGTTAAAATACTCGTACTCGTATCCTACATGAAATGCCGATACCACGCACCGACACCATTCAGCAGTAATTCACTGTTGAGATGGGTGTGATTTGTTGTCTTACCTGACTTCAATGTCTTAATGTATTAATTAATGTATTATACTGTATATTAATAGCTTAGTCCTTGTGAAAAATCTGTTTATAAAATACATTATTAACGAATCTATATGCTACTGAAGAATAAACCGAATAGGCTATGAAATATGATCCTTGCATAATGATCACAGCTAAACAAGCTAGCACTCAATTTATATATAAACTTTAAATAAAAAAAATGAAAGACATTTTAAGTAATGGATCATTATGTTAAAAATCTGAAGACTACAGGGTAAATAAAAGCGCCTTGTCAGAGTTTAAACATCACTGCGGTCACCGCGCGCGTGTCAGTTAACAGCTTCTGTAAAGATCAGACAGCCTTTACCGATCACACAATCTCAATAAACGGCATGTAAATGTATAAATATTTCGAAAAGTATCGTTAATGGAATATTTATAATGATATGAGCTTTTGGTCATATCGATACCGGCTTTGAGCTCTCACGCGCGCTCTCTCTCTTTCTCTCACCAGCAGCAGTTGACGCGCTGCATAAAGGTGCAAAAAAGAACAGCTAAACTTCGGAAAAGGTGATCACTGCGGTTTGCTGCGATGGTTGCGCGGCATTGATAAATCTCTTTAGTTTTTTTAGTTTTTTTATTTAGTTATTTAGTGTAAAATATAGTCAGTCAGTTTAATCAGTGTAATTATAAATAAATAAATAAATCATTTAGTGCTTTTTCGATGTAGGCATAGGCAGAGTATAATATTTAGTTTTACTTGTAAATACAAAAGATTGTGTGCTTTAGGTTTTTTTATGGCACTTTATTGGATGTTGATCGTTACAATCAAAGATTTTTATTATGAAAAGCAAAACTTTTGAAAAAAGGCACAAACATTGCAATCAGTACAAAAAGTTCATCTAGAACCCTGAAAAATGATCCATTGCTCCTGTCACTTTCAATTCTCTATTCGCAGCACTGAAAGTATTCCAGATTACCTCGGAAGAATGAACTCTGTCGGGAGAGAAACATTGTGAGATGATGGTCGTTTGATTTATAAAATGAGAGTGCGTATGGCTATTGATCTTATCTACCCGCGACCCAGCCATAGTTATACGTCAAGTAGCCTACTTTTTGATTACCTCACCCATGGATTAAGGACAGGACTCGTGAATATGAAAGAATCGTGCATAACAGGGGTTTATGCGTCCCCAATATGCAATGTTATAAGAGTGACTCCATAAGGTAACGTACACAGCACACACTTTGTGTAATATGTGAAGTCATGGACGCAGTGCAAGGATAACTTATCCTTTAAATGTCCATGCTTAATTGTTAATAGATAAGGTCTATCGATTTACAGGGTTTTCAACAACGTGTGCATATTTTTTGGCTTGGAATAGCCTTCTGTTAAAGATTTTTGTGTTCATCCTTGCTACAGGCAAAAAAAAAAAAAAAAAAAAAAACTTTCAAATGAATTGCACTTTCATTGAAACCAAATCTATGAAGTATCGGTACTCTGTATTGGCGAGTACACAAATTAAAATGCTTGTATTCATATCGGTTAGTAAAAAAGTGGTATCGGTTCATCCCTACTAGATATTAATTAACAGTCATTCAAACAACTTTACCAAGCCTCTCTACTTGACGCTTGGTCTCGCGTGTCCGCCATGTTTGTAGTTTGTTTACACTTTTTACCCGAGTTTGTAGTTCTAAACAAATTCATGTCCAATGTGCAATGTATTGTGGGCAATATTAGCGGTTAGAGTATGGACGCTTCTACACTTCGAGATTTTTACTGTAAAGTCTAGATCGGATACACGGCCGGCCGGAAGTGCGATATGCACATCAATATAACAGCATTTTTTATGACACTGTATAACGATAATTAATATTTTTACAGTACTGTGACGGTTGGGTTTAGGGTTGGGATGGGGGTAGGCGTTAAAAAATACAATTTATTGGGTAATTTAATAGATAGCATAAATAATACTCTGTACAACTACTGTTTTTAGGGTTGAGGTGAAGGTAGACTTAATAAAATACAATAAATGGGAAATTTAATAAATAATATAAATAATTTTCGTTAATATCTGGCTGCAACCGTATCTGATCTAACAACAACCAGTTTTTACCGGATGGTAAACCATCCTGAGACCTTTGGCATACTCTTTTCAACACATGGTTTGAAACATACTAATTCTATTTTCCAATACTATTTAGGATGGATAGTATGCGAATTGGGACGCAGGATTGGTCATTTTGACCTATATAACTACACTGTAAAAAATAAAAAGTTGAGTTAACTTAAAATTTTAAAGCAACCGGCTGCAAAGAAATTTTGTGTTTATTAAGCTTCAGTGGTTGAAGTTGTGCCAAATTAATTTTTTAAGTTGACCGAAAAGGCTGGTTTAAGTCAAGTACACTTTACGGAATAATTTGGCACAACTTCAAACACTGAAGCTTAATAAACTCAAAATTTCTTTGCAGCCGGTTGCTTTAAAATTTTAAGTTAACTCAACTTATTATTTTTTAAACATATGGAGAAATAAAATTTTAAAGTCTTCTCAACTTAATATTTTACTTTCATTGAACAAACAGTTCCAAACATGCAGTTAATTTATTTTTATGGGTAAATTCAACTCTGAGCTCAAAAATATGTCCACCTAACTTACAATTTTAAACTGAGTTAACAATTTGTAGTTGGATTTTTTTACAGTGTATAATAACCTAACTATAATGTGTTTATATTTCATTTTAACATTGTTATTTTATTCAAATTACAAAACACAAAAGAGTATTTGGTAACGCTTTATTTTGATGGTCCATTTGAGTATTAGTAGACTGTCTGCTTAATATCTGTTGATACTGCTCCTTCAACAGACATTTAACTGACTATAAGAAACTTTGCAAGTACATGTCAACTTGCACTAACCCAAACCTCAACCTAACAGTCTACTTATAATCTAATGAAAATAAGTTGGTATGTAGATGCAATGTAACTTAATTCAACAAACGGACCATTAAAACAAAGTGTGGCCGAGTATTTCTATCCTGAATGGCCTTAATGGTCAAAATGCTAACTTGCCTTGAATTACACACCTCCGTGGACGGTCTAGTGACTTGTACACAATTATAGGCTATATTACAAAAAGATAATATTTTTAGGGTATTAACATCATAAAATATGATGACACACATTCTTCAATCACAATAGAAGCTTTTAACATAAATGTGACATGACAAAAAATCAGCATGCTAAAATCCTAAATGAACGATCAGAATGAACACTTTGGCTATTCTAGTAGTTACAAAAATCTGGTATTCCATGGATAAATCTCATATGACAGCCAGGGGCGGATTTACCCAATAAGTGTGGTAAGCGGCCGCTTAGGGCAGTAGGAAATCTGGGGGCCCCCAATAAATATCTAGAACAATAAATTACACCTATAAACTATATGGTAACATCGTTTTTGACCGTATTTTGTTTGGTGAGAGTTACAAATACAATTTTAACGTATTTAAATATGATTTAATATACAATTGAATATAATATTATTATGATAATATAATGTTATGTAATAATAATAATAACATTACAAAATAAAATATCCATCATAAATCAGTCTAGCAGTAAAATTTATTTATAAAATATTTATTTATATTTATACTTATTATTTTTAATTGTAAATTAATTTTAAGAAAACTAATAATTTAAAATGTGATTGCATTAATTTAAAATGTCAAAAAGACGATTGAGTGATATTAAAAAAACAGCAATATAAATAAAAAATTAAATAAAAGTAGAAAGGGTGCATTTTAGGACTTTGGCCCCATGGCTGGAATTGCTTAGGGCCCCAAAATCACTAAATCCACCCCTGATGACAGCTGCTGTGTGTTCAGAAACCTGCATATCAGGAGTTGAACTTTAAAAGACTGAAACTGCATACAGAAGCTCTATACTTTTGCCAACTGAGGCTTAAGCTGTAAAAGCCACACCTCTTTTCTGGACAAGCAATAAAGCATATAATTGTTTCCTTCAGAAAATATAGGCGTTTACATTGTTAAAATGAATATTCTGTATAAGTATTTTGACCCAAACCATCCCATTAGGACACCTAAGAATTTTGAATAACATATGTCCCTATTCGCAGCCATTTTCATTGGTTGTTTTGTTGTCTAGATGAGCTGGGCTCTTGTAGTGAGCGCGAGTGGCTAAGTTTATGTTTACAGGCTGTGTTTGGCAGGTTTGTTGACCGAGGCCCAACAAAAGATGTTGATCCAGGAACATGTCCTACTTGGCAGAATCACAGCCATCACCGCTGCTTTTCTACCTTCCTCTGCCTGAACAACTGTGGCATTCAGGAGCCAACGGCAGCTTTGTTTTGCGGCCGAGAGGCACAAAGCTCTGGGCTTCTTGTCAAGCAGACAGATTTCACTGGAGTCGGAGCCAAAGTGAACTGTCCTCTGCCAAAAAGGAAGTTGCTTAAAATGACAGAAACAGCTCTCAAAGCTCTCACCTACTACAGATTTACTCTCAAATGCAAGTGGAGACCCTACTTTTTAAAAAGAAATTCATTATTTTTTATTTTAATTCTTATTATTTGCTTTCCATGATTGGAGAATCATGTCTACTAATTCCCTTATAAACTGATGTGAGTTAATAAGCGAATGGCTGCAAAAAATATGCAGTTTTGTGTTGTTTTGTTGCTGGATGATTTGCATTTTAATTAAAAGCAACTCAATATATTTATCACACAATTTGAATCACAATGTATGCCACATATTACACATAATCCATCTTAATGCCTGAACAAAATGGCAAGCGAATACATGAATGAGTGTCTGGCGTTCATTATTGGCTGTGGGGTAATTATGCGGCGATCTTTGATCTTTCTGCCATCATAGAGGTCCTGACCGGTGAAACGGGTCTAATAATATATGTGCATGACTAAGAATGATATTCACAACATCACTGCTTGTGTACGCTGTCAGAATGGCCTGCAGGCACAAGGCCAGCGCACAGCACTTAGTCATGAAAGGAAAACAACAACAACTATTATGGCACTGTGTTTTGTTTTGTTGTTGTTTCTGTTTTGCATTTATCTGACACTATTCTGTGTTTGTTTTTATGTCTTCTTCTGTTGTTGTTTATGTTTATTTTGCTTTGTTCTTTGTTTTCATTTTTTCCTGTTATTTGTTTTGTTTCAGTGTATTCTGTGATGTTGTTTCATTCTGTTTGTTCTGTTGTATTCCGTTTTAATTTGTTCTGGTCTTTTGTTTGATTTGGATCTGAAGTGCTGTATTGTATTCTTCTTTGTTTTGTTTTGTTCTGTGCTATTTAGCTTTTATGGTCTGTTTTTGTTTTGGTTAGTTCTGTAGTGTTGTGTTCTATTCTTTTTTGTTTTGTGTTGTTCTTTTATTTATTTATTCAGACTCAGAAAGAGCTTTATTGCCAGGTATGTTCACACATACTGTACGAGGAATTTGTTTTCGTGACAGAGCTTCTACAGTGCAACAAAATTACAGACAGGACTAAAAAACAGACAATAAATATATTTTAAAAAGTGAATGCAAATATACAAATTGACAAGTGTATGTACAGCTATATTACTATATACAACATAATATGTGCAGCTGTTATGTGCAAATTGGCATGTAAAGTGTGTTGTTAAATAAGTGTATGTGTGTATATAAAAAAAAAAATGTAGAGCAGGTAGTGATGTTGGTTCCACAATTACTATCATCAAGTGTTCATGAGATGGATTGCCTGAGGGAAGAAACTGTTTCTGTGTCAGGCTGTTCTGGTGCGCAGTGCTCTGTAGCGTCGACCAGAAGGTAAAAGTTCAAAGAAGCAGTGTGCTGGGTGTGAGGGGTCCAGAGTGATTTTGGCAGCCCTTCTGCTCGCTCTGGATAAGTACAGTTCTTGGAGAGTAGGGAGGGATGTACCAATGATTCGCTCAGCAGTCCGAACTATTCGACGTAGTCTTCGGAGGTCGGATTTGGTAGCTGAGCTAAACCAGACAGTTATTGATGTGCAGATGACTGATTCAATGATGGTACTGATTCAGTACATAGATTTCTGTTTGTTGTCATTTTTATTCAGTTTTTGTATTATGCTCTATTCTGTTTTTGTTTTGTGGTGATATATTTAGTTTGTTTTCTTCTTTTCCTTTTTTTCCCTTGTTTTTATTTTGTTCTTTACTTACACATTTGTTTCTGGTCTATGCAGTACACTCTAAAACATGGTGTTAATAGTGGTTCTTTGGCTTGTCATCATCACCATCGATCTAATCCTTGCAGATCACTGGAGAACTACACCTCTGTCACTAAACTGGACTACAAATACCATCATGCACCTTACACACCTGTTTCCTGATTCCCCCTGATTACACACACACAGTTGGTTACTCATCATGGACTGATTGCCTGGACATTTTCCATTTATCCTGCTGTGTTTTTCATTGGATTACCTATTGTTCTTGTTGACTTTTTGCCGCCTGTCCTGAACTTTTGCCTGATTTGACCACATTTTTTGGATTAGCCTTATGCACCTGTTGACCCTTGCCTACTTGACTACTCATTCATTCATTCATTTATTTTCTTTTTGGCTTAGTCCCTTTATTAATCTGGGGTCGCCACAGCAGAATGAACTGCCAACTTAGCCAGCATATGTTTTACGCAGCGGATGCCTTTCCAGCTGCAACCCATCACTGGGAAACATTCATACACACTCAGTCACACACATACACTACAGAGAATTTAGCTTACCCAATTCACCTATAGCCCATATGCCTTTGGACTGTGGGGGAACCGGAGCACCTGGAGGAAACCCACGTGAACACGGGAAGAACATGCACATGAACATGAACTCCACACAGAAATGCCAACTGACCCAGCTGACGCTCGAACCAGCGACATTCTTGCTGTGAGGCAATCGTGTACCCACTGCGTCACCGTGATGCCTACTTGACTACTCTTGATTATTATTAAACTGCACGTAGATCCTCACGTCTGTTGTCCAGCGTCATCTGTTACAGCTTGAAATCATAGGGAAACTATTTTTAGTGTTACATAGCACCTATATATTTAAAAATCATATGTACAGTAGCATCTTAGCCACCCCCAAAACCCCCCACAGAACTATTACTGGTGCTATATAGAACTTAAATTGGTTCCGCTATAATTTTGAGCCAAAGAACCACTTAGCATTGTTAAATAAAACCTCAACAACCACAAAGAACTGCTAAAGAACATTTTTGTTTGTTTGTGTGTGTGTGTGTGTGTACTTTTGTTTGACAATTTCTCACTCTTTTTGCTTATGGTTTCATTGTTTTTCTCAAGATGTGGCTGATACAGAGTTTGTTGTCTGTTGAGACTGTTGTGCAGTTCACCTGAAAATGATCACAAACAATTGGCAAATTATCTTTATGTCTATTACTCATAGGAAAGCTGTTTTAGCTGCGTTAAAAACAGGATAAATGCACCTCCTTAGGAGTGAGAACAATTATGGCCTACTGTGCACTGAAGGACCATTCAACTAAAACGCTCAAAACTAGAGTTAGAATTTAGAGTATTTATAGGTTTAAGTAATGGGACTTTTGTTTGCTTGATTGTTTACATTATTTGATGAACTGTTAGAATGTCTGAATCGGCTAGTTTTTGCTGGTAGGGCAGCGTGGGACAGCTTGATGCCAGCTGACACAGTGTCACACCTAAATGTGTCCTCATGCGCCACAGGGTCCTGTAGCTGACTCACACACAGCCTGTGCTCACCAAAATCTACACTACTGCACCAGTCAATCTGTCATTGATTTAGCATCAATGTTTATCTGAATTAGTGTAGCAGATTAGCTCAATGTGAAATGTTGGTAATTAATAATAAATACAGCAGATGAGCTCTATTTACTTGACTATTTACATTTCCTGGTTATGGAAAACAACTGTCTTATCTTACAACTCTACTCAGAGAGTGTAGAAAAAATCTGTATGATTAGAAACTTGAGCAATATCAAGTGTGATGCAAGCAGTGGTGGAAAGAGTACTGAAAAATCATTAAGTAAAAGTACCGTTACTTGCCTAAAAATGTAGTGCAAGTAGAGTAAAAGTATCTGTTTTACTCAAACTTTGAGTAAGAAGTAGACCTTTCTAAAGTACTCAAGAGTAGTGAGTAGTGAGTATTAAGTTGTAAAAAGCTGATGCATTTACATGTAATTTGTGGATGTGTGTAAACGTAATATTCTGTAGTGCATTTAGTTATTGTCCAGCAGGCACACAACGTCATAAGACATTAATATTAGGTTTGATTTAGTGCGTTGTCAGGTGACAAAAATTCAATGTCTAGCCAGCGTCTAAGGACAACGCTATTTTGATGTCCAATAACGATGTCAAATGAGGTTGATATTTGGTTGATTTTAGGTTGTGTTACTGACCAAAATCCAATGTCGATCCAACATCTTAAACAATCATCATATTGACCAATGTTATTTTTTTCTCAGGAATGAGAACCAAAATTCAACATCTGATAGACGTCATAGTGGTAACGTCCACACAACATCAAGCTGTAACATCATTAGACATTGATATTTGGTTGATTTTAGGTTAGACATTGACGTCGACCTGACGTTGAGTTCTGATGTCAACACAATTTTCATTTCCAAACAAAATGCAACGTCCCCACAACATTGGTGTACAACTTCAATCTGACATCATGTTGACGTTTTGTGCCTGTGCTGGGTGTTTAAGGCCATTTCAGTTATCATACAGTAAACATACATAATTTTTACAAAAGTGACATGCATCTAAACAGTCTCTGGGTCAATGCTTGTAAATATTTTGGACATTTTCTCACACACTTTTAATGCTTCCAAACAGTTTTTTGCAATTATAAATCACCCATGTCTTGAGGTAGTTCATTATGATGCAATTTACTTCTTTACTTCTATGTGCGATTTGATTGGACGGGAATCACAGGACTGATTTTTCTAATCCCCATAGACAAGAAAAAATAAAGTAGTGGCTGCAGGTTGAGGAAAAGTAGAGTAAAAGTACCAATACTGCATTAATAATGTACTCAAGAGAAAGTAAAAGTACACATTTTAAAAACTACTTAGTAATTTACAATTCCTGAGAAAAACTATTCAATTACAGTAATTTGAGTATTTGTAATTTGTTACTGTTCATCACTGAATACAAGTATCTTCAATAATGTTTTTTAGTAAATGATCATCTCAGGATTGATCCCAGTGGGGACACTGATGTCAAACCAACATCAAAAAACAGGTCAAAAATACAAATCGATTTGATGTCAATTGACTACCTTGATTTTAAACTGACATCAAATTGACACCTAACATTGGAGTCAACAAATACATAAAAATCCTTTACACCAATTTACATCAAGGTAGTTTAACTGCATTGTAGGAATACAAAATCCAGTGTAAATTGTAACTGTACTTTTGGATGAATGAGACTTTTCATATAACACTTTTTGTGTAGTTATTTTGGAGGTCAAATGGACATCAAAGCTTTGATTTCAAATCAATTAGCATATTTGATGCATTTTTTGATGTCATTTTTACAACAACGAGCCTGCTGGGATTGGTGTTTTCCTATTCATTTATGCTTCTGAAAGTTATATGCATTTACATTTTCGGTTGTTTGAAATTTGCATAACCATAACAGACAATAACTTAAAACTACTGAACATGTTATAATAAATGTCACTTTGTTAAACTTCTCTAATTCAAAAGTTAGTTAAACCAGAAATTAAGATCTCTAAATGCAATTGGAATGTGTAAATAAGCAGAAAACACCCATGAATCACAATCTTAATTATTAAATTAAAATAATTTTACCTTATTGTGATATTTTTTGTTTTTAAAAGATGTCTAATAGACGTCTAAACATAGTCGTCTTGGCTAAAACAAGGCTAATTTTGGGCTGTCAGTGAAAATCTAATAGACGTCTAAGAATAGGCCAAAACTAAAACTAGACTTGAAAACTAGTCATCCAATAAACAGAAATGAATGACTACACATATAAGGCCATCTAATCTGTCTATGTAGTTTTGGGCTGTTCTTATACGTCTATTAGATTTTCACTGGCAGCCCAAGTTTAGCCTTGTTTTAGCTAAGCTGTCTACATTTAGATGTCTATTAGACGTCTATTAAACACAAAATTGTTTGCTGGGTATTAACCTAATTACAAAAATCTTTAAAATAATTATTGCTATAGATAGTGATAGTGGTTTTAATGTCTCTAACAGAAATAAAGGTTCCATGAGAGAGGGTATGCTGTGATACATTAGAGGAACCATTTTTAGTTCCACGAAGAATCTTTAATCAAACGGTATCTTTTTTTTCATTGTAAACAAAAAAATTGACCTTTAATGAACTTTTGTAGAATGAAACCATGCAACCATCAATGGCAATAAAGAACCTTAGGATGTAAAAAGTTAGTATCCCCATCCCTAACTCTGTTCAAGGCCTCACGCTGTTAAGACGGCCTTGTTTTAACAAAGATCCAGCATGTCTTTAACAGGTGTTGACACACACAGTGAGAGCCCAGTACAGCCTCGGTGAGCAGAGCTCCAGCTATTAACCAGTGTGTAATGGAGAGCTCACAGACACACCTGTGTGTCATTTATCTTCTCTTCAACCCAACACACACCATCCACGCTTCAGACTTCCTTCCCTTGCAAATATTTTAATCCCTCAAATCCTTCATAATAATACAATTTCCTTGTGAAAACCCAGCATGTTCCACCTGGTTGCCTTTAATTTTGCAAGTTATTAGCTTTGCATGGTTTCCAGTGTTGGCCTCAGCTGTGCTGTCATGAGTTTTGCGTAGTTGTGGATGGACAGAATGAGTATCTGGGTCAGTACTGCTATTTAGACACACCTTGATAGAAAAAGCAGCATGAACATGATTGTCTAAAGAGTGCTTTGTCTGAAAATAGTAAATATTAAATGAATTAAACACTAAAGCATTAATGAAAGTTCTCATGGTACAGTAATTTGTATTTTTTTTAGTGGCTAATTTGTATTAATTTGTACGATCTCATTCATACATTTTAGTACATTTTAGCCCAATCCCAATTCTACCCCTTAGCCCTTCCCTTGACCCCTACCTCTCATTTTGCGTGTTCCCGTGAAGGGGTAGGGGTGTTCCAATTCTCTTTAGTTTGAAAGCATAGGGCTAAGGGGAAGGGGTAGATAGCCCTTAGAACGAAGATTTTTCAAGATCACACTCAAACTCAAGGGGTAAGGAAATTTCCCAGAATACACCAGCCACAACGGCAGGAACGCTGCACCTGGAAGTAAAGAGATGCACAAATTAGTATTTTTTGTCATTACCACGAATTTTTACAACAAACAAGCATATGTTTTATTACTATAGGTGGGCATAGATAATTTTTTTTAATCTAGATTAATTTCTAGATTAATCTAGATTAAAATAGCTCATTTGAATTCTGCCGAAGGCATTCAGAATATGTGTGCTACCCAAATAATAGGTCTTTGAGAACGGGTTTCTCAAGCCAGGTGACGCATTACACCAGGGGCTCATCTCCTGTTTCCAAAATGCATCACAAACTGCTTGAGAAACTGTTCTACTATGATAATTGGTGATGAAAATAAATGATGTTCAATAAGATGTACTTGTGTTTACTAACTGTTTATTCAGTTAAACATGAATGTTGAACTGTAGGCCTACATAAGCTCCAAACAGTGATTTCATACTTGCTTTTGATGTACGTACATACAGAAAATGCTGCTTCGCAAAGGCAAGTTCACAGAGCCCTGACGGTGTCAAACATTGAGTATGTTTACATGGGCAACAACACTTTAATACGATTTTAATATGATTAAAACAATACTCTGATTAAGAGTCTACCATGTAAACAGCGATTTTTGATTGCTTAATGCGACTAAAGTCATAACTGAACTAAACAGAAATGGAATTGAGACGTGGAGTATGCAGATATTAGTGGCAATACTGAAAAACTATTCCCGTCATGTAGGACTTTTCACCATATTTTCCGACAAGATCCACACAGGCGGCTGTCAGTAAAGGACCGCACAGACACACAGACACACACACATAAACACACACACACACACACATCGTGAAATGCGGAAGTTATTAAATTCCATAACACTCTCACCTGTCCTTACTCATTTATTTGCGTCTAATACCCCAGTTTGTCACGAAGGCATGAATTAAATGTTCGTGAGTTAAAGTGAAACTGCTGAACTGCAGTTAGAGTCAGGCATCCTGCTGATTTGATTCAGAAGGGCACTTCTTTAACAGACGGCTCACTGGTCAGGTATACATCCGCACTGAACTATCAAGGTGAAAATCATTATAGCTTGTGTAGAATAGACCCAGCTCTCACCCAACTTTGAGAATAGATTAACGGCGATATTTTTTTATCGCGCGATAAAGAGTCTCGCCCGATAACGGCCCACCACTATTTATTACATTTGTGTTTTACTGTCATGCTTAAAAAAAACGCTAAAACAAAAACCGCTAAATTTCGCTATCTATTATCCATAATATTAACTCATGTACAGCAGTCCCACAACATTCTGACACTCGAATACCCTGTCAGTAATGTCTAGTGGCTGGGAATGAGCTGTTCACAGTGTCTGCTATAATGTTAATGTTGTTTTTTGTATGTTTGCATAGATGAATATGGCCACAGTGTAAATGCGCAGCATAGTTACGATCTTATTGCCACGTTATATCGTTATGACAACATGATACATGCCTTCAGTGATTTCCTGAAGATAAACACTAAAAAGTAACACAATTGGAATAACTACAGCAGTCGCTGTCGTCGATCTCATATGAAGCAAGAGATCGCGATGACATCTGATGATGTGTGCAGGTGTTGTAGTGCTGTCCCAATTCTTAGGGGTAAATTTTGAAGCCCTTCCCCTTCACACTCGGTTTTAAGGGCCAAGGGGAAGGGGTACAAAAATAGAATTGGGATTGGGCCTAAATAAGGGGTATGGAGTACTGTAAGGTTTGGGTGGACACCTCCACATCAATCGCCGATTCGAGCCCTGGCTGGGTCAGTTGGCATTTCTGTGTGGAGTTCTCCACCTGTTTGCATGGGATATTCCTCTGGGTGCTCCAGTTTCCCCCACAAATCCAAAAACATGTGGTATAGGTGAATTGGGTAGGCTAAAGTTGTCCGTAGTGTATGTGTGTGAATGAGTGTGTATGGATGTTTCCCAGTGATGGGTTGCAGCTGGAACGGCATTCGCTGCGTAAAACATTTGCTGGATAAGTTGGCAGTTCATTCCGCTGTGGTGACACCAGATTAATAAAGGGACTAAGCCGAAAAGAAAATAAATGAATGAATGTTTTGTTTACTTGTGAGATTGGGCTGGAAAAGTTTCATAAATAGTTGCAATTTTTAAAAATGCTGTTTATCGGTCCTCTATCTGTCAATAAATACTTTGGATATAAAATATCTAAATCTAAAATAATATAAATATATACTAAAAGAATCTAAAATATTTTATACTTTTAAAAAAATCTTTAACATATCAGCTGTCACAATCATCAGCGATCTAGCAGTTGCAGATCATTGGAGAATTACAGATCTGTCAAGGAACTGGACTTCAAATCCCATCATGCACCTCACACAGACACACCAGAACCAGTTCTCTTCCTGATTACACACACACACAGCTTGAAAGGAATCATAGACTAATTACATGGACTATATATTCACCTCTCACATGCACACACACATTGCTGAGTCTTGTTGTTGATTGTTTGCTGTAACATTTCAAAGTATATTGTCTAGCCTTGCCTTGTTTCTGGATTCTTGCCTTTTCTTTTTTATACTGTTTGCCGCCTGCACCAACGTCTTTACCTGTGACCATGATGACACTTTTGGATTCTCCTCATGATACTGTTTGTTTCTATTTTGTCTATTGCCTGCATGACTCTGAGGAAATAAACTGCATTTGGACCTTCATCTCCGCTGTCACCCGACTCCTAATGTTACACTAGGCTCGTTTGAGGTGCGCCTCGCCTTGACTGCAATGTAGACGAGAGCAAGCGGCTGCAGTAAGAGGAGGGTTCAAAAAATACATCAGAAGTCGGACACTTCCCGAATCTCGCTGTTTTTCCGCCTGGAAACGTCACCAGTGGTGGAGATCGCGGACGAATGACCTCATGAAAAAATACTATGGTGATTTATAGTAAATATTATAGTGTTTTTGAACATGTTTTTTCAGTATTGGTTTATGTTTATAGTTGTTGTGATACCAGAGCAACTATAGAATTTAAATAGGCTATTTTTATAATATGGTTCAAAAACACTATAGTATTCCTATAAATTACTGTAGTATTTTTTAATGTGGGAGTGGATACAATTGAAATATCACTGTTTTTACAAAAAGATGGTCATAATCACAGAAGATGAACAGCTCATTACTTAAAAGGGTGTATTTAAAATATAAATCTGTATATTCAACAGTGTTAAATGTTAAAAGAATGACCAAATAAACAGCTTATACAGCAAGAAAGCTTTCAAGAAATCTAATTTGGCAACATTTTAAATGAAGTAACTATAGCAAGATACTTTTGACTGACAGGTCATGACAAATGTTTGTTTATTTATTTGTTTTGCTAGGAATGTCCCTAGAATTTGGCATTATATTGAACAAGTGGTCCATTTCTATAGTCATTTCAGACTTTCTATAGAGGGCAATAGAAGGTATAAAGGGAAATACAACTGAAGACAAAATTCTTAGCCCTCTTGTGAAGTTTTAAAAAATGATATTGCATCAAAACTGTAAAAGTGCTGTTTAACAGATTTTGTTTTCAACAGTTTTATAAACTTATTTCTACTAACTCATTTGTCTAGTCTTTGCCATGATGACAATATTATATTATATATTTTACATAATATTTTACTAGTTTGTTGCAAGATACTAGTATTCAGCCTAAAGTGCAATTTAAAGAGTTAACTATAGATTATTATGTTAAAGAAAATAGGAAAGCCATTGGACAACAGTGGTTTGTTCTGCAGACAAAGAAATTCTTAAGGGGTTAATTATATTGACATGCTTATTAGGCCTATATAAACTGCTTTTACTCCAGCCAGACTAAAATAAATAGCCTAAGACTTTCTCCAGAATAAAAAATATTAGACTGTAGGAAATACTTCGAAAATGTTCTTGGTCTATTAAACATAACTTTTGACTTCACATATATGTGTGTGTGTTTTGTTTACTACACCCCTTTCACTTCTTATGTGAAACCACACAAAGATGAGGCATAATGGGAAAACTGATTACCTTTGTGTGTGTGTGTGTGTGTGTGTGTGTGTGTGTGTGTGTGTGTGTGTGTGTGTGTGTGTGTGTGTGTGTGTGTGTGTGTGTGTGTGTGTGTGTGTGTGTTTGTATATATATATATATATATTTGATTGACTTTCATGGAATAACGTAGCATAAGAATTACAATACAAAATTCACACAAACATACAAAATAGTGAAAATGACAACAAACAGGACTTTAAACTGAGAAATAAAATACAGCACATGCACATCCTAACGATTTATTTATAACATTTAGTTATATCAGATAGGTCACATTATATTTTTACAAAGGTGTGTTTTGTTTTTGTTTGCATGTAAATCTAAATAAATAACCACATGTAATGCTCTTTATGTCCTTTTTTAATTATCAACGAAAATACAAAAAAGGTATACAACAAAGCCAGGACAAATCTTAGTAAAAACAAGATAGAGAATAACGTGTAGTTTGTCAGTCTCATCCAATGAGCATTAAGCTGTGTCGTCAGCCAGTCGTTTCCCATCATGCTTTTAGTGAGCGCAGTCTTAGAGAGCAACTGCTGCCGACTGCTCAGTCCGAGGCTTCCGCCTCGCCGTCGCAAGAGTTTTTTTGGCGCACGTCAGTGTGACATCAAAGCCAGACGGACGCAACTCGGACACATTTCTAACCGCAGGGAACTTGCGGTGATCACCGGTGATCGGTTCTGCGCAGATTCTGGCCACCTCAAATGAGCCTACTGGCACTCCAAACCCTCTAACAGCACTGTTTGGAATTCCTTTTAGGTTAAATTGGCATTCAACAACTCATGATGTTGTTGCTTTCACCATATTGTTGGGTATGAGGCTTATTCTCCTTAAGTGGAAACAAACATCTCTATCTTCATATGACAGATGGATATGTATATATATTTTTTGTGTTTAAAGCTGGACAAAATTATGTTTTCGTTAAGACGGTCTTTAAAATCTTTTGACAAAACATGGAAAACTGTTAATTATATTGACCATTGATCTTGAAGCAGAAGAGAAATAAAGCCTTTTTTAATTGTTACTAATTTTTAATTGTTTTTATTTATTTATTTATTTTTACATTTACTGTGTTATTTAATAGCTACATTGTTTTATGGTCATAATTTCTTGCTTGTGGGAAAGTAGACCAGTGTGTTACTTATTTTTGTATGTGATATTGTATCTGCACAAAATATTAATAAATTTATTTTAGGGAAAATGCTGTGTAAAAAAATTGGGACAATTTCATGCTCACAACTTTGTGGGAACAGTTTATTGTTATTTTATAAACTGTTCTCACAAAGTTGGGCATGAAATTGTCCAAAAGAAATTCACGCAGCTAAAAACACGACTCTTCCAAAAAATGTTTTGTTTCTTTGGAGTATAGGTCTATAATTTCGTTAAAAAGTAATTCCATGCTAATTTTAAAGAGATAGTTTATCCAAAATGAAAATCTGTCATCATTTATTCATCTTTATGCCATTTCAAACCTGTATGACTCTTATTATAAGTTAATTAAAATAAATATTTTCTCTCTAAAGTTACTTTTTAACATCTAATCTGCTTTGTAACATTGAAATGTGTAAAACGGTAGGCTATACCCTAATAAATATGACATTTTACATGAAAGAAAGCTGTTCTCTTACAGTTTTTCTCCATTGGTTTGGCTCATTTTTTGAAACTGGAATTACATTCTCAATACTCTAAGATTGTTTTGCAAAACAGTCTTACAGTTCAGCACAACACTATAGCTCACTCGCAAAAGCTCATATCTTTCCCAAAACTGTTTGTTCATATGTCAAAACTAAATTTCCTTCTCATATAAACAGTCAGTGCCTCCAAAATCCTTTGTCCCTTTTGCATTGCGTAAGCACTGCAAGTCTAAATGTTTAGATGTTTTGTCACTATGACAAAGGACTATTGAAATATCCCTCATGTCCACCTTTCAGTCTTAGCCCAGTTTTTGAAAATGGTTACTGAACTGTTTTTTTGTGTTTGACAGAATGCAATTGCGTAAAAAACTAAATAAAATAAATTAAGATTTAAAAAATTATAAGAAATAAGGTTTTTCAGTCTGATCTCACAAGGAAATGTAGCTATTTTACGTTTTGTCAGTTCAGTGGCTAATTCGAACGTGTTCAGTCGTACGTAAATGTACAATTTTTAAAAGAAGGCGTGGCACCCAACCCCACCCCTAAACCCAATCATCATTGGGGGATGAGCAAATCATACTAAATTGTATGAATGAGATCGTACAAATTCATTCGAATTAGCCACTAAATAAAAAAAATACGAATTGCCGTGAGATAGTGTTGGAATTTTAGAAAAAGAGTAGCCTCCAAGGTTTAACATCATACATTTATCATACTGCCAATGAAATTGTAACTATTATCAATCACACTCATAAAGTAATTACAGTTTTTCCCAATTGTTTACACACATTTTCTGAAAGCATGTCTCATATTGTCAGAACTCTACACACAAATTACAAAACACACACACACATTGGGCAAAACCCTTCAATTCTCGTGCAAAATGAAACTTTACACTCAAAACAATGTGATTTCTTCTCAAAATGGTGTTTTGTTTTCAAATGACACACACAAATCATCACATGAATAGACATTTATAAGAACCATTTGAACACTGATGTGCTTACAGTTTTTTTCTGAATGCTTAAACCCTAACCGAGATTCTTATAGCACAATTTATAAAACGATTAATTCTTATAGCAAAACCTCTCACTGAGTTTGCAAAATTAAAAGCACAAACACTGCTTTGCACTAAGTTTGCAATTTTGTAACACACACTTTGCAAAATTGTAGGTACAATCCACTGCACAGCGCTCTTTTTGCAGAACTGTAAACCCAACTCACTGCTTTACACTGAATTTACAAATGATCAACACACTTATAGCAAAACTATACACATGTCTGGCTATTATTTACACTATTTTGCCAACTGTCTGGCACACTGTCACATGTGAAAACTGATTTAGATAATTGGTTTACTTTGCAATCAGATACTTTCCCTGGTGCCTTGGACTAGAGGACATTGTATGGGATGTAGATGAAATTTTGTGGCCAGACCCAGAGAGACGACATGATGTAGTCAGATTTTTTTTTTTCTCAGTGAAATTACTATTTTTTGTTTTGATTTGGAAAAACTCTTGTTTTGATGTGTGTAAATAAACACCAGTACTTGAAGTTTGCATCCCTGTATGTTTACAGAACTAAAATGCTAAAACACAAAAGCCAATCATCTAAACCAAATGACCAGTTGTCTAAACAGATTTACTAAATCTAGCTATCATTTTCCAATATCATAAACACATTTCATATGAAGACTCCATTCACAAAACACAATCCTCCGTTCTCATAAATCTAAACCCATTTTTCCTTGCTACAACACAAGTTGCAAAATAACTCTGCTCATATTCACAAATGAAAGCTCATGTGATGCAAAATGCTTGCCACAGTCAGCAATACTTGAACACAATGAACACACCTGGCATCATTCATTACACACAACGACTCAAAATTGAAGACACTTGTTGCTAATGCTGTGACCACATGTATAAAAGCAAGTTCACAGTGCACAGTTTGCTGAAGATTCCAAACAAACACAATGGAGATGCCAAAAGATGCGGATAAAACAGCTCTATAGGGTTCCCTTTGTGCGCAACTCTGCGCGACACAAAGACCTATGTTACGAGTATGTGCAAGTAAGTATACATCAATGTTCACAGTACAGTTAGTGGACATACTGTGTTGCTCAGTGGCCTACATTACTTATGGAAAATACTGTGCTACCTGATTGACTGTTGTTCTGAACACCTTTGCACTTTCACAGAGGATATTACAGTTGGACACGATGGCCAGACCACGTGAGTACTTCTTCCTGGATGAGGCTGGCTTCAACCTGCAGAATTGAACGCAAAGAGGCCGTAACCTCATTGGCCAAAGAGCCATCACTGAGGTTTCTGGCCAACAGGAGTAATATTACTCTTTGTGCGGCCATGGGTTCAGAGAGGCTTTTCCACCAGCATGCTGTCCTTGGGTCTTACAACACTCAATGTCTCCCCTCCTTCCTAGAGGAGCTAGGAGACATCCTCTGGGACCGCCAACAACACCATCCTGGGCCCACGTATCACATTTATGTGATCATTTGGGACAATGTCCGCTTCCACAGAACAAATCAGAGAGTGGTTCACCACCAACAGTAACCATTTTTCAAACATCTGTCTGCCACCCTACTCCCCTTTCCTGAACCCAAAAGAGAAGTTCTTTTCATCGTGGAGATGGAAGGTTTATGACAGACAACCATGCACTAGAGAGAACCTCCTAAGGGCAATGGAGCTGGCCTGTGTTGACAACCCAGTTGAGGCCTTCCAAGGATGGATTCGTCATTCCAGGGCATTTTTCCCACGGTGCTTGGCAAGAGACAATATAGCCTGCGATGCAGCTCAGTGACATGATGGTGCACAGTGATTGTGGTGTGAATAAAGTAAATAAATAAAATAAACTTCACACCCTGATCATGTTTTCAAGAGTACTGTTGTGTGCAATAATTCTGTTTTTGCATTGTTACAGTAGTGTACATTGCAGTATTTTCTATAGATTTATAATCTTCATACACAACTCCCAAATCTAAATGCCTAATCCTCTGCAGAGATCTAAGAAGATCAGTTACTGTAAAGTTTCTAAAAATATGTCTTGGCAGTTATGAAACAAAGAACCTTCTCACAAATTGAGCATAGTGTTTTTAATTGTTTTGCTGTAGTGTGTAATGATGTGTATAGTGTTTACATTTTTGAAAGTATTGAGCTGCTCTTTTGGTGTGAAAGTTTAAGTTTTGAAGTGAGAAGGTGTGGTTGTGTTTATGTAGCTTTAGAAAAGGGTGTTCTGTTTAGACATTGGGAAACATGGAGGAAACATTTGTGAAATGGGTTTTAGCATTTGAGAAAAACTGTAATGTGATGGCTTGTGTTAAATGTTGGATACAAAAATACCATTTTTACAAAGGTTTGAAGAGTTAAGCAAGGTTTATTAGCTTTTGCAAGAGAACTAAACTGTTTTGCATATTTGGTGAACGGTTTTCTTATTTGTGTGTAGAGTTTTTGCAAAAATAGCCAATAGTTACAAAAAATGTGCTTAAGCATTCAGAAAAAATTGTAATGTAAAACACTATGACCACTCCTTCTCCATTCATCATACGTAATGACTTACTGTGAGCCTTTTTTTGTTCAGTGTTACAATTGCTGCAGACAGTACACAGGCCTACAGAAGTGCATTGTAAAATATTTCAGAATATTATTTTTATAAAAAACACACAAATACACGGTACCAAATATATTTTACTGTATTTTTCCCACAAAAATAGTGTACAGTGTTCATCCCAACCAACACAAAGTTGCACATAACGTGGTCTGCATATGCCATCAACAGAGGTATTTACAGAATACAGTTACAGTAAAAAATAAATAAATACATTTTAAAAAAGTGTGGATTTCGGTCGTACACTTTCCATCCCCAGGCAGAAAAAAAATCCTCAATAGGATTGAGAAATGGAGAATATGAGATGAGCTCTGATTTCTAAATTGCATTTATGTGTGACCGGTGTTTACCTATCTGATGAGTTCGTATGCAAAGTAGGACAACTGACTTTACAATTGTGAATGACAGTGTGTTCCTTGTGAAAACAAGACATTTTCTGCATGAAAATTGTGCCAAATGCAGAGAATTGTGTGTAGTGTTTTGAAAAAAAGTGTGTTTTAAACTTGCAATTTGAGTGTAAAGCAGGAATTGTGCTTGTAGTTTAGCAGAATTGGTTCAGGGGGTTGGTGCATCAGTTACATGTTGTAGTCATTCTGTCTGAAGTACAAGTAATTGTGTGTAAACAATTGGGAAAAACTGTAACATACATCAGAATAAAAAAGGTACTGTATACAGCATAATATACTGTAATATAAACACACAAACAAAAAACAATGAAAATTATATACAGCCTACAGTGCTTGATTGGTCATCTGAGATGAGTGAAATTCCTCCTTTATTAGTCAAGTTCTAGTTTCACCTGACTGCCAGTTGCTGTAATAAATGTATCAAATGTTCCACAGATTCATATATGATATTCATGGTATTATGTTCTTGACTAATTTCGAAAATTGAACAGACTATTGTGCATGTGATGACTTATACAATGAAATGACGCTGACACATTTTAGAGCGAACAACCATTGAACTAAGAATCAACAATCAGTATAGATCAGCTAGATCTATTCACTTGGGAATTGTGCTAAATGTAGGCTAAATGTACTTAGACATTTGCGATTTGATGAAATGAATGAGAAAAATAAATTCTGTTGTGAGCAATTGCCAAGTGGTTTGGAGGTTTGTCCATGTTGTTTTGAGAATGTAATTCCAGTTTCAAGAAATGAGCCAAACCAACGGAGTAAAACTGTAAAAAAAGATTTTGAAAACCAAAAATGTTTGGTCACTGCTATATTAAAAAAATCTCCATTTAATTACCACACTACTTTTCATGAACTAGCTGGAGCGTAGCAGGTTGCCCTACTTAGCTAATGAGAACGAATGAATCTCAAAGTGTATTCACACACGCTGACACCGACTGACTTTATGAAACAAATTGAGAAGAGCGTTAAAGCGGATAAAAGGCCTCTCATCAGTCTGCAGTTACTAGATTTCCACAGACAGGTAAAAAGCAAGTGTGTTTGGGAAGCTAATGCTTCGGTAAATCTTCACTGCCGCTCTGACAGAGCTAACATTGTGATTTCCTTATTTCATAACCAGAGTCATTTTTCAGCTCCAATAAACTCTACCTTCGCTCGCCCTTTTTTTCCAATTCAGCAACGTAATATGACAGGTAATCCAGTATTAAAAATGCTCTCTCCATTTATGATTATGATGTCGCTAAAGTTTAAGCTTTGCTGTGGAGGAAGTGCTTTTTGAACGTGTCATCAATATCAGCCGCTTGTCAGGTTCATTTCGCGCTCAACTTTGAGGTCAGCTTATCCTGATGTCTGGAGAAAAATCCCAGCATGTTCCACAAAGCGTGTGTGAGTCACTGATTCAGCCCTATGTGTGTGTGTGTTTGTGTGTGTGAGTCAGCTGAAAGAATTTAGAGGACACTAGGGCCGAGAAATGAGGGGGATTTTAATTATCACATCATTATATCACTGTGTGTGTGATGGACTAAACTGGTTTGTGTTGTGTTAGTTGTGCTTTGATGTGATGGGTCATAACATGCTCAAGATGTTCACTGTGAAGAGAGAGCAATCTTTTGAACAATCAGCGCACAGGGAAATCTCCATACGTATTTGTGACCGATATTATGAAGGAGATTCAACAGGAATGTAATGTAATGTGTCTTAATGTAGCACATTTTATAGTGCATGCCACACACCCAAAGTCACAATCATGAGGGGGGTCTCTCCACTGCACCACCACCAGTGTGCAGCATCCACTTGGATGATGCGACGGCAGCCACAGGACACCACACACCACCTTTGGTGGAGTGGAGAGACAGTGATAGAGCCAATTTGGTGGATGGCGTGATTGGGAGGCCATGATGGGTAAGAGCTGATGGAGGGAATTTGGCCAGGACACCAGGTTTAACTTTTCACCCCTACACTTTATGAGGTGCTATGGAATTTTTAATGACCACAGAGAGTCAGGACCTCGATTTAACATCTCATCTGAAAAACGGCGCTCACTTACAGTATGTTGTCCCCTTCACTTTACTGGGGCATTAGGACACACACAGACCGCAGGTTGAGTGCCCCCTGCTGGCCTCACTAACATCACTTCTAGCTTGCATGTGAAAGAACAGAAGTGACACACATTTTAACTCATTAAGTCTTTTGTTTGTGGAAACAAACAAAAATCCTGGTGCTACCTATGAAGTATTTATTTATTTAATTATTTGTTGGAGTCATGGTGGCGCAGTGGGTACCACGATCGCCTCACAGCAAGAAGGTCGCTGGTTCAAGCCTCGGCTGGGTCAGTTGGCATTTCTGTGTGGAGTTTGCATGTACTCCCTGTGTTCATGTGGGTTTCCTGAATGAATGGATAATTGTTTGTTTATTTAACTTTTTTTTAATGTATTAAATTATTTTGATTTTTCATTGTGTATAATCTGAGTCATATTTTTTCAGTGTGTATTTAGATAAACAGATGAGGAGAGCATTATTAGCCATTCTGTGAATTTTAAAAATCTTTTTCAAATATTTCTCAAGTGATAGTTAACAGAGTAAGACAATTTATATATATATTTATTTATTTATTTATTTTCTTTTTTTTTGGCTGAAATGAAAGCATTTTTTTTGCATTTAAAAAAAAGTATATTTTCAAGCTCAATATAATTGGCCCTCTTAAGACAAATTCAAAACATTGTTGACTGGCTACAGAACACATACCAATACTTTACCTAATTAATGAACTTGCCTTAACCTAATTAACCAAGTTAAACATTTAACTAGGCACTTCAAGCTGAATACTAGTGTCTTGCAAAATAGCTAGTAAAGTAGTATGTACTGTCCTCGTGGCAAAGACCAAATAAATAGTTATTAGAAATTTGAAATTACAGTTTTTCTCAGTCATTTTGGTACATTTCAAAGATCAGAATTGAAATTTGCAAAACAGTTAGTGCAATTCTCAAAACAAGGCAAATAGCAAAACGCCATGGATTACCTGCAAAACCAAGTCTCTTGCTCAAAATCCTTAGTTCAGCTCTCAAAACTACATTTCTTTGTCAATGAATGTGTCAGTGCCATCAGAATTAAAAGTCCTTGTGTCATTGTGTACTGATAAGACAGTCAAATTACTTAATGATGTTGTCAATATAACAGTGTTCTCTGGAGGGCTGTTCTGATGTAAACATTTGTTTTTTGTTGTTGTTGCTGTTTGTACTGTAATTTGTTGCCAGATCATGTTATTGTGATACAGAAAGGAAAATACAGCACTGCATAGCACAAAGAAAAAACAAACCAAAAGTAGAAATGTGAACATAGGACAATCTCCTTTCCGATGCACCTTCATTAGAAAAAGTCAAGATTCACCTGGGAGAAATGTACCAATTCAGGACAGATTCAGATAAAAAGTCTAATGGAAAGGTATAGAAAAATGGATTATGACACAATATTGTGACAGCTTGTAAGCATTGTGTGTATAAAGACTTATGCTATGTACTAACTAACTGATTAAATATACTAACTAACTAATATACTATATACTAACTAAAGCCTAAATGTCAGTAAGAGTATTCAGACCCTTATAATACATTTAAGCAATTGATTATGTAGGAAACATCAGAGAATTGCACATACTCATTTGCATAGATGTACAAAAGTATTTGCAACTTATTCAAAGAAATGAGAAACTGCTTTTCTGATGTGCACACATGACACAACGATGTGAAAATTGAACAGGTAGTTTTGAGAATTTCAATACTGATCTGGGAAATGGACCAAAGCGACTGAGAAAAACTGTCAAACTATTATGTTTAAAAATGTGTTTTAAAAAGAATTTTCCATTAAACAGCTATTGGGAAATGTTTGAAAAATAATTACAGTTTTGCTAATAATTTTGTCTTCAACAGTAGAATGCATGTTATTTCACTGCCTGTTCCTGCATTGTATTGTATCCCTTTATTCATCAGGGGTCGCCAGAGCGGAATGAACCGCCAACTTATCCAGCATATGTTTTACACAGTGGATGCCCTTCCAGCTGCAATCAATACTGGGAAATACCCATACACTCTCACATGCACACACATACACTACAGCCAATTTTGTTTACCCAATTCACCCATTGCGCATGTCTTTGGACTGTGGGGGAAACCGGAGCACCAGGAGGAAACCCATGCCAACATGGGGAGAAAATGCAAACTCCACACAGAAATGCTAACTGACCCAGCTGGGACTCAAACCAGTGACCATCTTGCTGTGAGGCAGCAGTGCTAACCATTGAGCCACTGTGTCACCGGTATAATGCTTTTCATTGATGAAAAATTACTGAATATAACTCAAAATACAATCTGTTATGTTTGATGTTTACCAGTCCCATTTTAGTTTAAAGTCACACATTTATGTTAAATATGTATATTTTTAGCTCTTTGACCTTTTTCTTCAGGTCAATTACCAGTTTTTCAAAACAGCTTGGAGGTAATTTCATGAACAAATGTGGCAAACATATTACAGACAAGGTCAAAGAAGAAGAAAAAGAGGAGGAGGTGGAGGATGAATGCATGCTGGAGAGGCAAAAGGATGTACAATTAGAAGAGGTCAAGGATGTTTCTGATGAAATAATGTCAGTCATTTTGTCAGTCATGGCTGTATAATGATTCTAGTGTTGGGAGGAAAAGCAGGTCTTCAGTCACAACATTTGGAGAAATGCACTTTGTTTGGAAATATTAAGAATGATTTGAAAATGCACCATATTCATTCATTTTCTTTTTGGCTTAGTCCCTTTATTAATCTGTGGTCGCCACAGCGGAATGAACCACCAACTTATCCAGCACATGCTTTACGCAGCAGATGCCCTTCCAGCTGCAACCCATCTCTGGGAAACATCCATACACACTCGTTCACACTCATACACTACGGACAATTTAGCCTACCCAATTCACCTGTACTGCATGTCTTTGGACTTGTGGGGGAAACCGGAGCACCCGGAGGAAACCCACGCGAACGCAGGGAGAATATGCAAACTCCACACAGAAACTCCAATTGACCCAGCCACGGCTCAAACCAGCAACCTTCTTAATGTGAGGCGACAACACTACCTACTGCGCCACTGCATCGCCCATAATGCACCATAATGTTTGAGAATTAAAAAAAAAATATATCTATTAAATCATCTTTTGATTAGTATCTGTATTTTGTGATTCACAGTCTTCTGTTTATTTATGATTATGAATTGCATTATGGGACCTTAATTTCTGCTCTGTCTGTGTTGATGCAAAGAAATTCAACTATGCAGTCTGACTTATATATCTAAATTGAGCTCAGGTACATTCTGTTTCCACTGATCATTCTTGAGATGTTTCAGCAGCTTCATTGGAGTTCACCTGTGGTAAATTCAGTTGATTGGACATGATTTGAAAAGGCATACACCTGTTTATTTAAGGTCCCAGGGTTGACAGTGCATGTCAAAGCACAAACCAAGCATGAAGACAAAGGAATTGTCTGTAGACCTTCGAGACAGGATTGTCTCGAGGCACAAGGCTGGGGAAGGTTACAGAAAAATTTCTGCTGCTCTGAAAGTTCCAATGAGCACAGTGGCCTCCATCATCCGTAAGTGGAAGATGTTTGGAACCACCAGGACTCTTCCTAGAGCTGGCTGGCCATCTAAGCTGAGTGACTGGGGGAAAAAAACCTTAGTCAGGGAGATGATCACGGAACCATGATGGTGGCAGCATCATGCTGTGGGGATGTTTTTCAGCAGCAGGAACTGGAAGACTAGTCAGGATAGAAGGAAAGATGAATGCAGCAATGTACAGAGACATCCTGAATGAAAACCTGCTTCAGAGTGCTCTTGACCTCAGACTGGGGCGACGGTTCATCTTCCAGCAGGACAATGACCCAAAGCACATCGCCAAAATATCAATATAGTGGCTTCACAACAACTCAGTGAATGTCCTATTGAATATCTCTGGAGAGATATGAAAATGGCTGTACACCGTCGTTTCCCAACCAACCTGATAGAGCTTGAGAGGTACTGCAAAGAGGAATGGGCAAAAATTCCCAAAGACATATGTGCCAAGCTTGTGGTATCATATTCAAAAAGACTTGAGGCTGTAATTGCTGCCAAAGGTGCATCAACAAAGTATTGAGCAAATACTGTGAATACTTATGTACATGTGATTTTTCAGCTTTTTTATTGTTAATAAATTTGCAACAATTTCAAAAACTCTTTTTTCACATTGTCATTATGGGGTATTGTGTGTAGAATTTTGAGGAAATAAATGAATTTAATCCATTATGGAATAAGGCTGTAACATAAAAAAATGAAGCGCAATGAATATTTTCCGGACGCACTGTACATGTTTTTTGTTTGCACAAAATAATTTTTTTTGCTAATTTTCTAATGCACAATTCCTTCATACATTATCTAGTTGTTTCAATAGTTCACACTTAGCTGATGACTGAATATAAAGCAGTTTTGGCATGCTGTCCCGGGAGAGAGCCCTGAGCTCAGGAGATCCCTGAGCCCCGGGCTCCCTCCCGTTGCGGGGCGTGAGGGGAGCTCCGAGCTCAGGTAGATCTCGAGAACTCCCCCCTCGAGGTAAATGATGATCAGCTAGTGCTTCTCTTTGGAGAGATAGATACTAAGTAGGAAGCAAGTCTATGAGTTGATTAAACCATGACTTAAGTTGCATGTTTTGCATGGGAGGAAACCGGAGAACCCGGGGGAAACCCACGTGAGCACGGGGAGCACATGCAAACTCCACACAGAAATGCCAGCTGGTTTGGTAGAGCTTAGAACCATTGACATTCTTGCTGTGAGGTAACAGTGCTAAGCACTGGGCCACCGTGTCACCCGTCTAGGAAGGAGGAGGAATAGGGGTGGAAGGAGGGGAGGTTCTTCAAATCGAAGATGACTGTAGTGAGAAAACCCTGGCTCTTTATAGTGCGCCAGGGATCATCTGATTGGACGAACATGAGTGGTTCATGAGTAACCAGCCGTGTTCAATCATAATCACGTGCTCCTCTCGAAATTTAGTTTATGACTAAACCCCATTTCAATAGTTCACACTTAGCTGATGACTGAATATAAAGCAGTTTTGGCATGCTGTCCCGGGAGAGAGCCCTGAGCTCAGGAGATCCCTGAGCCCCGGGCTCCCTCCCGTTGCGGGGCGTGAGGGGAGCTCCGAGCTCAGGTAGATCTCGAGAACTCCCCAAAATGCTTCAATCGGGACAGCAGCCGCGTATTTGAAGAACCCCCCAAAAGGCAAATTAGAAATGCTATACCCGGCTGCTGGTTGCAGGGTAAAAGGTACTGTGAATGGTTCTAGGTTGGATGTCATACTGTGGTGCTGCTATGAGGGTGCATGAAGTATGTTGGAGCGACTCTGTTTAGCAGAGATGCAAAAAACTTGCCCTTGGCAGTACATGAGGCTGCTTGGAGGTGTTGGATGAAGTGATGGAATAGTGACTTGAGGGAGGTGAAGAAGTGCTCGACTAGAGTTAATGGGTAGATGGCATAAAATGAGGCTCGGTTGAGCGTCTCTGGTTAGCAGAGATGAGAGGTGGTAGGTAGTACAGGTAAAATCAGCCGAAAGTTTGACTGCTGGGGAGTGTGTCAAGAAGACAGACAGAAGGGGAGGGGGATGAGCTCTGTGAGTGTCACTGTAGAGTCAGTGGAGGAAAAAGAGCCCGGCTGGGCGTCTCTGCTGCGGCAGAGGTGTGTGGAGGTCAGTAGACTAAGGAAGGTACGCCTCCACAGCGACGTTTAACTGCATAGGCAGTGTTGGAGTGTGTATCAGTACTGAATATTTACTTGGAGGTGTATCTGTGCTCGGCTGAGCGTCACTGCTGTGGCAGTGGTGTGGAAGTGGGTAAGGAGCTCGGCTGAGCGAGAGGTGTATAAGGTGTCAGTAATATAAGGAAATTACGACTCCACAGAGACGTTTAACTGCATAGGCAGTGTAGGAGGATGTATCAGTAGTGGATGCTTACGTGGAAGTGTGTCTGAGCTCGGCTGAGCGTCACCGCTGTGGCAGTGGTGTGGAAAGGGGGAGAAGAAGCTCGGCTGAGCGTCTCTGCTACTGCAGAGGTGTATTGGAGGTCAGTCAAAAAAGGAAATACGCTTCCACAGATGCGTTTAACTGTATATACAGTGCTGGGGAGTGTATCAGTAGTGGATAATTAATGAACTTGGAAATGTGCTCTGCTGAGCGTCACCGCTGTGGCAGTGGTGCGGAAAGGGGGAAGAAAAAGTGCCCGGCTGGGCGTCTCTGCTGCTGCAGAGGTGTGTGGTAGTCAGTAATATAAAGGAAGAACGTCCCACAGTGACGTTGACTGTTATATCAGTGCTGGGAAATGTATCAGTAGTGAAAACGAACTGGAAGAGTATCTGGCTCGGCTGAGCGTCACTGCTGTGGCAGTGGTGTGGAAAGGGGGAAGAAAAAGTGCCCGGCTGGGCGTCTCTGCGGCTGCAGAGATGTGTGGAGGTCAGTACTATAGGTCTCCACAGAGACGTTTAACTGCTTTTGGCAGTGCTGGGCGATGTATCAGTAGTGATCATCAGTGTGGAAGAGTAACTGAGCTCGGCTGAGCGTCACTGCTGTGGCAGTGGTGGAAGAGGGACGGTGTGCTCGGCTGAGCGTCTCTGCGAGGCAGAGATGTATGGAGGTCAGTAAGAAAGGGAATACATCTCCACAGAGATGTTTAACTGCTTTGGCAGTGCTGGGGGGTGTATCAGTATTGAAATGCCTTAATGGAGGTGTGTCTGGGCTCGGCTGAGCGTCACTGCTGTGGCAGTGGTGTGGAAAGGGTAGAGCTCGGCTGGAGGTCTCTGTTGCAGAGACGAGCTAGAGGTTGTGGAAACCTCTTTGGGATGGATGGGGAGTTGTGGAAACTCCCCCCGGAACGTGGTTCCGGTCCATAATCGGGGGGGGGGGGGGGGGTGGTTTGTAAGCTTGTTAAGCTGGCTGAGTCTCTGGTGGTATAGAGACGTGCTCGGGGTTATGAGGAACCTCTTTGGGATGGATGGGGAGTTGTGGAAACTCACCCCGGAACGTGGTTCCGGTCCGTTAATCTGGGGGGGGGGGTTGGAAGCTTGTTAAGCTGGTTGAGTCTCTGGTGGTATAGAGACGTGCTAGAGGTTATGAGGAACCTCTTTGGGATGGATGGGGAGTTGTGGAAACTCCCCCCGGAACGTGGTTCCGGTCCGTTAATCAGTGGGGGGCTTGGAAGCTTGTTAAGCTGGCAGAGTCTCTGTTGTTAAAGAGACGTGGTAGAGGTTAGTAAGAACCTCATTGCGTTGGATGGGGAGTTGTGTAAACTCCCCCCGAAACGTGGTTCCGGTCCATTGAACATGGGGAATGTGGTAGAATAGCTAGCCATAACTCCGATAATGGAGATGTGATAAAGGTTAGGTAGAACCTCTTTAAGTATGATGGCTGTTTTGGGCAGTTTAGTTAAAACTCCCCCCGGAACGTGGTACCGGTCTATGTGTAGGGGTGCAAGCTCTGCTAGGCTGGCTAAGTTAGCGCTATGGTGTAATGCGAGTAGTGGCTGGATAATGTGTATGCCCGCTGGCCTTTGCGGCCGTATAGTGGCGGGTATTGTGAAGAATTTATCTGTAGGATAAATGAGGAAGTTGGAGTGAAGAAGAGAATGGTAGGATGTAGGTTTCGGGGAATGTATGGTTTGTTATGGGTGTTGATGATGGCTGCAGAGTGTCAGCTGGGCTTCTCTGAGGTGATGGTGGCTGAGGCGAATGTAAGACCTGAAAGCGTTGGAGGACCAACGACCGAGTGTTTGTATCTGTTGTTGGGAGAGGCCGTTGTGGGCTGCTGTGGTGGCTGCTCCTATCCTAAATGAATGAGCAGAGAATGGCTCTGGAGGGAATCCTGAAATGCGGAGGACCTCCTTCAGGTGGTTTTGGAACCAGAAGCGAGTTACTGGACGATTAGCGTCATCAGTAAAAAGCGAGGCATGGGGGTTTTTATCTAATGATCTTCTGTAGTGTATGAATGCTAAGAGGGTTTGGAATGGTTGTGTGGGAGAGGGTATATCGAAAATGTATATGGAGTGGCCTTTGCGCATCTGGTCTGTTTTGCTTTGCTTGATGAAGAAAGCAAGAGTCCCCTTATCCAGAATGGTTAGATCGGATATGGTGGGGTGGATAGAGGGGTTGAATAGAGATGTTATGGTGATTTCAGAACATCTCAGGAATCCAAAGAATGCTAGTGTGAACATAGCATCTAGAGTACGTGCTGTATGGGAGGATTTGTATCCTTTGCGAAGGGTGTGAATGCACTTGGTGAGGATGTGAAGTGTAATGGGCTGTCTGGTGTCTGGGGGGGATGGGTGTGACTTTGGATTCCTTTAATGAGCAAAATCGTTTGTGCATTCGTGATGGCGTCTACAGTGGAACCATAAATCAGTTTGTGAAAAAACTGGATGCCACTTAGGTAGCTTCTGATGGAGCTGGCTTGCATGTCTTTTGCGGTGTGTAAATAAGAGATGAAAGAGGTAATAGAGAGGAGAGAAAAGTCGGGAAAAGGAGTTTTAGCCAGAGAATGGAATTGTTTAAAAGTATTCCATGCTGTAAGATACGATCTCTGGGTCCTGGGAGCCACTGCCTGGAGGATGAGTGAGATGGATGTTTCCCGGAGGTGATGCAGAGGATGGTTTATGGCAATATCGTCTCTGAATAGTGAGGAACAGGTGTTGGATGGGGGTCTGCCTCTGGCGCCAACAGCCGAAATTTCTGGAAAGCAAATCGAGACAGAGCATCAGCAATTTGATTTTTGCAACCAGGAACATGTTTAGCAGAGATTAAAAATTGTTTGGTAGCTGCTATCCAGACTAGACGTCTTAGGAGAGGCATGAGTGACTGTGAATGCGAGCGGCCTTTATTAATGCATTGTACTGTGGCTTCGTTGTCGCAGTGCACTAAAATGCTGGATGTGGACCATCCTTCGCCCCATAGAATGGCCGCTACTACGACGGGATATAATTCGAAGAGAGCGGAGGATTGTTCGTTGGGGGGGATTTTTAACATTTGGGGGGGCCAGGATGACGCAAACCAACGACCTTGGTAGTAACCCCCGAAGCCTATGGAAGGGGCGGCGTCCGTGAATAAATTAATGTCTACTGGCGATGCTATTAGATCGCTGTAGAAAAAGGAGCAGCCGTTCCATTGCTTAAGGAAAGAAATCCATAAGCTTATTTCTTTGCGACTGGGTTTAGAGAGGGAGATTATGTCTTCTAAACCTGGGACTGTAGTGGAAAGTTGAAGAAGATGCGTAATGAAGGGGCGGCCTTGCGGGATGATACGCATAGCGAAATTTAGGTGACCGAGGATGGCGAGGAGTTGGCGTTTGGTGCATGATTGGTTTTCTAGAAAGATTTGACAAAGGTAAGTAATGCGATCGATTTTTTCCTTTGGAAGAGATGCTATGAAATTTTTTGAATCTAACTGGATGCCCAGAAATTCGATGGAAGTGCTGGGCCCGGAGGTTTTTTCCTCTGCTAGGGGGATGCCTAGTTCAGCGAAAACCTTTTGGGTGGTCGCTAAATCTTTGTTAGAAGGAGATGACGGCGGAGAGACGATAAGAAAATCGTCTAGCAGGTGGATGAGGTAAGGAATTCCGTGATGGTTGGATAATATCCAACATACGGCTTCCGAAAGCATGTCGAAGATTTTAGGGCTACTTTTGCAGCCGAAGGTTAGACGGACTGCGAAGTAGAATTTAGAATGCCAACAAATGCCAAAAAGGTGCCAGAAGTCTGGGTGAATTGGCATGACTTTGAAGGCAGATGTTATATCAACTTTAGCCAGCCAGGCATTGCGACCGGCGGTTTTGATAAGGGATATGGCTTGATCTATGTCGTGATAATTAAGCGAATATTCCTCTAGCGGAATCGTGCTGTTGATGCTGGGAAAGAAGGAATTATGCGGTGCGGACAGATCTATTATGAGACGTTTTTTGTCTGAAAATTTTCTGGTCGCAATGCCAATTGGGCTGATACGATAAGTGCTAAACGGTGGGGCTGCGAAGGGCCCGATCATAAAGCCGTTATCGATTTCTTTTTTGATAAGTTGGTCGACTATTTTGGGTTCGTCCTTGGCAGATTGTAGGTTCGGGCAGCATAGGTTGTATGCGGGAGAGGCTGCGACACCTGGGTGAAATCCGTGAGTTAGACCTGAAATCAGAAAATCAGAAAAGTTAGTATCAGGGTGATCATTTAGTTCATAGGTGAGCTGAGGAATATTTACTGGAGTCGAAAGGTAGTTTTTATATTTTTTATTTGATCTAAATACTTGGCAGACTAATTTGGCATGTGCCCCGCCGCAGAATGAGCAGACGTGGAGGTATCTGCAGGGGTTCTTGTGGCACCTGCCGCTGTTGAAGTTATTGCAAATGTTGTTTTGTTGGCGGAGAGAAGAAGAGGAGAGAGAGGGAGGAATAAGAGGAGGGATGCTGGTTTTGACTAGGCGAGGGACGTAACCGGTGGATTTTGGAATGTTATCTGTGTTAGTGTGAGGAGAGATGAAAGGGCAGGATGTGGTTTCGTGGAGACTTGAGCGACAGACTGCGCAAGATACATTGCGGCATCCTAGAAAGACCCGGTTATGGAGATCAAGATCGATGGCCCCCCAGTACGAAATTTGATTCCATTGGGTTAAACGAATTGCACATTTAGCGGAAAATAATTTGTGATATGTATAGAAATGGGTGCCCCCATAAGAGAGCGCGAGCTCGGCTATGATGGCCATGTAGTCGTTTAGCTCGCGTCTCCTATGAGGGAAAACGGAGCAGATTACGTCGGTGTAGCGGGCAAATGCCATGAAAAATTCGGCTAATGAAAGAATTCGTGACTGAGTGTTGGATGATTGTTTTAACGTGAAAATGAATTCGCCGCAATCTACCTGACGTTCTGCCGCGGGAGGTGAGATAGGTGAGAGGAGTGTAAAAAGGTCTATGTCTGCACCTGAGAGAATCTGGTTCCGAATGCTTGAAGAAACGGAGGGCGGATCCAGAGCTAGAGCGTTCGCTGGCGTAGGGAGGGGGGTGGCTGTGGAAAGGGTGTACGGGGGGCGTGCTGCGGAAACTGGTGCGGGGAAGGTAGACATGTGTGTTGGGTCTGTGCTGGAGTGAGCTGTAGGGAGTGACTGGGGAAAGGAGGGGGGAATAGTATGAGTTAACTGAGAGAAAGTAGTTTGATTTGGAGGGAGGGGGTGGGAAGTAGAAGGTAAGGGAGGTATAGAAAAGTCTTGATGGAGGTTAGTAGGGGCGGGGATATTAGTTTGGAAGGAAGTTGACGGGATTTGCGAATTATTAGGAGAGCTGGAGGGAGGGGCAGGAGGCCAGGAAAAAGAAGAGGGGAAAGGTTGGGAAAAGTTTTGAAAATGTGTGGGGAGTCCTGGGTTAGAGTCTTGGTGGAGTGACGTAGAAGGAGGAGGTTGGGATCCTTGGAGGTGTGGTCTTGAATGTGGGCTGGTGGTTACATGTCTGGTCTTGGTTTTTCTCTTTCCTGATTGGATGTGGGTGGTTTGAGGGTAGGGGGTGTGGCGGGTGCTAGTTGTCCGGGGATTGGGTCTTGAGTGAGGGCTGAGAGATGGGTGAGAGTCCGATGTGGCGTTGGAGTATAGCTTGAGAAGTCCTGATTTATTGAGAGTCCTGGGTGCGTGGATGCCGAGATCTGCAAGGTGTTTACGGAGTTCTGGTACGGTGATTCTGGTTGGTGGGCGGATGCAGGATGGAGCGGAAGCAAATGAAGAGGTAGGTGAGATGGATTGTTGTCTATATGTGGAAGGAGATGTATGAAGGAGCCTGGTGTTTGAACGGGTGGTGGGGCGGCCTCTTGTAGTCTCCCCTGATCCAGTTTGGGGAATTTGTGGGATTGCGAGTGCGGAGGTTTCTTCTGGGAAGGATGAATGGTCGGGTGAGTAGATTTCCGGGTTGTTGCTGGGTTGATCGTTGATGTTGTTGTTGGTGCTGTTGTTGTTGTTTTCCATTTTCCTGGGATAGCTGAAGGCTTGTTGTTGTTTGTAGTAGATGATGATGGTATTGTTGAGACGTATCCTGGTGCTGTCTGTTGTTTGTAGGTGGTTATTGCTGAATTGTAGGTTGTTGGATCAGATGAGAGGTTGAAGTGAAGATATTGATGGATGTAGCAGTAGGTTAGCTTTAGCGAGCAAGATAGTAGCAATGTGGTTGGTTTAGCGGCGACAAGTAGCAGTTTGTCGTGGCTGGTTGGTCTTCAAATCGAAGATGACTGTAGTGAGAAAACCCTGGCTCTTTATAGTGCGCCAGGGATCATCTGATTGGACGAACATGAGTGGTTCATGAGTAACCAGCCGTGTTCAATCATAATCACGTGCTCCTCTCGAAATTTAGTTTATGACTAAACCCCATTTAATTTAGTTTTACTCTTTTAATTACCACAGTCTGCTAGTGAAATCATAGGATTCTGTGTGATGATTTATGGCAGATTTATGCAGTTATTTAGACTGTTTAAACCCAACTCTTTATTTTTTATAATCAACACAGCGCTGCATGTTTACGTTGTATTATCAATAAAATGATGTGCTGTACATCACAATATGGAAGAAAAGATCTGTCGATATTTCACATACATTGTCACTTAAAATGTGTCATATAAAGCTATACCTATTCGTTTATATTTCTCAATATAATCCTTTTTTAATCCAAAGTATTTGTATGTAAAATAGATGCTCTATTGTTATGACTATCCACAAATAGGACGCTCAGTGTATAATATGTAAAAATCGAATTGTGTTTTTAAAGGGTGACCATTTTAAAGCGTCACACTCTGACCGTTCATTTGATCATGTCTCTGACTCAGAATCTTCAATTCAAGTCGTGTCCCTGATCTCTGTGTGCTCTGATGAATGAGTAGACTCGCTCTCCTGTCGGTTTTCCCAGCGCTGTGATGGAGTTCATGTTCTGCTGATTGCTTTTCTGCTACTCAAATGTTTGCTTGTTTGTTTGTGATGCTGCTGTTTTCTGCCCGTTTCCTCTTCCTTTTTCTTATCAGTGCTCATTAAGTTTTCAGGGTTGAGGTATGTGTGCTGGCTTTCCTCCATCTCTCCCTCACACACACACACACACACGCACACGCACACGCACACACACACAAATTTGTATCTATGCTTTCCGAAGACTCTCCACAAACATAATACTGTACAAACAGCTTATTATATGGCCTTACCCTGCCCCTATCCCTAAACTCAACCTTCACAGGAATTTTGAATGTCAAAAGACCATGTTAAGTATGACTTTTAAGCATTTTGAATTATGAGGACACAAGACATGTCCTTATAAATCACCTTAATAGAGTACAACTAGGTCATACCCATGTCGTTGTATAATTTTGTGTCCTCGTAAACCACATAAACAAGTACACACACACACACACCTTCATAGTTCTGTCCTGGCACTGCTCTGCGCTTTAAAAAAGAGAGATTGCTTTTTTTTTCAGAAACTGACATCATTTCAGGTTAAATAATAAAAGTAATAATCCGTTTTATTTATATAGCATCCCTTACCTTAAAGCCTCTATATACCGACATGAAGGCTTTTTATTGCTCATGGATCGTTATAAAATGAGTGATAAGGCTGGTGCCATTTTTGTGTTTGTTTGCTTATAGTATTTCACTTACAGCTCGTAATATTTCACTACTGCAGTTTATAACTAATTAACATCTTTAGGATAAAGACCACTATAGATGATCAAGTTGATTATGATACTGTAAGTGCTCTGTGATGGGGTCAGAATTTGGCTGGATTTTGGATGCATGCGCTCTGCAGGTGCACTCTTAAGTTGGTTCTATGTAGAACTAAGTCGTCCAGAAGTGAAGTTTATTTGTAAACAACTGCCTCTTTGAAGCTACATAAAAAAGACCACAAAATAACTTTCAGTGAGTCATGTGTATTTAAAAGTGCATATGACAACAGGAATAAATAATTCTGAAAAACACCAGGGACATGGCATGATCAGCTGAGTTAACTCATTAAAAAACATTTTTTTAATGGATATGAGCATTTGATAACAGTCTTTGCAAATTAAACCAGTCTTTAGAGCAAGCCAAAAAGATACCATCAGTCCTTAAGTGAGCCACATGAAACATCGGTTTCAGCAAAACAGTTCATCAGGGGTTGGCCATGGAATCAGATGGAAAGTGGATGAAAGAAAGTCTGTAGATATGAAGATGGATTGTCCCTTTTTGTCCAAGTCCTGCTTTGAGGTCTATAAACTAATTTCAATAGGATCACATGCTTTTGATTGTTTGCGGCTGGTCCCGCATTATCCAATTTATGATTCATTAATCAGACGATTCCTAAGCCACTATAAATACCCTAAGTTCCATATAACACCCATCTTCGTTTTGAAGAATCTCACCTTCCACCCTTACGCCTCCTCCTTTCCTAGATAGATGGCACAGTGGCCCAGTGGTTAGCACTGCAAGAACGTCACTGGTTCTACCCCTTACCAAGCCAGTTGATGTTTCTGTGCAGAGTTTACACGTTCTTCCTGTGCTCATGTGAGTTTCTTCCGGGTTCCCCGGTTTCCTTCCACTGTCCAAAAACATGCAACTTAAGGTAATTGACTAATCCAAATCAGCACCATATATGCTTCTAGTAAATAGTTATCTCTTAAGAGCAATCACTATCTGTTCATTAGCTACCACAGCAGGGGAGTTCTCGAGATCTACCTGAGCTCAAACTCCCCTCTCGCCTTG
>LR812533.1:20635885-20708385 GCA_903798195.1 Danio kyathit | reverse complement strand
TGATGACAGTAAATAATATTTTACTAGATATTTTTCAAGACACTTCTATACAGCTTAAAGTGACATTTAAAGGCTTAACTAGGTTAATTAGGTTAACTAGGCAGGTTAGGGTAATTAGGCAAGTTATTCTATAACGATGGTTTGTTCTGTAGACTATCAAAAATATATAGCTTAAAGGGGCTAATAATTTTGACCTTAAAATGGTTTTGAAAAAATTAAAAACTGCTTTTATTCTAGCCGAAATAAAACAATTAGGACTTTCTCCAGAAGAAAAAATATTATCAGACATACTTTAAAAACATTTCCTTGCTCTGTTAAACATAATTTGGGAAATATTTTAAAAAGAAAAAAATTTAAAGGGGGGCTAATAATTTGACTTGTATGTAGATTTTAGGTTAAGGTCTATGTACAATATGTTTTAAAGTCTAAATTTAAAATAATAATAATAATAAATAATAATACATGGGCGAGTTATTGTATAATGATGGTTTGTTCTGTAGACTATTGAAAAATATATAGCTTAAAGGGGCTAATAATTTTAACCTTAAAAGGGTTTTAAAAAAATTAAAAAAAATGATTTTATTCTAGTCGAAATAAAACAAATAAGACTTTCTCCAGAAAAAATATTATTAGACATACTGTGAAAATTTCCTTGCTCTGTTAAACATCATTTGGGAAATATTTAATAAAGGAAAAAAATTCAAAGGGGGTTTTATAATTCTGACTTTAACTGTATATATGACCAAATTTAACCCAACATTTGTGTTTGTCCATATTTTACCCAATTTGGTTTGTCCATAGATACCCGATGGGTATGTATGGGTTTTAGGCTGTATTGTTTGTAAAAATATGGACATACCCAATTGTTGGATTAAAATATGTCATTTAAATTTAATTGGAAAAATTTACCTGATGTTGGGTTTCTCCGTATTTGATCCAACATTGTGTTACAACGACCCAGCATTTTTTAAAGTATGCTTGTGTTTTGGACACAGCTGTTTTTCTAGGAACTTTGAACACTGTCGGATTGGAAAATGTTGCCCTTAGTTGAACACACTGTGATCAATGCCAATCCACCTCTTAGTTAGTAAACCCTCTTTATGTCCAGACTCCCCATTATCTCTCCTGAACATCCTGTTTTGTGAAGGGTAGTTGACTTTTCAATCAGTGTTTCACAATGGGACATGCTTCACCCAAAACAATTTAATTATTACTTAAACTATTGGACTATGCTGGTAAATAAATATACACACCGGTCAAAAGTTTGGGGCCAGTATGATTTTTAAATGTTTTAAGCTTATCCTGCCTAGCAAAGCTGCATTTATTTAATCAAAAACACAGTACAAATTGTAAAGTTGTGAAATGTTATTGCATTATAAAAGAACTGTTCAAAATGAGTTTATAATTTAATTTAATAATTTATTCCAGTGATTTTAAAGATGAATTGTTTTTTTATTTTGTCTTCAGTATCACAATTTTATAGGAATATGCTGCTTTGGTGCTTTTGTGGAAATTGTTTTTTTTTCAGCATTATTGAATGAATAGATAGTTTCAAAGAATATAAAAAAAATCATTTGTAGTATTATAATTGCCATCTTTTACTCAATTAAATGCATTATTATGTAGTCTAACTGTTAAACTGACTGCAAACCCTCAAAATGTAGTTTATATATAATCTAAAGGCATTTTGGTGTCACAAATTAGATTCCATATACATTGAAAACATATTGAATGAATACACAGTGTCAACTATTTGAATGTAAAATGAACTTTTTAAAAATGAAATGTCAAAATCTGGATGAAATCATTCAGCTCCATCGAACAACTTTATTTATATAAAACTGCAAATACAACATACTTGTTGTGAATAAAATTAATATAGATAAAAGATAAATATAATACTTTAAATGGCCAAAAAGTTCAAATGTAATGATTTATAGGATATTAGCATTGGAGAAAGATTTAAATTGATAATAAATAATTTGGTTTGTTCACTGTAAATACTTTTAATACGTTATAAAATGATTCTTGTTCTAAATATGCCAAGATTGCGGTATATAATTTATTGTTACACTGAATGGGATTTTTCAGATTTTCTTTTATTTACAAAAAAGCTGTATTACACTTTTATTATTTTGATTATTTTATTATTTATTATTATTCATTCATTCATTCATTTCTTTTCTTTTGGCTTAGTCCCTTTATTAATCTGGGGTCACTACAGTGGAATGAACCGCCAACTTATCTAGCATGTTTTTACGCAGAGGATGCCCAGCCGCAACCCATCCCTGGAAAACATCCACATACACTCATACACTACGGATAATTTAGCCTACCCAATTCACCTGAACTGCATGTCTATGGATTGTGGGGGAAACCGGAGCACCCGGAGGAAACCCAGGCTAACACAGGGAGAACATGCAAACTCCACACAGAAACGCCAACTGACCCAGCCGAGGCTCGACCTTCTTGCTGTGAGGCGACAGCACTATACTGTGCCACTGCGTCGCCCATGTATTATTATTTATTATTATTATTATTTTAAATTTAGACTTTAAAACATATTGTACATAGACCTTAACCTAAAATCTACATACAAGTCAAATTATTAGCTCCCCTTTAAATTTTTTTCTTTTTTAAATATTTCCCAAATTATGTTTAACAGAGCAAGGAAATGTTTTTAAAGTATGTCTGATAATATTTTTTCTTCTGGAGAAAGTCTTAATTGTTTTATTTCGGCTAGAATAAAAGCAGTTTTTAATTTTTTCAAAACCATTTTAAGGTCAAAATTATTAGCCCCTTTAAGCTATATATTTTTGATAATAACAGACAATAACTTGCCTAATTACCCTTACCTGCCTAGTTAACCTAATTAACCTAGTTAAGCCTTTAAATGTCACTTTAAGCTGTATAGAAGTGTCTTGAAAAATATCTAGTAAAATATTATTTACTGTCATCATGGCAAAGATAAAAGAAATCAGTTATTAGAAATGAGTTATTAAAACTATTATGTTTAGAAATGTGTTGAGAAAATCTTCTCTCTGTTAAACAGAAATTGACTAAAAAAATAAACATGGGGGCCTAATAATTCAGGGGGGCTAATAATTCTGACTACAACTGTATATCAAACGTTCACAGCTATGTTATTTGTCAACTACCCATTAACATGTCTTTGATAAAATCTGACAAACTACTAGTATTCAGAGTGTTAGATGAGATGATGCATATTTAAAAGGGTTTCTGCTTGTGTTTGCCAGCTGCAGTCCCTTTGGCTTTACACACTGATCATGTTCGTTTGGCAGTTTATCATGTGAAAAGCATAATAGTGAGTTGGCAGGTAAATTAGTCATACTTTCCTCCTGGACACACTCATGTTTTGCCCCAGGGAGTCTGACTTTGGATCTACAATGAAAAATGCACATTGAGACATGTTTTTGTAGGTAAACTTGCTGCTTTTGTTTTTACACTTTGTACGCAGTTGGAAGAAAATGTATGTAACATGGCAGCAAAGTGTGTGTTCATTATTGGGATGTATGTTTTGTAGTTAACCTGTTAGAAAGAAGAATTGCAAGTGTATTTTGAATTACCATGATTTATGAGTACATTCATAAGATATTTTATAGCAGCAAGGTATACACCCACCATCCAACAATGTGGGATCATTAGAAAACAGACTTTATTTGAATGCTAATGAACCTAGAGGCGTTGTGATAATCACCTTAATTAAAATTGCCCACATAAACAGTTCATCTGCACTTTTTCCCTTTTGGGGACGATGATTTATTTGGCCAATCCAGCTCTGCTTGTGCAAAGTGTTGACATGTGGTGCTTTATGGTCCTTCACACGGTACCCTGTAAAGATGGAGAAATAAAGGCTAAATATTTGGAAATAATTAACTTTCACGTTGAAAATCACTACAGACATTAATTCACTGACGTGGAAAAAGCTCACCGAAGGCTAATTATACTGGTTTTATTCATCATTTTGGACATTAAACTTAATGGCTGATTAATGAAAACTAAACTAAAGAAAATGTTTTGAAAGAAAGTATGTCAGTATTCAGTTTGATCCATTACACAGACTTTATACTGTGAAAATGGTTCAGTCTAAAGTAATCTAAGGCCATGTGCACATGAATATGGGTATTTTTGTTAAAAAAAAAAAGGGTATTTTTGATGTTTCTTGCATCTCCTTGCATGATCTTCTTGCATCCAAAACAAGATACTGTCAGGATACTGCAAATAGAGCTAAAATATGGGACTGGGATGTCTGGTATCTTCAGTTTATATATATACTTACCTTTGTGCTGGGTTTATGTATATTAAAGAGCCCCTATTTTGCATTAAATAAGGTCATATTTTGTTTTTGGGGGTCTCCAACATAGGTCTGATAAGCATGCAATGTCAAAAAACACTTTCATTGTCTTATAATATGCATTTATTTTTACCTAATTATCCCAACGACTCCCAAATGAATCGTTCAGCAATTCATTTGTTCCCAAACCCATCCTTAGCGCGAAGCTAATCTGTGCTGATTGGTCCGATGACCCAGTCTGTTGTGATTTGTCGACTTCGTTCAGCACGAGACGAAGGGAAATGCCCACCCCTGCTATAAAGTAGCAGAAAGAATGTGAGAGCCCAATTCAAGAGTGCAATAAAGCAATGCAGTCAAACACCAGCATATTACTCTACTCTTAACCACAACCCCAAGTAATATCAATGACACACATTCAGTATTAATCCACACAGTGGCAAAAGTTGAACTATTTTGAAAATTGACTGCGCTGTGCGTGTGGCACATTTAAATCGGTAAAGGAAGAAGCACGAGTCGCATTTTCAGCATGGTTTTGGACACAATATGTGAATAGCCCATAAAGGTTTAGCCTGAGAGATACAGTACAAGCACTGATCTATAATAGATATGTGATTACAAGCCGCACAGGGTGATTACAACTTATAAGTAGGCCCACATGGAATCTTTGCGCGCAGAATTCCGCAGATTTTTTGCAGATTTCCGCAGATTTCCGCAGATTTTTAGCCTATCATTAATTCTGTTTATTTACTTACAGTTATCTATTTACTGTTAATCTAATTGGATTTGCATTTTAAACATTAAATAAAAGTTAAAAAGATATGATTTTTTATTTCACATTTTAAGGTTTTAGTTATGATACTCCTAAAATAATTCCGCAGAAATCCGCAGATTTTTACCAAAATTCTCAGGATCCAAAACAGGATACTGTCAGGATACTGCAAATAGAGCTAAAATATGGGACTGGGATGTCTGGTATCTTCAGTTTATATATATATATACTTACCTTTGTGCTGGGTTTATGTATATTAAAGAGCCCCTATTTTGCATTAAATAAGGTCATATTTTGGTTTTGGGGGTCTCCAACATAGGTCTGATAAGCATGCAATGTCAAAAAACACTTTCATTGTCTTATAATATGCATTTATTTTTACCTAATTATCCTAACAACTCCCAAATGAATCGTTCAGCAATTCATTTGTTCCCAAACCCATCCTTAGCGCGAAGCTAATCTGTGCTGATTGGTCCGATGACCCAGTCTGTTGTGATTTGTCGACTTCGTTCAGCACGAGACGAAGGGAAATGCCCACCCCTGCTATAAAGTAGCAGAAAGAATGTGAGAGCCCAATTCAAGAGTGCAATAAAGCAATGCAGTCAAACACCAGCATATTACTCTACTCTTAACCACAACCCCAAGTAATATCAATGACACACATTCAGTATTAATCCACACAGTGGCAAAAGTTGAACTATTTTGAAAATTGACTGCGCTGTGCGTGTGGCACATTTAAATCGGTAAAGGAAGAAGCACGAGTCGCATTTTCAGCATGGTTTTGGACACAATATGTGAATAGCCCATAAAGGTTTAGCCTGAGAGATACAGTACAAGCACTGATCTATAATAGATATGTGATTACAAGACGCACAAGGCAATTACAACTTATAAGTAGGCCCACATGGAATCTTTGCGCAGAGAATTCCGCAGATTTTCCACAGATTTCTGCAGATTTTTAGCCCATCATTAATTCTGTTTATTTACTTACAGTTATCTATTTACTGTTAATCTAATTGGATTTGCATTTTAAACATTAAATAAAAGTTAAAAAGATATTATTTTTTATTTCACATTTTAAGGTTTTAGTTATGATACTCCTAAAATAATTCCACAGAAATCCGCAGATTTTTACCAAAATTCTCAGCAGAAATAGCAAAAAACGTCCGCAGATTTCGTCTGGCCCTGCTTATAAGACACAATTAAACACATATTTTGCAAACTACACAAAACAAGGCAACAATTTTAATTACACTTACATGTTACGATCCGGAGAAAGATGAAACTGATCCATATGAACTGTAACAGTTACTGACAAAGTCCCTGTCAAAGTCTGACAAAGTTCCATAGATAAAAGTCTCTGCTGCTCCTTCCTTTAATAGCAAATGGCAGGCGAGTCCCGCACTGCAGCGTAGGTTATTGTATCAAAATCATAAAAATGACAGGAACAAACACAGCGCTAGGTTGGCTATACTTTGGTGTTGTTGTGAAAATGAACTTTAACCCTTTGTTTGCCGCAGCTGAATCTCCATCTGTCAGAGATCGTCATCTTCACGTCATGATCAGACCCGTGATCCTCAGTGCTCCGCTAGTGTCTGAAGGGAAAGGCGCATTCATTTACTGGATCTGGAACTACATATTTGGTGATGTACTGAATCAACGTCGACGCGTTCAAGCAAAAGATCCGAATCAACATGATTCATTTATTATTTATTAACTGCACTGATAAAAGACAAAGTTTGCCATTGTCCAATTCTTGTACAGCTCTCCCGACAAAAATTCTTGCTGCAAACCAACTTTGCTGTTTCAGTAAAACATGCAACAAACCCCGTGGATCATAGAAACAAACACATACGACCTGTGTCTCACCCAGCCATCGGGTCTCCCAGCTTGGCAGGTCTGTCTTGCCTTTGTAAAGCACATGCGCTCATGAATAATTAAGAAGCAGGGTCTTCTCATAGGATAAGAAAACTCCGCTATGAATAATAATGAGAAACGAACGTGTCATCACTCCACTTGCAGTTTTGTGCTACGTCACCGATTTAAATCCCGCCCCAAAAATTACTTTAAACCTTGAAGAAGAAATTAGCTGACAAAAGCTCAAAATTATCCAGGTTTCCCCACAATTAAAGCTGACAGCTGCTAACATTGTCTTAACTGATGCTCAACACACACAAATCTTTTAACATCCCAAAAAAGTACTCTAGGCTTTCTTGAACCTTTAATGCGGTAAATGTTCATTTGGTTTTAACCTATTAGGTCAATAAGCATTAAATAACCATACATCAATCAGGCATTTTCTATGTTTCCTCCTTTGAAAACATCTCATCTACACATGCACAGCGTAAAAAAATCTTTTCCTACATGAAAATTTAAAAACACCCCATGAAGCGCTATCAACAGTATGCCGAAGCAACAGGTGGTGAAATACTCCTAAACATAAAGTCATGTTGGCCAATCAGAAGCCTCAAAAATGGTTATTATTGGTTCTCGTTGGCTGAATTCTGATGCCTCTGTTCTGAAATTAAGTAGGATAATTATCCATATCAGTATACATGTGGGGTGACAGAGTGGCACAGTGGGTAGTGTTGTCGCCTCACAGCAAGAAGGTCGCTGGTTCAAGCCCCAGCTGGGTCAGTTGGCATTTCTGTGTGGAGTTTGCATGTTCTCTCTGTGTTGGTGTGGGTTTATGGTGCTCTGGTTTCTGGTTTGGACAACTTATTTTTTTTTTATGTTTATTCTACATAAATTTGTTAAAAGTGTTAAGTTAACTTAATCGATTTGTGTTGGGACAACATGAATGAATTGTGTGGAACCCTGCATTTTTACAGTGCATGTAACAACCACAGTTATTAGCAGAAGTATTTGTTTATGTCGGCCATTACAGAGACACACTAAGGAAATGACAGTATAGACAAGCCAAAAACGCTGGTTTCACGAGCCAACAAACTAAACAGGCCCCATTGTTTTTTTGAAAATCCTCACCCTGACAGGAGTTTTTAAGAAGTTTTGGTTTTAGTGACTCTGTGTAGTAAAAGTTGCGGTGTCCAAAAATACCCATATTTGTGTATTGACATGTATTGTGTATGACAAGTGTATGCATTTAACAGTACATTGTCCATCCCATTTGGGGGTCTCCGGGCTGCAGTGACATATACTTGGACTTTGATGGTTGACATTTGGCCATTTGGAGAATATACAGATTGAATGACTGATTCTGATTGGCTGATGAATGTCCTAAGGTTTGCAATTCGATCAGGTCCCACCTTCCCTCACTGCTACTTGATCAATATCGAATTGTGATTGGATGGAAATTTTGTTCTTCAAAATGTACTGCAACATGATTGGCTGCTGTTGATTAGGCTATTTTCAAGTGACAGAAGACAAAAAGTTTTTTTCCTAGTAAAGCCGCGGTCACACTGGACTTTTTCCTCCATAGACTTCCATTCATACGCACGCGAATGCGTCAGACCGGAAACGCAGGGTCATGCGTCAGATTTGGCAGGTTGCTGCGGTGCAAAGTTCAAACTTGGTGAACTCTGACCTGCGAAATCGCATCACTTGACTGCGTGAGACCAATCCAGGATCAAAACAAGACCTCTCTGGACAATAATTTAAAACATGGAGCAATCGCTCGCTTTTTTTAATGTCTAATCATCTTGTTTATTCCCGCCCCTTTTCGCAGCGCCGTGCGACAGAATTTTGCAAGCTCAAACTCTAATGTGACTTCGACTTTAGTCAGGATACTGAAAATAGAGCTAAAATACGGGACTGTGCTGGGAAAACTGGGATGTCTGGTGTCTTCAGTTTATAAATATATTTACTTATGTGCTGGGTTTATGTTTTATTGATCTTAAAGCAATAAATTTACATTTGGTTTTCATGTGGTTAACCTTTTTGTGTCCATAAGCATTAAATAACCATAAATCAATAAATACTTGCATCTATAATAAACAAGTCAGTAAGTGTATTGTATATATGTAGTATGTGTTTGTATACTGTTTTGTTATATATTTGCTTCTGTTCAAGCAGCTTTTTAAAAGGATAGTTAGACTTTTTCTTATTCACAAAAGAAAACATTTTGAACAATGTTGGAAAGCATTATTGTCCAACATTGACATCCATAGTAGGAAAATTAAATATTTTGGAGATCAATAATATTCTTCAAAGTATCTTCTTCTGTGTTCAAAAGAAATTCCAGCAGGATTGCAACAAGTTGATGATGACCTTTTCAATTTTTCAATGAAAGATCCCTTTAAGACAGTGTACTTATAAGATTAATGTAATCACAAGATAATTAAACAAACACTTTTGTTTTTTTTGTGAATTTCTAGTTGATTTAATTCTGCATAATATTCAACCACTGCTAATTGCAACAGTTAGAAAAGAATGTTTTCAGCTACTAAAGTAATGCCATGAATAAATTCAATTCAAATCAAATCAAATCACTTTTATTGTCACATCATCAGCAGCATGTGTACTATGATGAGTGAAAAGCTTACGTGCTGGCTCCAGACAGTGCAAAAAAGCTTAGGTGCTGGCTCCAGACTGTGCAAAATACAACTACATACTCCAAAAACAAAACAATATACTATTAGCAATGTTGACAATAAATACATAAAATACAATAAAATACGTGAAAGACAATAAATATTTAAAGATAAACACACATTACACACATGTAGACACAGATCGACAAGTACACAGTCAAAATGGTGTACACATAGTTTGACTGTTGGTGGAAAATGATTGTAGGCAATATTGTTTTAAGTAAGGCCTCGGTTAAAGTGCAGTGCATGCTACATCATTGAACTTACAGTACTTAAAAAATGTTACATTTACCAAGATGTCTGTTTTAAATACAAACTTTTCAAATTGTCTATTTAAAGAATCACACAATTTTTCTGTTGTAGCTCTCTCTAATCTAAAAATCTAGTGCAAATGAAGACATTTACATGCAATCTGAACATTACAACATTACAATCTAAACTCGAACCAGACAGATTTTTAGACACTTTCAGGCCTTTCACATCCCAAACTGCTTTCCCATTAGAGCATAGACCGCCTCAGTCTCCTACACTTGTCCCAAAGCAGCATCCATATTTTACAAGGCTCTGCCATCCATCATGCGATATGTCCTTCAGCGCACTGCAACTATGGGCTCAATCTGAATGTGTTTTACTCTGTAACTGGCTCTATCCCAGCACACGCTGTGACTGTGGGCTCATGTCCCAAAGTGGAGTCTGTGATCAAGAACCTCCTGCCCCTTCATGCTGACTGCTGCTTCAGGCCGCTTTTCTTTCAGTCTCTTGCTCTGTGCTGACGGGGTCGCGGTATTTACCCTGCTGGGTGACCACATTGTCCCCATGAGAGCTTCAAGTTCCTGTACAGGACCCCAGCAGAGCTCTATAGTCTGAGGGAAGGCCAGCTTTTAGCTCTGCTGGACGGTGGTCTAGTTGGAACAAAGCAAAATGAGGGGCAGGAGAGAGATTTAAATGCCCACTCTGTAATTTTACCACATGTAAAAATAATGTTATGCATAAGAAAAGAAAAGAATTTTTGGGGAACAAAAAGACTCATGTGGTTTCTGAAGTTTGAAATTTGGAGCACTGTAAGACTTTGTTGTTGTTGTTAAAGATACACAGGCTTATTGTGCTTCAGGCTACATTTTTGAGAAATCTAAAAAACGTAGTTAAACATATGTTTGACTGCAGTTTTAGGTAAAATTAACATTACAGGGCAGTATGACTCAAGAAACTTTCGTTACTTTTCACACTAAAGATATTTAGAGGGACATATTATCGAGGAATAAAAGATTGTTTTATTCAGTTCTATGCACAAACACCAAATAAATAGCTCAAAACAACTTAATGGTGTCTAGAATTTGTAATCTAATACATTTCCCTTCTCTACAGTGCATCCGGAAAGTATTCATAACGCTTCATTTTTTCCAAATTTTTTTTTTAATGTTTTTTTAATTCCAAAATGGATTCATTTTAATTTATTCATTTTTACACACAATACCCCATAATGACAATGTGAAGTTGACAAATGTGAAATTGTTGCAAATTTATTACAAATAAAAAAGCTGAAAAATCACATGTAAATAAGTATTCACAGCCTTTGCTCAATACTTTGTTGATGCACTTTTGGCAGCATTTACAGCCTCAAGGCTTTTTGAATATGATGCCACAAGCTTGGCACACCTGTCTTTGGGAATTTTTGCCCATTCCTCTTTGCAGTACCTCTCAAGCTCTATCAGGTTGGATGGAAAACGATGGTGCACAGCCATTTTCAGATCTCTCCAGAGATGTTCAATAGGATTTAGGTCTGGGCTCTGGCTGGGCCACTCAAGGACATTCACTGAGTTGTTGTGAAGCCACTCCATTGATATTTTGGCAATGTGATTTGGGTCATTTTCCTGCTGGAAGATGAACCGTCGCCCCAGTCTGAGGTCAAGAGCACCCTGAAGCAGGTTTTCATTCAGGATGTCTCTGTACATTGCTGCATTCATCTTTCCCTCTGTCCTGACTAGTCTTCCACTTCCTGCTGCTGAAAAACATCCCCACAGCATGATGCTGCCACCACCATGCTTTACTGTAGGGATGATATTAGCCTGGTGATGAGCGGTGCCTGGTTTTCTCCAAACGTAACGCCTGGCATTCACTCCAAAGAGTTACATTTTAGTCTCATCAGACCAGAGCATTTTGTTTCTTATGGATTGGTGGATTTCTGCACAGATGGTTGTCCTTCTGTAAGGTTAAGAAGGCTGGAGCTCAGACAGAGTGACCATTGGGTTATTGATCACCTCCCTGACTAAGGCCCTTCTCCCCAGATCACTCAGCTTAGATGGCCGGCCAGCTCTATGAAGAGTCCTGGTGGTTCCAAACATCTTCCACTTACGGATGATGGAGGCCACTGTGCTCATTAGAACTTTCAGAGCAGTAGAAATTTTTATGTAACCTTCCCCAGCCTTGTGCCTCAAGACAATCCTGTCTCGGATGTCTACAGACAATTCCTTTGTCTTCATGCTTGGTTTGTGCATTGACGTGCACTGTCAACCCTGGGAACAATCTACTGAATTTACCACAGGTGAACTCCAATTAAGCTGCGAAACAACTCAAGAATGATCAGTGGAAACAGAATGTACCTGAGCTCAATTTAGAGCTTCACGCCAAAGGTTGTGAATACTTAAATACATGTGATTTCTAAGGTTGCTAGTATGGTGCCAGTAATATGGTTTACTCTATAATGTAGTGATCTATTGCGTGTGTGTGTGTGCATTGAAGGGCTGCTGATTACAGTATAACAGCTCACAGGTCGAGAACACTGACTCTATATTTCACCATCTGATCTGATGGCAGACACTGAATTAAGAGAACGTTTTTCTCTCGCGCTTGAACTGAATCTGACAGGAGTATAACGGCTTTAACACACACCTTTCAAAATCAAAGTGGTGAATCACAAAAACACTTCGTAAGCCACTCAAAACGGTATTGACAACCATTTTCTGATCAAGATTTACCAGTTGTAAGCGCTGTAAATGGAAGTTCTCAGCATTCTACTGGAAGATGCTGGTCGCTATGTTGCCCTCCATACAGCAACGAAGAAAAAGGTCTACAAGTTTTATTTATAAAGAAAATTTACAAAGCACTGCAGTGTTTGGGGGTTCTGTGTTTGTCTGAGATAATTCTACCGAAATGTGTATATTCCATACAAGCTAAAGCTGATCAGTCAGTTATTGCCACGCGACTCACCGTGCGCTTGTGGCATTCATTCAACTAGGTGCATCTGGAAGGCACGAGCGCGTCAAGCCTCGTCTGTTTTGTGAAGATATATCCAGCTGCAGACCCACACACGTTTCAGGCACACACAATCTAGCACACACGATCTAGGCAAACCATATATGGTTAATGACAGATCAGTCACTTCTATTTTTTATTTATTATGTTAAATGATGACTAACTCCTTAGGAGCATTATCACCACCTACTGAATTTCACAAATATGGCGATTAAGACCGCCCGTGCTACGATTGCCATTCATTAGACTATGTACAGTTTAGAGTTTCCCATTTCAGTCATTATTTCATTATTATATCGTTACCATCATTTTAACATCTGTGCAGTTTTGGTACTCAAATCATGTAAATAAAAATAATTAGCTAAAACACTTATGACTTTATTCACGTATCCACATACACAAAGAAAACATAATCGACCGTCTAATTGTAGGATTAAGTGTGATAAACTAATTCAATGTTCATTCACTTAATGTTTATTCATTCATTTTCATTTCGGCTTAGTCCTTTTATTAATCTGGGCTCGCCACAGCGGAATGAACCGTCAACTTATCCAGCATATGTTTTAAGCAGCAGATGCCCTTCCAGCTGCAACCCATCACTGGGAAACTTCCATACACAACCATTCACACACATACACTATGGACAATTTAGCTTACCCAATTCGCCTATAGCGCATGTCTTTGGATTTATGGGGAAAACCGGAGCACCCGGAGGAAACCCACGCGAACACGGGGAGAACATGCAAACTCCACACAGAAATGCCAACTGACCCAGCCGAGGCTCGAACCTGTGACCTTCTTGCTGTAAGATGACAGTGCTACCCACTGTGCCACCAAGCCGCCCTACATTGTGAAATCAAACGGCAACCACCCGCTCTCCCTCAGGAAGCCACCCACTGCGCCACCGTGCTGCCTGGATCTTAATGTTGTGTATTGGATTGTGTGTGCCTGAAGCATGTGTGGGTCTGCAGCTGGATATTATTGGGTTTTTGTGAGGTGCGCGTGCAGTCAGTGGAGGTCTGCGAATGGAAATAATGAACTTGTGCAAACTCTAGAAAAGACGGGATATGTGAACAGCCCCTAAAAGGCTGCTATCATTTGCAATCTCCAGCAGTGGATCTTTTTGCACGGACATGCTGGATTCACCTGATTTGTTGACAACAGTGTTGTGCAAGTTACTTCCAAACTGTAATACATTACAGATTACTTGTTACTGTTATTTAAAAGTAATGCCTTACATTACAATATTACTGTCTCAAAATTGTAATATGTTACATTACTCTTTTATTACTTTTTAGTTACTTTCACCAAAATAACTCCAGAATTAGAACTTAACATTCTAAAGTGACCAAATGTACTGCAGAGCATTTTACATCCAGTAGAAAGCGATATGATGTAGCAGAATAACTGTGAACTATCCAGGCTACTAACAATATAGTATATAATTGGCAACGTGAAGGCTCAAGACAATGCAAGAAAGGATGACAGTCAGATTCATGAATGATCTGTTAAAAGTATCGTAGAGGTAAAGTGGTTATCTGGCAATATCTGTGAATAGCTTGACTATTTTCATATTAGACACAACAGGCCTATATGTAAACTCCAATGCCATGACAAAATGCAGATTTCTTTTCTCTTCTTATTGTTGCCATTATAGTATTCACTTTAAATTCAAGTGGCTCACAACACAAAACTGTCATGCACAAAGTGAGCATGATGAACATAGCTTTCTCAATATAATGCTCGAGCACCGATTTCCTCTGTTTGTGGACAAAACTGCTTGCGAGCTCTCAGATATACGCTGCTCGCACACAATTTTTCTCACGTTCTCTCAAATATGCACTGCTCACACAAATTTTATTCTTTTTAATTCTTATACTTTTGCGATTTTTTTTTTTGACAGATATTGCGATTTTGATTTGATTTGCGATTTAATTTTGTAGTCAAGTCAATAATTCAATAATCTGTATTTTAGCTTCTTACTGCTAAAATGCAGTGAGTGTTAGTTAAAAAAGGAGCTTAAAAGATATTAACTGATATTAGCAAACATCTCTGAAATTGTACTTGTGTGTGTGTGTGTGTGTGTGTGTGTGTGTGTTTGTGTGTGTGTAATGAAAGATAATAAATTTGTATATTAAAAGTATATTTTATTTTATTTGTTTATTTAAATTTTCATTATTTTTTATAAAACTGTAATATTAAACTTACAGTTTAAATGCACATTTGTAAATAAACACTTAAAATAGTAAAATAGTGTGATAAGCAATTTGACAAAATGGTTTAAAATATATTTTGGTACATCAAAAAGTGTGTTTATGATAACCCTCCGACAAGATAATGCAGCAAAAATTAGTTCTTAAAATGTCATTAAAATGTCATTAAAACCCATTCAAAAAGCTGTCTACAGGCCTGACAGTGTAATGTTAAAAGAATGTTTATTAACTGATAAAGAGGAAGTTTAATAAAGACTTCCATTTATTTTAGCCGTAGTGCAAATGAAATGTCTCATATAGGAGTATTAATTTAAGATGGAGCACAGGCTGTAGTTTTTCTGACAAACTGTTTCAATCAAAATTGCACATGTTACTTTGAGAGATCAGGAGAACTGTAAGGCAGGGATGATATACTTTTGCATTTAGATGTTTATTCTGCGTTAAAGCGGGGGAAACACGAGCATTAACACCATTATCATGATGGACTCATTCAGAAGTGAACTCGAGTTTATGTGACTTACACTTTTCGTTGAAAAAGCTCTTTATGTCCTTTTTTGCTGCCGCCATCCTCACCTGTGTGTGTCACAGACCTCACACACCTCATTCTTGCACGTGAAATTCACCTGCGCTGTTTTGGCGCTGCTTTCCTGAACGCAGCTACAGCCTCTCACATGACAGCAGGGAAAGGCACAGCCTTTCTAGGTTAACATGTCTAGGTTAATATTGACAGCGTGATTTTATTTTAAGTGAATTAAATTATTGGTGGGGACATTTCAATAGTTGGTCCTCCTCCGCGTCCCCTCCGTCCATGCTAAATCTACGCACCTGCTTTTTTAGCAAGACGCTCCTCATGTAGCCGTTCACGCTTTCCTGTTTGTTATTGTGGGCGTTTCGCATAGTTCGGTTGCGCAATTCTGATTGGGCAGTACGAAAGTGTGCTCACTCGATTGGCTAGTAAGACTGTCACACACAGACGACTGTCACACATTTGATCTGAGCGTGGGAAGTCCTCTTGCGATTAGCTAATCGCAACGTTCCAAATCGCGATTGCAATTTGATTTCGATTAATTGCACAGCCCTAGTGTGGACCACTATTTTCTTTTAGATCCTCACAATTTTGGAATCCAGTCGCGGGCCGGATTGAACGGCTCAGCGGGCCGGACTCGGCCCGCGGGCCGCCAGTTGATGATCACTGATATAGGGTATATTATACTACAATTCACCACACTTTACAGTAGTAAAACTACACTTTGTATTTCATTTTTTGAGTTCACTATTCTTAATACTACAGTATGCTGAAGCATTCATTAACAAGTTGTAAATAATACTAGGCTAAAACATAGGCAGTATACCTAACACTCAAAAACACTAGAATTTATTATAGAATTTACCTTAACCTGTAGGTAAATAGTGTAGCAATATATAAACCATATCAACATTCTTGGGATAACAATTTAACAGGAGGATCTCTAGAGAGCAAAAGCACCAAAAGAGGAGGAAAAGAGGAGGAAACACAAGGCACAAATTGTGAGTCTGCATCATCTGACGGAGCGAGAGCAGATTATTCGCACATGACCAGCCCAGCCAGTGTTTTGAGTGCACGTGAGTTTTGTCCACGAACAGAGAAAACTGGCGCGTTTGCTCGCTCGTATTACATGAATGCTCTCTCGACTTGTAATACTGCGCTTACGACATTTGTCAGTGAAATAATGGCATATGCACGTAGGTCCATCTCGCGAATATACTGTCTTCAGCCATTTTCATCTATTTTCCGCTTTTCCACTGCGTGTTAGGGCTTAACGTAACTGCGAACCGGACTGAGCAAATAGCCTCAGACCTTGAGCTCAGAGGCTGAAATCATTCCGCGTTAAAATAGCCAGATTAATGACAACACAGACGTATGTTTACTCACCACGAACAGGAAATAGAACTGCCGTATTTTTTATTTGTTAATGTCTTGCAGGCGAAAAGTTTGTTGTAACGCACACGTTACTGAACATGTACCGAGTAAAATATTACTGAAAATGTATTAGTAATGCCTTACACTACTGCATTACAGGAAAATGTAATACGTTACTGTAATACATTACTTTTGTAACACATTACTCCCAACACTGGTTGACAAATGGGTTGCGGATCCATTCCTTGGCAGTTCGTGGGTCCTTCACAGGGCTTTTTCTCCTTAGCAAAGAAACTTTCCAAAGACATCGGTTTCTGACCCATTTTGCTGTTTGTGGTTTAAATTTGGGAACTCAAGTGACCGAGAGAAAATAATGTTTTACTGAAATGTCTATATTCCATACAAAATATAAAGCTGATTGGTTAGTTCTAGTCACATGACTTGCGGTACACTTGCAGCATTCTGAAAAGTTCTGAAAAGATGTTTTTAACTTTGTGCACCTGAAACACATGATATGTGAACGACTTCTAAATTGTACATGTGTTTGTTTGTATACATATTTGCCTTTGGTTAGGTTTAGAGGTATTAATGGGACAATTCACTCAAATGATTGTTTTATTCTATATTGGTAATAAAATCTAATTTTCTGGTGGATTTCAGTCTATCATTACTGTTGTAAAGACATGAAAACTGTACAGTTTTAAGGGTTATAGTTAAATAATATAAAATAATAAATATCTGTTCAAGTATCATCTTGATATAAAAGATTCTTAATATTTTAGATTAGATTTTTCCTGTAAATATGTCATTTATTCAATACAACCAAACTGTATGTTTCAGCATCTATCAAAATGTACAACAATATGATAGACATACATAGACATACATCCAATAAAGCCAGGCTGTTATTTAATGACGTTGTAATGTGAAGTAGAGGCTGACAACGGAGTGTGGATCCAAACGCAGGTTTATTAATAAGAATGGTCAGGCGGGCAACAATCAACACTGGCGCAAACAGATGTACACAGGAAATCCAGAGACGTGGTCAAATAACAGGCGAGTAGTCAGAAGGCAGGCAGCAGACAGGAATAAACAGTAAAACAAACAAAACAAAGCGAGGGTCAAAACCGGCAAGACAAGGCAAGGGAAAGCATCGTAATGTTCACAAAACAGTTAAACAAGACTCAGCCCTGATGTGTGTGAGTGGGCTGTATTTAAAGTGTAATCAGTCTTTGACAATCCTGTTGCTGTGTGCTTGCAATCACTCAGGATCAGGAACTGGTGTGAGTGTGTGTGGTGCATGACTGGAACTTGTAGTCCATATACCAGCGGATTTGTACTCCTTATAGTAATCTGCATGTTTACCAGTGATCTGCCAGGATTAGATCGCTGGTGATAGTGACAGACGTAATGGTAAAATCAAAGTCAGGATTATTACACTGAATGATATTGTGCATATTGTGCTCTTTGTTTATAAAACCACTTTTATACATATCATTTTATGTGGAATTTTACGTGGTTAATGTGGTCTGTCAAAACGCAAAAGCTCAACTTCTCTAATGCTAGACTCAGTTGTGCCTTCTCTGCCACTTTAAATCTACAGCTAATCCAGATAATCTTATATTGTGGAAAGCTTGATTTATTTTTACTTTTGGACAAGCTTTAATAACAGCTAGTGCATGGTTGGCGGCTGTCACATGGGCAACAAGCCAAAAACTACAGTAAAGAGCGTTTAGTGGGTTTGTTTGTGGGAGTACTCGATACGCACAGAATCCATCTTGATCTCTGAAACGGCCTGCAGGAGGTTGAGAGCTGTGCATTATGAGTGGGCTTTTGACACTCAAATCTGTTTTTAAAATCACACTTTCCAAAACCACTCACTTCATACCAATCAACATGGAGCCCCATTACACTCCGTCTCACATCTTCATCCGACGCCTTTGTGTTCGAATGATTCCCATGGCTTTGACTGTGCTGAATAATTAATCGAGAGTTTTTAGTCATGCAAAACACAATGTCTGAGAGACGAGAGATTTCCATATAAAGAGTCATTCTGGGTTGATTTGATTGACTTCTTAAACTCTGCAGGCATTTGTTTTGTAAATTTGCCGTTGCTTTGAATTCGCAGAAATGTTTGGTTTATATCAGTGACAGGAAATTTGGGTCATTATTTAGCTGTTTTGGAGAACATCATATCGACCTTTTTCTTATCAACTGATAGCAAAAATAGCAATTCCACCTTCATGAGAAGCCACGAATAAGTCACGAAAAATAACATTAATATTTGTCACAGTTTTTACATCAAATTTTTATTGTTTTGAAATTATGTGACCAAAGATTATAATTATGATGAAGACAGTCAGCATAACAGTGAGTTTAAAAATAAAATATGAATATAAGTTAAGTGAAATAATAATAACAACAACACTAATAAAGGCAAAAAAGCTATCCTGTTAAACTAAAGAGTAAATGAAAGAAAGGAATAGTTTAGATGCAAAAATATCTAAGTGCCATCTGAAATTTTCATTTTAAAATTAGCATTTTTCTCAAGCCGTTATGTATAGCTTTATTAATATTACTCTTAAGTGCAAAGAATATATTATTTTCATTGCCTTTAAAGTGAAATAACTGAACCAGGGTATTCGCGGGGTCTTAAAGTCTTAAAATGTCTTCAATCTCAAAAGTAAAATTTTAGGCCGTAAAAAGTCTTAAAGCAATTGACATATTGTGTTGTAGGCCTTAAATCTTTTTTTAACAGGTCTTAATTTTCCTTTGTTCATGTATACCATTCTGACCATTAACACCCTTACAATCACTAAAAATCCCAATCTCAGTAAAACTTTTAACTTTTTTATTTAAAAAGAGCTTTTAATTACTTTCCTTACAGTAACATTTGTTTAAAAGTTCTCAGTTTATTTACTGCTGAGGATACTGACCTAAGCTTTTTTTATTATTAAATTATTATTATTGTATTGTTCATTTATTTTCTTGTCGGCTTAGTCCCTTTATTATTCTGGGGTCGCCACAGCGGAATGAACCGCCAACTTATCCAACACATTTTTACGCAGCGGATGCCGTTCCAGCTGCAACCCATCTCTGGGAAACATCCATACACTCATCCACTATGGACAATTTAGTCTACCCAATTCACCTGTACCGTATGTCTTTGGACTGTGGGGGAAACCGGAGCACCCGGAGGAAACCCACGCGAACACAGAGAGAACATGCAAACTCCACACAGAAACGCCAACTGACCCAGCCGAGGTTCGAACCTGCGACCCATCAACCTTCTTGCTGTGAGGCGACAGCACTACCTACTGCGCCGCCTATAGTATTGTTAAATGTATTAAATTATAATAATTTTTTAGACAGGGCAAGTGAAATTTTTTTTTTCAACTGGGATATAAAAAAAAGCATTTAGCCTTGTATAAGTCTAAAATTTTATTCATAATGGTCTTACAAATGGTCTTAAAAAGTCTTAAATTTAACTTGGTGAAATCGGCAGAAACTCTGTGAACATAATCATTGAGAAAAATGCTAATTTTAGAGGACAATTTTAGATGGCACCTAGAGTTTTTTTTTATCTGAACTCGTCAATTATAATAAAAACAAAATATAGTATATACACTTTTAACTCAAAAAGTGCAAAAAATTGTACATGTATTAAAGGTTAAGCAAAGGTCAAATTAACCCAACCTAAAATAAATAAATAATAATTAAATAAATACATTGAGATATTTGAAACAAAGCTGAAAGAGGTCTACAACATTTATAGAAGAGTCATTTAATGCCCAAACAGAGAACCTCAAACAATTTAAAATAAAGGCCTGAATATAGAGGCCCTATAGAGGCCCTTTTGCACATTATATCATCCAGTGAGTGAATCACTTTGTCATAGTCGTGTTGATGCTTTTTCACTGTAATTTATGACTAACCTAAACAATATAGTTTTAAACAACTTAAAATGTCAGTATGTCAATGTGAATATCATTCATTCATTTTCTTTTCGGCTTAGTCCCTTTATTAATCTGGGGTCGCCACAGTGGAATGAACCGCCAACTTAATTAGAATTTTTTTTTAAGCAGTGGATGCCCTTCCAGCTGCAACCCATCAATGGGAAAACTTAAAAAGTCACTTGATTAAACTTTTTTTTTTTATAATTCAACTTTTTTATTGTTCAACAGCCAAGAACAAAGAACACACTTCACACTACACATACAGATGATACATGTTACATATTCAGCCACCTGTCACACCAAGAAAAACAACAAAAAGTAAACATATATGGAAATCCTAAATCCTAATAATCCTAATACGGTTATCCTAATTTTAAATGTCGAGATTATCCCATTTTCTATGTACCTCTCCCTCATTATTTAATCTCCCCAGCATACACTCGTACCATGCAATTTCAATCATCCTATTAATGCACTCTTTCATTTCACTTCCAATTCTGCAGATTCACCTTAGCAGCTGTCATGCATCCAATCTTGAGAAGAATAAAGCCATTTTTACCTGTATTAGGTATTGCTAGTTTGTCACCCAGAAGGCATAGCCGTGGCTCTACAGGTAACTCACAGCCTAGCCACTTCTCCATTATTCCTTAAATTTTATACCAGAATGGGTAAACTAAGCAACATTCCCAGATCATGTGTAAATAAGTACCCTCTTCTTTATTGCATTTCCAACACAGATTATTTCCAGCTAGTCCCACCCTATAGAGTCTGGATGGTGTGTAGTAGTATGTATGTATTGTTTTGTACCTTAATTAAACTTTTAAACCTAAAAGGTTTTCAGAGATCAATGAAGTTTAAAAGCATTAATAAATGGAGAAACATCGGTTAAACAAGCTATCCTCAACTGCTAGCCTTTTTCTTAGACAGGCTTTTCTTTGGAAGAAACGCTTAATACTTCTGTTCTGACCACATGTGCTTGGTTATGTACTCTATTAATAAAGTGTTTAGTCTTTTAAAAACATTGTTGTGATACACTGAGCCACTAAGACCTGTTCTTATGACATATTCCTACAGGAGGAAAACGCGAATTACTTCCAAATACTTCAGATATAGTCTGTGTTAGTAAATGCAAGGCTATTTATGAAATCTAGGCATAAAACTGTGACAACATTTCAAATGACTGTTCTATAGCCTACAGCTAATCAATCTGTCAGATTCTGGAGTCATTTACAGGTCTTAAGAAAATTATAAATGATAAATGATATTAAGTAAAACAAATACATTTATAGAGATGGTATATAAATATATAATTTCACTCACCTGGGGAATGGAGGCAACTTGATTGGTTTGTGAGCACAATAAAGTGCACACAGCATGCCATATCATCTGATAATTGTAGGAAATAATTCCAAAAGGCAATTGACTGTGGAAAGCCACATAAAACAACACAAAAATGCGATGTATTTGCCTAGTTCAGCGGCTAACCAGCCAGAATCAGCTGAGGTGACCAGACAGCGAGCAGCGAGACTTAGCTGTCACTCAAGTGGCCACGCCCTTAATTATGCAGACTTAATAAAACTTAATAAAAATGAAATCAATGAGATAAAAAAATTCACCCCCCTCACAGTTGTCATGAAGGGTAATATTAGCTATATGCACCAAAACCATCGTTTGTACCAGGCTTTAAACATGTTTTTATCAGCTGTAAATTTGGCCAATTTAGCATTGCAGTCAGTGAACATCTGGAGTTCCTGGAGCCAGCCCCCAAAGGCGAGTCGATGAATTGCAGTTTTAGTTACTTCCATATTGGCTTCCTGAGAGAGAGCGGGAGGTTGCAGCTTGATATCACAATGTAGGGCGGCTCGATGGCACAGTGGGTAGCACTGTCGTCTTACAGCAAGAAGGTCACTGGTTCAAGTCTCGGCGTTTGCATGTTCTCCCCGTGTTGGCGTGGCTTTTCTCCAGGTGCTCCGGTTTCCCCCACAGTCCAAAGACATGCGCTATAGGTATAATTGTCCGTAGTGTATGTGTGAGAATGAGAGTGTATGAGTGTTTCGCAGTGATGGGTTGCAGCTAGAAGGGCATCCGCTGCATAAAACATATTCTGAATAAGTTGGCAGTTCACTGTGGCGACCACTGATTAATAAAGGGACTAAGGCAAAAAGAAAACGAATGAATGAATTTCACAATGTTTCTGTTACAAGTCTGGTGTGTCTGTGGTATGTTCGTGTAGTTGTTGTGTCATGTGATGTTCCATGTGTTTGTTCCATGTGCTTCTGTGTACATCATGTGTTTCCTTTGTTCTGTTTTCCCGCCGTTTGTTAATGTTTATTAGTTCCACCTGTGTCACACCCCTGTATGTATTCAGTTCAGTAATTTCCTGTGTATTTGTACCCTTGGGTTTGTTTAGTTCTTGGTTTGGTATTGTATTGTCACATATCCTTGTCCTGGCTGCGTTTTGATGGTCCAATGCCTGTTGTAGTGGCACACCTTTTGTGCACAAAAAAAGTTTTAAATTGTAATAATTATTAACCAATGCATTTTAGATAATACAATCATTATGAATTCTTATTCAATTTCAATATCAATTTTCACCATGTTTTAACCATTTTAACTAAACTATCATCACAAATAAATTACACATAACTGGCTCTTACACCTGTTGTGAGTGGTTTTTGTAAATAAATGTGTGTATTTTGATAATTCCTGAGATCTGTGTGTGAGCCCACTGTGACTTACTACTTTTACTATATTTGAACTAATAAATGCAACATTGATGTACATAATATATGTAACATCCAAGTGTGTATATAAAGTATATTTTACACGTATATACTGTATCAGCATTAAATTCAGGCTCTCAATACAATATCAGGCATTTTATAATCCACATTGGTTGTCATAAGTGAAAAAAGGCAGTTGAAATTTAATGTTACTTCTGTAAACACCTGTAAATGATAACTGAACTTCCCAGCAGGCACAGGACATCAACATAATGTCAGATTGACATGGTTCCCCAATGTTGTGGGGACATTGCATTTTGTTTGGAAATGAAAATTGGGTTGACGTCAGAACTCAACACCAGACCAACGTCAATGTCCAACTTGTAACCTAAAATCAACCAAATATCAACGTCTAATGATGTTACAGCTTGAGGTTGTGTAAACATTACCACTATGACATCTATCAGACGTTGTATTTTGGTTGCCATACTTGATGAATAAATGTCAGTATTTAACGTCAGTATGACGTTGGTTTAAGTTGTTGGCTCGACGTTGTATTTTGGTTACTTTCCAAAGCAACCTAAAAACATCAAAATATCAGTGTATAATGATGTAAGAGGTTGATGTTGTGTGAACATTACCAATATGACATCTATCAGACGTATTTTGGTCGCTGTACCTGATGAATGTTAGTATTTGACTACAATATTATGTTGGTTTAAGATGTTGCCTCGAAGTTATATTTTGGTTACTTTCCAACACAGCCTAAAATTAACCAAATATCAAAGCATTTGACATCATTATTCGACGTCAAAATTACATTGTCCACGACCTAAATCTAACCTAAAATTTACGTCTTATGACTTTATGTGCCTGATGGATTCTTAGAAAATGTTCACAAACATACAGTAAGGGCAATTCAGAAAGGCGATGGACACTTTCAGCTTTAATATCTCGCCATTTTACAGCTATTTTCATTCATTTTAATACATTGAAACCACCTTCTCAAGATATTCACTTAGCAGCAGAACATTGGAAATATTACAGGGATCTGCAGAATAAATTGATAACGAACAGATGAGTCTTCTGTGGCGACAAGATTACTGGTCATTTTCATATAATCAACTTAAGCGTGCTCTGTCATTGCCTGGTGTGAATTTTTAGCTGTGTATGATTTGTGGAAATCTTATAATCTGCTTGTTCAGCTGGATCGGTCTGATAGTTTCAGCCTGACATGCTCAGCAGAATAGCAAAGAGAATAATAATTATAATGAAAATAATAATATTACTTTATTGACAGTTTTTTTGTTCTATTTTATTTAGTAAAGTAAAAATTTTAATATAATATAATATAATATAATATAATATAATATAATATAATGTAATGTAATGTAATGTAATGTAATATAATATAATATAATATAATATAATATAATTTATAATATAATATATTTTATTTGTAAATGGTGCCTTTCTGGACACCCAAGGTCGCCTTACAACAAGCATCAACTGCCATTACAGAACAAATTAAAACAATTAATAAAACGTTGCCAAACAAGATTTCAAATGCATGCTCTGTCATGAGTTGCAGGTACAAACACATCGTGAGTATAAAATATCATGATAAAAAATAGTCAAGAGAAAACCTGCTTAAAAAGATGGGTCTTGAGACGAGATTTAAAAGTGTGAAGACTATCACTGCTCCTTAGATCCAGGGGAAGTGAGTTTCATAGCCGAGTAGCCACAGAGCTAAAAGATCTGGAACCTATTGTGCTTAATTGAGTGCGAGGTGGTACCAGGAAGAAAGAGTTGGCTGATCTAAGTGTGAGTGTGAGAAGGGGTATAAAAATGGAGAATTTCCATGAGACATTGATGAGCAAGATTATGAAGTGCCTTGAAAGTAAGAAGTAGTATTTTAAAATCAATACAAATACTTTACCGGAAGCCAGTGAAGCTGATAAAGAAGTGGTGTCCTAGAGATGACACGAGCTGCATGGTTCTGAACCAGTTGGAGTTTATGGAGAAGTTTAGAAGGAAGCCCAGAGAGAAGTGCATTACAGTAGTCAAGACGTGAAGTAGCTAATGCATGAATGAGAATTGCTGTGTTATTGGTTGTGAGAGAAAGGCAGAGACGAGTGATATTACTCAGGTGGAAAAATGCAGTACGTGTAATATTATTGATGTGACCTTCAAATGAGAGTGTGCTATCCAAGATGACACCCAAACTCTTTACCGGTATACTCTTTATAATATAATATAATATAATATAATATAATATAATATAATATAATATAATATAATATAATATAATATAATATAATACAATACAAGTTATCATTTGAATATTGTGCTTTTAATTGCATACCAAATATGTTTTTGGCATTAAAAGGCAATAAAAGTTGTATTTTTGAAATATATTTCAGATGATAAAATAAAAGTGTATGTACTGTACATCCAGAAGGTATTCATAGCACTTCACCTTTTCCGCATTTTTTTATGTTACAGCCTTATTCCAAAATGGATTAAATTCATTTACTTCCTCCAAATTCTACACACAATACCCCATAATGACAATGTGAAAAAAGATTTTTTGAAATTGTTGCAAATTTATTAACAATAAAAAAACCTGAAAAATCACATGTACATAAGTATTCACAGCCTTTGCTCAATACTTTGTTGATGCACCTTTGGCAGCAATTACAGCCTCAAGTCTTTTTGAATATGATGCCACAAGCTTGGTACACCTGTCTTTGGGAATTTTTGCCCATTCCTCTTTGCAGTACCTCTCAAGCTCTATCAGGTTGGCTGGGAAGCCATTTTCAGATCGGTGATTTCGGTGTACAGCCATTTTCAGATCTCTCCAGAGATGCTCAATAGGATTTAGGTCTGGGCTCTGGCTGAGCCACTTAAGGACATTCACCGCGTTGTTGTGAAGCCACTCCATTGATATTTTGGCGGTGTGCTTTGGGTCATTGTTATGCTGGAATATGAACCATAGCCCCAGTCTGAGGTCAAGAGCACTCTGAAGCAAGTTTTCATTCAGAATGTCTCTGTACATTGCTGCATTCATCTTTCCCTCTATCCTGACTAGTCTTCCAGTTCCTGCTGCTGAAAAACATCCCCACAGCATGATGCTGCCACCACCATGCTTTACTGTAGGGATGGTATTAGCCTGGTGTTGAGAGGTGCCTGGTTTTCTCCAAACGTAATGCCTGGCATTCACTCCAAAGAGTTAAATTTTAGTCTCATCAGACCTAAGAATTTAGTTTATTATGGTCTGAGAGTCCTTCAGATGCCTTTTGGCAAATTCCAGGCAGGGAGTGGCTTCCGTCTGGCCATTCTACCATACAGGCCTGATTAGTGGATTGCTGCACAGATGGTTGTCCTTCTGTAAGTTCTCCTCTCTCCACAGAGGAGCGCTGGAGCTCAGACAGAGTGACCAGCGGGTTATTTATCACCTCCCTTACTAAGGCCCTTCTCCCCCGATCAGTCAGCTTAGATGGTCGGCCAGCTCTAGGAAGAGTCTTGGTGGTTTCAAACATCTTCCACTTACGGATGATGGAGGCCACTGTGGTCATTGGAACTTTCAGAGCAGCAGAAATGTTTCTGTAACCTTCCCCAGCCTTGTACCTCAAGACAATTTTGTCTCTACAGACAGGTCTACAGACAATTCCTTTGTCTTCATGCTTGGATTGTGCTTTGACATGCACTGTCAACCCTGGGACCTTTATATAGACAGGTGTATGCCTTTTCAAACCATGTCCAATCAACTGAATTTACCACAGGTGAACTCCTATTAAGCTGCTAAAACATCTCAAGAATGATCAGTGGAAACAGAATGTACCTGAGCTCAATTTAGAGCTTCGCTGCAAAGGCTGTGAATACTTATGTACATGTGATTTTTCAGGTTTTTTATTGTTAATAAATTTGCAACAATTTCAAAAAATCTTTTTTTCACATTGTCATTTTGGGGTATTGTGAGTAGAATTATGAGAAAATAAATGAATTTAATCCATTTTGGAATAAGGCTGTAACATGAAAAAATGTGGAAAAAGTGAAGCGCGATGAATACTTTCCGGATGCACTGTACATACATACTATACATACACAAAACCCTAATGTACATCACTGATGAGAAATAGAAAAAACTTGAAAGAACCATAGTAACGTCAACAACAAAAAAAAACCTATAAAGTGTCATGCAGGGAATTCTGGGAAACACCATTATGGTTATTCAGTGTATATACTGTATTAAGGAAAGTTACTGTTAACCAGGTTACAGATTTTTTTACTGTAGCATTTTTACAGTTTTTACAATTGAAATCACTGCCATAGAGACCTGTATTGTTGAGTTTACAGTAATGTTTTTTAGACACAAAAAGTTGATAATCAGCCTTGCATAATTTATAAAATGAAAGAAAAAATGGGGGAAAAATAGATGTGAGTGATTTTTTTTAATTTTTTTTTTTATTTTATGTATCTTATCAGCTGCTTTTGGTTATTTTTATTCAATTTTAAAAGTAAAAGTAACTTAATGCAGTTCAAACCTGAATAGCATGCTCTGTCATAGTCTGATATGAGTTATAGTGAAAATGTTTGGTGTGTGTTTGGGTTTCAGCGTGTTCTTGTGCTTGTTTCTCAGGGAGAAGATGCCGTTCCACCATGTGACGGCAGGATTGCTGTACAAGGGGAACTTTTTAAGTCGCTCACTGTCTGAACACAGCAATAGCGAACAGCTCGCCAACATCTCTGTGGAGGAACTAGATGGTGAGCAATGACCTGACAGACACAAACACTAGTCCACATTTTACATAATAAACTGCAATGTTATTATAAGATTACTTAGTTACTGATAGGAGTAGTTCACTCAAAAGTGAAGTAGTATAATGAAAATAGTATTCACTACTGTATTTTGCATGACTTTGTTATTAAAATGACAGCAATGATTGAGATGGCCAATCATATTAAAGTAGGCGTGCTTTACTGATCACAGAAGCAGATGAAATCCCAGTGTTAAGTGTCAGTTTATTGTTGAAACAGAGCGAGGTAGCAAAACATTCAATATATGATGACTTTTAATGATTGTAATTGTCTTCAATATTGCAAACTGCTCTGCGTTTCTCCTCCAATGTCACAATTCTGCATCATAAATGTGGTATCATTTTTGCAATTAATATAATTCCTAACTCAATCTGATGAGACGAGAAAGGTTTTGTGTTTACAGCATTAGGAATATGAATAAAGGTAAATGTGTGCATATGAAATATTATTTGCAAAAACTTCTAAGGAATTTCTTTCGCTCTAGAATTAGGCCTATAACTCCATTCTATTACTTTATATTTTCAAAATTGGTCCCTCTGACTTTACAACATGTTTACATCCATGGGAAATAAAGTAACCTAAGCTAAGCTAAGCTAAGCTAAACTAAACTAAACTAAACTAAACTAAACTAAACTAAACTATAGTATGTACAGTTGAAACCAGAAGTTTCAGCATACACTGTATAAAAAGGCACATAACCATTTTAAAAAAAGTCAGATGTTAATGTGACTAAACCTTTTCTCTTTTAGGTAAGTTAGGATTATCAAATTTGTTTCTGTTATGCTTAATAGCAGAATAATGAGTGAGAGTCAAGTTTACATACAATAAGATTATTATGCCTCTGAAAAAGCTCAGATGATAGTGTCAAGGTTTTGGAAGTTTCTGATTGGCTAATTGACAACATTTGAGTTAATTGGAGGCACAACTGTAGAATAGTATTTAAGGAAAACCTCAAACACACTGCTTCCTTGTGTGACAACATGGGAAAATCAACAAGCCAGAATCAACAAAAAAAAATACAATTTTGAATTGTAATTACAATTTGCACAATTACACTGGGAAAAAGAAAAAATTTTGGAGACATGTCCTGTGGTCTGATGGAACTAAGATTGAACTGTTTGGCCATAATTACCAGTGTTACATTTGGAGGACAAAGGGGAAAGCTTACAAGCCTAGGAACACCATTCCAACTGTGAAGTATGGGGGCGGCAGCACCATGCTGTGGGGCTGTTTTGTTGCAGGAGGGACTGGTCCACTTCACAGCATAGATGGCATCATGAAGAAAGAACATTATGTAGAAATACTAAAGCAACATCTCAAGACATCAGCCAGGAAATTAAAACTTGGCCACAAATGGGTCTTCCAAACAGACCATGACCCTAAGCATACTACCAAATTAGTTCAAATGTGCTTTAAGGACAACAGAGTGAATGTTTTGGAGTGGCTATCACAAAGCCCTGAGCTCAGAGTTGAAAAAGCTTATGTGAGCAAGACAGCCAACAAATCTGACTCAGTTACACCAAATCTGTCTGGAGGAATGGGCCAAAATTCCTGCAAACTATTGTGAGAAGCTTGTGGAAGGATACCCAAAACATTTGACAGAAGTTATACAGTTTAAAAGCAAAGCTAAAAAATACCAAGGAAATGTATGTAAACTTTTGACTGTCTAGAAATTAATAGAAAATTCTCAAAAAAATAAATTCTTTCATTATTCTAGCATTTAGCAAAAGTAAATCATTTAGGTAATCCTATTTACATCAGACATTTAAAAAAAAAAATTTATGTTCCTTTTTTTAGAGTGTATGTAAACTTCTGGTTTCAACTGTATATAATCAAATTTTATGAGGAAAAGCGGATTAAAAAAAAAAGAACGTAAGTAGACTTTGACGTTTGTATTTATTTATTAATTATAAGTGTTCATTCATTTTCTTGTCGGCTTTGTCCCTTGCGGGGTCGCCACAGCGAAATGAACCGCCAACTTATCCAGCACGATTTTACGCAGCGGATGCCCTTCCAGCCGCAACCCATCTCTGGGAACTTCCACACACACATTCAAACTCATACAATATGGACAATTTAGCTTACCCAGTTCACCTGTACTGCATGTCTTTGGAATGTGGGGGAAACCGGAGCACCCGGAGGAAACCCGCGCAAACGCAGGGAGAACATGCAAACTCCACACAGAAACGCCAACTGACCCAGCCCAGCCGAGGTTCGAACCTGCGACCCAGCGACGTTCTTGCTGTGAGGCAACAGCACTACCTACTGCGCCACTGTGTTGCCTAATTATAAGTGTATTATTTATTAAGATTTTTAGTTATTTATGTATTTATCATCAATACAAATGATGTGTTCTAAACTGTTGTTGTAAAGCCAAAATATTAATAAATAAAATGTGAGAGTGAATTTTGTCTGCAGCCACGCCTCCGTTTTCAGATGTCTCCATTTTCCCATCCACACTGACATGGAGCAGCAGCGTTTTAAAAAGGAAACGGCCTCTTTAGCGTTTACAAAACGCTTCGTTTTTGGCGCTCAAAAACTCTGGGGTAGTGTGGAAGGAAGGCGTAACTGTAGCAAAACTTATTAGTGTAAACTGGGCCTAATACTCAAATGGACCATCAAAATAAAGTGTTATCAAGTTTAATAAAGAGATAAAGAAAGAAAGAAAGAATACAGTTTTATTTTTAAAGAATTTAATTTTGAGAAATGCTTTTGTAATTGGGTTTTTATGGGGGCATATTTGGAAGGTTTTAACATTATATTCATTTGGAGAATATGAGCACAGTTAACAGAAATAGCAATGCAAATACAGCAAGCTTTTTTTTTTTTTAGATGAATAACTTACTAATGATTGGTTGTTATAGAGTGCTACCCTGAAGTGTTTTCGGTCTTCATGTGTAAATCAGCCACTAAATCCTAATTCAGAAATCTAAATTTAAATGAAAGTGATGATCAAAGCGGCGCATCCCTTCAGACACACTTCATCATGATTCAATAGACTAATGCAAAGCCTAATCAATTAAAGCTGCCTTTGTCAGCAGAAAGAAGCTCATGGAGTGAAATATGTTGAACCCTAGAGGTCTGAAAATAAATGTTTAAATTACATATTAACACCGCTGGGCATCTGCAGATATTGAGCTGCTAAACAAGTCATTGACTTTGTTGGTTTTGCTGTGAAACAGTGTAAACTGTGAAGTGCAGCTGCTTGAAGGCCTGCTGGTGTTGTATTGATCGTATCAGGAGGGGTCAGCAAATATTCTCTAACACCTTAATCAAGAAGATCACTGGAGTCCTTACTGTTTCAGTGCCCTGTTATGCTTTTTTTCTGATATTGCCTTTCATGTAGCTGTGAATATAAAATGTCTGCAAAGTGTCTAATATCAAAGTGCATGCTTAATGGAGTTATTGTCTCTCAAAAGAAGAGCTGATCCTGACCTGCCTGAAACAAGTCGTTTCAGTTATTCGTGAAAGTTACTCCAGTCTCACTTGCACAAACCTTTGTAGGTTTGGAACAAATTGATCCCAGTCTATAGCTATGACAGACAGATTTATCACTGTTGTCCTGCAAGACACGACATTTCATTTCTCTGTATGTCCACACATGTAGCGGAATGACAATAAAGCTCGACTTGACTTGACTTGAGTTTGGTTTGTGTTGTAACTTGTGATAACTCAATACACAATATACTTGTGTTTAAACTAATGTGGTAAAACTGCTGCCAATGTTACTGGTTGTATCATTGTGCTTTAGGAAAGTGCTGAGCTGAAATTCAGATATGATAATGAGGGTTTGGTTTCTGATGCATTATATAAGTGATAGACCAATCACAATAGGTTGAGACAATCAGAGCAGTGCATTCTCTCAGAAAGGCAGGGTTTAGAGAGAGCAGATAGAAGTTGCTAGGCAAAAAAATCAAGAGTACATTTGTTAAAATAAAGACATTTATATTAAATATCATAACATTTAAATTGATAGTTTACTCAAAAATTAATATTATTCATCATTTATTTGCTCTCCTCTTGTTTCAAAACAGAGTAATTCTAACACTGGAACTACCAGAATTCTGTAACTACCAGTATCACCATAGCAGTCATTCTATAACAAGCTAAATTAGCTTAAATTGCACACAATGCATATTAAAAAATTATAGAACTTACAAATTAGATTTTTATTAGTAACAATTACAATTAGTGAGTTCTGTAATTCAGTTTTTATTACCTCTATAGAAATCTGATATATGGAAATTACATTTTTGACTTATATGCTCATTGGATTTCATATATATAAACAGGGCTCAACATGAACTTTTTTTGCTTACCAGCTACCCTGGCTAGTAGTTTTCCAAAGTTACTAGCCACTCTGCATTTTTACTAGCCACAATTTTGTTGTTAGGTAAATTCGTTTAATATACTTAAATTTCATTTTGACATGCTAAAAATACTTCATTTTAAGTAATTTTACTTGATTTAGGTCATTTAAAACCTCTCTGACCACCCACATTATAATATGCATGCTACATAATAAAATATGTCATTTACAGTGCATCCAGAAAGTATTCATAGCGCTTCACTTTTCCCACATTTTTTTATGTTACAGCCTTATTCCAAAATTAATTAAATTAATTTATTTTCTCAAAATTCTACACACAATACCCCATAATGACAATGTGAAAAAAGATTTTTTGAAATTGCTGCAAATTTATTAACAATAAAAAACCTGAAAAATCACATGTACATAAATATTCACAGCCTTTGGCGTGAAGCTCTAAATTGAGCTCAGGTACATTCTGTTTCCACTGATCATTCTTGAGATGTTTCAGCAGCTTAATTGGAGTTCACCTGTGGAAATTCAGTAGATTGGACATAAGTTGAAAAGGCATACACCTGTCTATAAAGTAGAGGGTCCCAGGGTTGACAGTACATGTCAAAGCACAAACCAAGCATGAAGACAAAGGAATTGTCTGTAGACATCCGAGACAGGATTGTCTCGAGGCACAAGGCTGGGGAAGGTTACAGAAAAATTTCTGCTGCTCTGAAAGTTCCAATGAGCACAGTGGCCTCCATCATCTGTAAGTGAAAGATGTTTGGAACCACCAGGACTCTTCCTAGAGCTAGTCGGCCATCTAAGATGAGTGATTGGGGGAGAAGGGCCTTAGTCAGTTGAGGAAATGTTGAGGAAATAAATGAATTTAATTCATTTTGGAATAAGGTTGTAACATAAATAAATGTGGAAAAATAAAGCGCTATGAATACTTTCCTGATGCACTGTATGCAGAATTGATTTCAAAATATTGCAAAATGGCCAGTTTACATAAATATTTTTTTCAACCTTTGGAATTACAAATATGTACATGTTCAAATACTTGTATATAAAATTACAGCTAATATATTTGAGCATGAATGTACATGTTTGTAATTCCAATGGTTGAAAAAAGTAAACTGCTATTTTTGGCAATATTTTGTGCATGTGAAATCTCAGCATGAGCTTATAGCATATATGTACTTTGCATGTATTGCCATATATCAAATTTCTATATGGCTAGTCGTAACAATAATGTTTAGCTCTGTAATTAAATTGTTAGTAAAAATTTTATTATGACAAGTAACATTTGGTGCATTTTAAGCTAATTTGTCATTCTGGAGGGTACCGAATTAAATTTTTGCCACTTCATGTTTACAGTCGAAGCATCTATTCAGTTTTAGAATTAAGCTTTGAATGTCTGTTGAATGTCATATTTTATGAAGTCATTACCTTAAAAATACGAATTTGTTATATAATATATTATTGTGTATGAGTTACCCACAAAGGTGTGTAACTCACTTTGACTGACAAACAGGAGAGACTAGCTTTCACCACAGTGAAAATGTTGTTTTTGAAAGTTGAAAGACATGTCTGAAGTAAATTTATGTTTTTGCTATCACAAAGTTATGTTTTTTGTTAGCAGAAGGTTGCTAGGCAACAGCTAGAGGCACACATATTCAAAGGCATGGAAAAAAGTAGTGGACACTGAAACGCATGCAGTCAATTTGACCTTTATGGCCATTCAAAGTCGAAATTCTCACTTATAAAACAACAATGAAAAATACACACATGTAGTAAAAGTCAGGGTATTGAAGTTATATGGGTTTATTTGAACAAAGTTGTCCAAAATTTAATTTTATTTTATTTTGTAGTCAGTAGTGTTAAACAGAAACGCTGTTTTGAAGAATGTTAATGGCGGGACATTGGCTCAGTGGTTAGCACTGTCACCTAACAGCAAGAAGGTCGCTGGTTCGAGCCCTGGCTGGGCCAGTTGGCATTTCTATGTGGAGTTTGTATGTTCTCCCGTTTTGGCGCGGGTTTCCTCCGGGTGCTCCGGTTTCCACCACAGTCCAAAGACATGCGGTATACATGTAGGTGAATTGGATGAGCTAAATTGGCCGTAGTGTATGAGTGCGTGTGTGAATGTGAGAGTGTATGGGTGTTTCCCAATACTGGGTTGTGGCTGCCCTGCTGAAAAAAGCAGCTTAAACCAGCCTAAGCTGGTTAGCAGGTTTTAGCTGGTCGAGCAGCCTGGTTTTAGAGGGCTTTTGGCCATTTCCAGGCGGGTTTCCAGCCATTTCCAGCCTGGTCTTAGTTGGTCAGGCTGGGAGATGACCAGCTAAAACTAGCTTAGCCAGGTTGGGAGCCCAGCCAAAACCAGCTATATGTCCTGCTTAAACCAGGCTGGTCAAGCTGGTTTTAGCTGGTCATTTCCCAGCCTGACCAGCTAAGACCAAGCTGAAAATGGCTGAAAACCAGCCTGGAAATGGCCAAAACCCCTCTAAAACCAGGCTGCTTTGACCAACTAAAACCAGCCAATCAGCCTAGGCTGATTTAAGCTGTTTTTTTCAGAAGGGCATCCGCTGTGTATAACATATGCCGGAATAGTTTTCGGTTCATTCTGCTGTGGCGACCCCTGATAAATAAGGGACTAAGCCGAAGGAAAATGAATGAATGAATAAAGAATGTTAATAACCAGACGGCCATTGACTTCCATTGTTGAAGACATAATAGTGGCTACCGTCAACTTTGGTTACCATCATTCTTTAAACTATATTTTTGTGTGTGTGTTTTTGACGACAATGAAGTGTTGATCTCTGAATATAACAGATTCACGTCAGATGAACAGACAGAATGGAAAGCACAAAATGTTTTCAGAAGGTTGTGTTCAAAACAGGCTTTACATCCACAACAGACGACTTATGTATATATTTATGAGTTTGCCTCGGTGTGCGAAAACAAATCTAAAGGCTTTACTGTGCAAACACTTTGCAGCGCTCCTAAAATCTCAGCGCTTGTCAGTGTCTGCGAGGAATAACAATTACGAGCCTCCTTTTCTTCTGACAGATCTGGTTAATTGGCTCTGAAACATAACTGTCAGTGCAAATGGCCACAACGGTTGATCTAAAAACCATTTGTGTGGCTGTAATTGCCAGAGCATATATAAAACACCTAATGGTTGCTAAATAATTTTGCAGGTATGTTTTTATGTCTTCCTGACACTGATTATTGTTACTTATAGGCATCTGCTTTGCTTGGTGGAATGTGACCTGAAGTTCTAAACCTAAAATGGTACTTTCTATAGCAATGTCTTGAAAAAGAAAATCCTAATCATGCTCTGCTCTAAAACTTTTAATATCTCACTAGATATTGCTTTTCTCAAGTCCTCGTGTTGAAAGTTTGATAACCGATAACATCATTATGTCCATTGAGGGTAATTTCTTGGGTATTTCTACCTAATTAGGTTTTTTATAGGACACAAAATTGCCTTTGTCAAGAGGATATTGAGTCGTCCATTGAGCAGTAATCCAATCTCAGGCAATTTCTTTTTGGTCTTATTAGAGACCTTTGTGTTCTAAACGGATTGTTAATTAAATCTATTATTTCACAGAAATGAAACCTGAAATCATGGAAATATGCCTTGTTAATATTCCTGAGATTATGCTTGAAAACTCCTCAGTACAAGAATAACTGAAAACATCATAGAAATTAATATATTGATTGGAATAACTAAATATTCCAGAAAAGGTCAAGTGACCCTGATGATTATTAAGTAATTAATTCATTTACAGTTGATTTTTAGCATTTTTTTTTATTTTATAGTTTTTTTTATGTTTTAACTGAATTTTATTTTTTGTTTTGTTTTTGTTTATTTACTTTATCAATGACTACATTTACATGGACATCAGTAATCAAATTATTTGCCTTAATCTGATTAAGACAACAACATGATTAAGGTGTTTACATGAGTTAATTTTTGAATGTTCCTTTCATGATCGCGTTTTACATGTTAAAGCAGATAATTCGATTAACGTCATTGCGTCACCACGCTATCCACATTTCCTCCAGAGTTTCATGTAATTTCAGGTGTTTCATTTTTAATTTGCCTCCCCGTGACAAACGAGATATTGGATGAGCGTGTGAGCTGCTGGAAGAGTGTTGTTTTAATGGCATTTGATTTCATGATGCAGGTGTCTTTAATCCTTCACTGACTAACAGTATCAAACAGCCGTGTGTGTATAGACTATCCTGGCGCAAAATGAGGCAAAGTCCTACACAATGGCAATAGTTTGATTGCAGTGTTTACATGTCTGTACTGCACTTCAATAGTGCGACTAAAATCGACATACTCTACATGTCTTAATTCGATTTCTGTTTAGTTCGATTATGACCTTTATTGGATTAAATTAATTAAAAAAAAGATAAATAAGGGACTAAACCGAAGGAAAATGATGATGATTATTATTACTATTATTATTAATAAATGATAGCAATGTGTATAGCTTTTTAGCAAATATAAAATTGAATACATGACCATGACTATTTAATCCAAAATTTCACCTAGAAATTTGTTTAAAATTATTTTAAAATCTCTTTTTAAATTTTTATTTTTTTTTTAAATTCCTTAGATCAAAAATGACAAATAATATAATTGAAATATAGCATTTTGAGGTGGTTTTCATCATCGTTATATCAATATATCATTATAATATTTAAAATTTACTTAAAATTCCCCTTAGAAATCTCTATAAATTGCTATGAATGCCCCCTCCCCGAAGAATAAGCAAACAAATTTTAAATTGTTGTAGGATTTCTCTATTTAATAGCTTTAAAAACTATCATTACTACCAATACAAAAATAATACTGTATAGCTGATCAATCACACTATTCTGAATAAGCCAATAGAAAGAAAAATAACATTTGCTGAATATTTTAACTGTTACAAAGCGGTTCTGAGAACAAAGTTGAGGATCCAAATGCAGCGTCTTTATTGACAAGAGTAGTCAGGCAGGCAATGGTCAATAACAGGAGCAAACTGGGTCATAAAGGGCAGTCCAAAATAGTAGTCGGTACGCCGGCAAAGACAGGCGACTAACAACAAGAAACAATAAACAAGGCAAGGGTCAGGAAACATGGAAAGTCAAAACAAGAAAAACACTTCGTAGTGTACAAAAACAAGACTCAGCAAAGTCTGTGTGTGTGTGTGTGTTTGCTGTTTATACGGTCCATCTGATTAGTCTATCATGAGCTTCCAGGGTGCACTCAGGGAGAGAACTGGAACAGGTGTGTGTAAAGTGCATGATGGAATATGTAGTCCGGTTCAGTGGCAGACGTGATGTGTAGCCTGCCCTCTAATGTGTCTGGTGGGCACTCATTTTGTCAGTGAATTGATATCACATTCATCAAGTTAATATTTTATCAGTTGTTTTTTAAAATTAATTTTTAAAGAGCAATTCCTCCTTTAAAATATATTTTCTCTTATCAAATGTGTAACTGAATACATGACCCCTTATTAAATTGCATAACTTGTTGCTGTGAGTGTTGCTGTGCAGTCATAAGTCTTGATTTAGATGCATGAGAATAGTGCATTGTGTCGTCAGGACTCAGAAAGCTTTAGTTTCCTGCATGTTAATTCCCAGGCTGCTTGACTTCAAATGGCGTCAGTGTGTAAATTACCCAGTGTACCGCTGTGTGCTCAACAGCAGCGCAAGCGCCGTGCTCTTCGGAGATGTGACACTCAAGTTCTATTTTAAAACAGAGATCTTTTGCTCGCACAAGTTTCTTCCTCGCAGAATTTTTTTTTATAAAATATGCATCTGATGGAGCTCGTCTACATTCCAAATACAGTGCCCTCCGTTAATACTGGCATCCTTGGTGAATATGAGGAAAGGAACCTGGGACAAATTCCTTCATTGTGTTACCTTTTAATCTTTTGTGTGAAATATTTAAGGGATAGCTCACCCAAAACTGAAAATTTACTTACTATTCACTTGTTCAAAACCTATTTGAGTTTCTTTCTTCTGTTAAACACAAAAGAAGATATTTTGAAGAATGTTGAAATATTGTAACCATTGACTTTTATAGTATTTGTTCTTCCTACTGTGGAAGTAGGAAAACCACCTATGATGGTTGCAGGTTTTCACATTTCTTCAAAATATCTTCTTTTGATCATTTGAATCAGTGAGTTTTTTTTTTTTTTACTGGAGACTCACTCTGAACGAATCATTTCAATCAGTGAATTGTTTATTCTAGACTCACTCTGAATGGATCATTTGAGTCAGTTAGTTGTTTACTGTAGACTCCCTCTGAATGGATCATTTGAGTCAGTGAGTTGCTTATTGAAGACTCACTCTTAACAGATCATTTGTATCAGTGAGTTGTTTACTGGAGACTCACTCTAAATTGTTAATTTGAATCAGTGAGTTTATTACTGGAGACTTTCTGAACTAATCATTTGAATCGGTGAGTTTTTCGCTGGAGACTCATTCTGAACATATCATTTGAATCAGAGAGTTGTTTACTGAAGACTCACTCTGAATGAATAATTTGAATCAGTGAGTTGCTTATTGAAGACTCACTCTTAACAGATCATTTGAATCTGTGAGTTGTTTACTGTAGACTCACCCTCAATGGATAATTTGAATTAGTGAGTTTATTACTGGAGACTCACTCTGAATGGATATTTTGAATCAGTAAGTTTATTACTAGAGTCTATCTGAACTAATCATTTGAATCAGTTAGTTGTTGAGTCATGAAAAGATATTATCGAATAAGTCCAATTGACTAATTAATTGTAATTGTACTATCGTGTCTCTGAGTAGGTGATGATTTCTTCCCTTCAGAATAACTTCTTACTTAGCTACTTAGTAGTGCAATAAAAAGCCCAATATTTTGTTTTGGAATGTAGCGAATAAAAGTAAAAGTTTCCCAAAATAAAAATACTTTGATAAAGTACAGATACTTATAAGTGAAGTTTATTTATAAATTAATTTCGAGAGGAGCACACGCTTATGATTGATAGCAGCTGATCCTCGTTAGCTAATGCACGATCCACCAATGGGAAGATTCCTAATCACTATAAATAACCTGAGTATCTTACCTTAGCCATCTTCATCTTGAAGAATCCCTCCTTCCACCCCTACTCCTCCCCTTTCCTTGTCAGGGCAGCACGGAGGCCCAATGGTTAGCATCATTGCCTCACAGCAAGAATGTCACCGGCTCAGATCTTACCTAGCCAAGTCGGCATTTCTGTGCGGAGTTTGCATGTTCTCCCCGTGTTTGCGTGGGTTTTCCCCGGGCTCTCCGGTTTCCTCCCACAGACCAAAAACATGTAACATAAGTAAATTGACAAAACTAAATCGACATCATAGACAAGCTCGAATTCATATACACTCTCCATAGCTCTTTACAATCTACATTTACCATTATCAAGCAGGGGGAGTTCTCGAGACCTATTTTCCTATATTTATTATTTCAATTTCAATTTTTTTTAATCTTATTTCAATCTCAATAAACACTGATGCTTGCAGACAACTAATAGGCTAACTAAATTATTTAAGGGCATTCAATACGACATGGATTGGATCAAACTTATGATTCATTTTTAATATTAAGATATTTTCTTTGAAATCTAAATGTATATTTTCCTGCCACGGGTTTATTAAACTCTTTGCCTGAACGTGCCGCGAGTGAGATGAAAAAATGAAAGCAAATAAGCATCAGCAAGGAAAAATCAGATGCTCAAGATAATCTTTAAAATAATGACATATTAAAAAATGAGCAAATATATAACGCTCAGGTTACTAAAGTAACCCTCGTTCCCCGAGGGGGGGAACTTCAATGCTATGTGGAAAAACTTCCACTATGGGGATTTCGTCAGAATCCAATCATCTGAAAGAGTATAAAAACGGGCCAATGAAATGCCAATGAGTTGGCAGCGTCAGCGTGCACAGCTGTCTTGAATGACAATCAGCCTGGCATAAAAGGCTAGCATGTGCTCAGCAACGCCATCCTTTTCTAGCTGAAGAGGCTTTCACACTCAACAGCTAAGGGACAATCATTGTGGCGAAGGAACATAGCATTTCCGTTCCCCCCCTCGGGGAACGAGGGTTACTTTAGTAACCTGAGCGTTCCCCTTCGGGAGGGGAACTTCAATGCTATGTGGAAAAACTTCCACTATGGGGAAATTTATGGAAAGCGCCACAACGAAAGAACCTTACCATGTCTCCAGTGAGGGGCGCGCCACGCAGTAGTACGAGCGCACCTGCATCGCTGGAGACACAGTCCTCCAACGTGTCCCCTGGCCCTTACTTACCCTACTTACCTTTTCTGGTTTAGATATACTTTTCGGGGAGTCGTAAGATACACCTAGTTAGTTACTAGGAATTTTAGATACGACAGTACATTGGGAAAGCGTTCAGTCCCGATAGGGAGGACGCTGCGGAGGCCACCTGCTGCCCGGAGAGGGGAGACCTGGTGGCAAGTAGCATATGGACTAGCCCTGAGAAGGGGGAGTGCACATATGAAGATGGTTAGCGGGGAGGGAAGACACGAGCCCGCCCCGGAGGGGGGGAACTACATCGTGGCTGAGTGAGCATATGGGATCGCCAGCGGGGATCACACATAGCAGGCACCTATACCCAGAACGCGGGATGACCAGCGGGCATACCTACAACGTAACGGGCCATCGCCTGACTCCTCCGCTGAGTCAGGTGGTGGGGGCCTCGGAGGAACTCTGCAGGGTTTGCCAAGCGGGGAACTCGACTGGCAAAGTAAAAAAGGCGCACGGATCTCTGTGTTAGAGAGAGAGGCGCAGCAAGCGTTTACAACACCTACCGATTTTCCTCATGACTCGGGGTTTCCCAACACCCTTGAGGAGACCGGCTCCACTCGAAGATTGTAAAATCTAGCAAATGTATTAGGTGTCGCCCAGCCCGCAGCTCTACAGATGTCTGTAAGAGAGGCGCCGCGTGCTAACGCCCAAGAGGAGGCAACGCTCCGAGTGGAGTGTGCTCTAACTCCTGGGGGACACGGCTCGCCCTGGCTCAGGTAAGCGAGGGAGATGGCATCCACTATCCAGTGGGCCAACCTCTGTTTAGATACGGCACTTCCCTTCTGCCGACCACCATAACAGACAAAGAGCTGTTCAGAGGATCTAAAACTCTGAGTACGGTCCACATAAGTCCGCAAAGCGCGGACAGGACACAGCAATGAAAGGGCTGGGTCTGCCTCCTCCGGGGGCAGCACTTGCAGGCTCACTACCTGGTCCTTAAACGGTGTGGTAGGAACCTTGGGCACATATCCAGGCCGGGGTCTCAGGACAACGTGAGAGTAGGCCGGCCCGAATTCCAGGCACGAGTCACTGACCGAAAATGCCTCCAGATCCCCTACCCTCTTAATCGAAGCCAACGCGACCAGCAGAGCTGTCTTCAGGGACAGAAATCTCAAGGATACTGAGTCGAGTGGTTCGAAGGGATCTCCCCGTAGGCTCGTGAGCACTACAGTGAGATCCCAAGAGGGCATAAGAGGGGGGCGGGGGGGGGGGGGGGGGGGGGATATTCGCCTCGCACCTCTGAGGAACCGGATGACGAGGTTATGCTTACCCACGGTGCCGCCGTCCACCGCGTCATGATGAGCGGAGATAGCGGCCACGTAAACCTTCAGTGTGGAGGGCGACAGCCTCCGCTCCAACCTATCCTGAAGGAAAGAAAGCACAACACTGATCTGGCAAGATCGGGGGTCTTCTCGGCGAGAAGAACACCATTCAGTGAATAGACTCCACTTCAGGGCGTAGGCATGCCTCGTAGAGGGTGCTCTAGCCTGAGTGATGGTATTAACCAGCGCCACCGGTAGGTTACCTAAGTCTTCCTCGCATCTATGGACCACACGTGGAGGTTCCACAGATCTGGACGAGGGTGCCAGATGGTGCCCTGTCCCTGAGAGAGGAGGTCCTCTCTCAACGGGATCTGCCAGGGGGGGGCTATCGCGAGGAGGGAGAGTTCTGAAATCCAGGTCCGGTTGGGCCAGAGAGGCGCAACTAGCAAGACCTGCTCCTCGTCCTCCCTGACCTTGCACAGTAACTGCGCGAGTAGGCTCACTGGGGGGAACGCATATTTGCGCATGCCCCGAGGCCAGCTGTGGGCCAGTGCATCCGTGCCGAGGGAACCCTCGGTCAGGGAAAAAAACCACTGGCAATGAGCGTTCTCGGGGGAAGCAAACAGGTCGACCTGGGCTTCCCCGAAGTGCGCCCATATCAGCTGGACAGACTTGGGGTGGAGTCTCCATTCTCCCGAGACTAGAAGCTGCCGTGAGAGCCCGTCGGCTGCACGGTTGAGCTCGCCTGGGATGTGAATGGCACGCAGCGATTTGAGCCGCGTATGACTCCAGAGGAGCAGACGGCGAGCGAGCTGAGACATGCGGCGGGAGCGTATACCCCCCATGCGGTTGATATACGCCACCGTCGCAGTACTGTCCGTCCTGACCAGTACGTGTTGCCCTCTGAGCACCGGTAAAAAACGGCGCAGGGCGAGCAACACTGCCAACAGCTCTAGGCAATTGATATGCCAATGCAGCTGGGTTCCCTTCCATAGGTCCGCAGCCGCATGCCCGCAACACACGGCCCCCCAACCCGTACTGGAAGCATCCGTCGAGACGACGACATGCCTGGACGCCTGTCCCAGGGGCACTCCGGCCCGTAGGAAGGAGGGGTCCCTCCAGCGGTTGAGGGTGCGGCGACACAGCGCAGTGACAGTCACTCGGTGTGTGCCCGCGTGCCATGCGCGTCTGGGGACTCGATCGTGAAGCCAATGCTGCAGTGGTCTCATATGGAGCAATCCGAGCGGCGTGGCCGCAGCTGCGGATGCCATATGCCCCAGGAGCCTCTGAAACAATTTCAGGGGGACCACCTTTTTTCTGTCGAACTCCCTCAGACAGTTCAGCATCAGCTCATGGTGACCGAGTCCAGCTCCAACCCGAGAAAAGAGATCCTCTGCACGGGTGCAAGTTTGCTCTTTTCTCGGTTGACCTGAAACCCCAACAGGTCGAGGTGCCGGAGCACCTTGTCTCTGTGCGTAATCAATTGATCCCGCGAGCTGGCTAAAATCAGCCAGTCGTCGAGATAATTGAGTATGCGTATGCCTGCGAGTCGAAGGGGCGCTAAGGCACCCTCCGCGAGCTTGGTGAAAACTCGCGGAGACAGAGAGAGCCCGAAGGGGAGGACTTTGTACTGCCATGCTCGGCCTTCGAACGCAAACCGCAGAAACTGCCGGTGGCGTGGAAGTATGGAAACATGGAAATACGCGTCCTTCAGGTCTATTGCTGCAAACCAATCCTGAGGACGAACACATCGGATGATGCGTTTCTGTGTGAGCATTCTGAACCGCAGCTTGTGAAGACAACGGTTCAGAACGCGCAGGTCTAGGATTGGTCGTTGCCCACCGCTCTTTTTGGGTACGATGAAGTACAGGCTGTAGAACCCGCGCTCCATCTCGGCTGGAGGGACCGGCTCGATTGCATCCTTCGCCAGGAGGACAGCAATCTCCTCTCGCAAGACAGGGGCGGACACAGGGCTGACCCTGGTGAAATACACACCCGTGTACCTGGGAGGCCGTTTCGTGAACTGAATCGCGTAGCCGAGTCTGATCGTGTGGATGAGCCACCGCGATGGGCTGGCCCGCGCTAACCAGGCAGGCAGAGCCATCGCTAGCGGCTTCATTCGCACGATCGCTGACGTACCAACGGTGGGGCAGCACGGAGTGGGTGGGCTCAACCGGGAAGCACTGGGGTCCCGCGGGAGAGCAGGAGGCGAGAGATTCACTCTCGTCTCGCACCCATACTCCGGAGGGGTGGTCAGGAGGGGAAGAGAAAGGAGACCGTTCTCTTGCGCTCCGTGAGCCACTGGCGAAACGCACCGATCCTGCGAGCTGGAAGGCATAGCGTCCCAAGCTGGCAGTGTTCGGGCAGTCACATCCGGGGAGGTGGAAAAATGCTCTTTCTTTGGAATTTGCGTGGCGTTGAAAAACGCCGTTGGTGTTATTTGTGGGGCCCGGCCCTCCGCCGGGGAAAGAGCAAGTTCCCTCCTCTCCGGATGGCCCGTCTCAGGGACGCTTCGCGGTCCGTTTACCGGACATAGCGGCGCCCTGGGGCGGGGGCGCTGGCTGCCTGCGGGATGCTCGGCGCTGCCGCTTGGCCGGAGGCGCAGGCGGGGGCGCGAGAGCAGGTCTTGTGGCCGCAGGCGGGCGCCCTCGGCGAGGAGCAGCGGAGGTGGATGGTACGGCGGGGGGAGCGGTCTTACGGTCCCGCCGATAGATGACTTTGCCCATCGCATCCGACTGCTCCTTCACCGCCGTGAACTCCTGGGTGAATTCACCGACGGTGTCGCCGAACAGGCCAGCCTGGGATATGGGCGAGTCAAGAAAGCGGACTTTGTCAACATCGCGCATGTCTGCCAGGTTTAGCCAGAGGTGGCGTTCCTGGACCACTAATGTGGCCATCGACCTTCCCAGGGCACACGCAGCCGACTTGGTGGTACGCAGAGCATAGTCGGTTGCGGTGCGGAGCTCATGGAGCAGGCCTGGGTCGGAACCACCCTCGTGCAGCTGGGCCAGCGCCTGCGCTTGGTAGCGCTGGTAGGTGGCCATAGCATGCAAGGCGGAAGCAGCCTGGCCCGCGGCTTTGTAGGCTCTGGCTCCTAGGGAGGCAGATAACCTACAAGCCTTGGACGGGAGACGGGGCTGACCCCTCCAGGAAGAGGCGCCACGCGGACATAGGTTGACCGCAATGGCGCGCTCAATCTGGGGAATCGCCTCGTACCCCCTGGCTGCTCCACCATCCAGGGTGGTGAGGGCGGAGGCGCACGCAGATCGGGCAGAGAAAGGTGCCCTCCAAGACTGCGTGAGCCTACTGTGCACTTCCGGGAAGAAGGGGACGGGAGGCTTAGAAGGCTTCGCCTTTTTGTCCTCCACGTAGCACCCATCTAGTCGGTCCGGCCGCGGGGCTGGGGGATAAACCATCTCCAAACCCACGGCCGAAGCAGCCCGGGAAAGCACGGCCAGCATATCCGCTTCTGGATCCGAAGCCACGCTCACAACCCCGGAGGGAGGGAGCGGGTTCGGATCCTCGTCGGATAATGATAGCCCACCCTCCGATGCATTGATGGACATCTGGTCCTCGGTGTCATCGAGTGAAAGGGCGACCATCCGTGAAGATGGACCGCTTCCTTCACTCGAAGCTTGGATGGAGCGCACTGAGAAATGAGAGGTCCGCGAGCCCGAAGGCGGCGGATTAGCTCCCACCGTAACCCTCAGATCTGCCCGAGTGCCCACCGCAGAGCGGGGGACAACTGGGGTGGGTCGCCCTTTTACAAGAGCGAGCCGTGATCTTAGCTGCGCAACAGACATGACGTCGCAATGACGGCATGCACTGCCCGCGAGCACCGCATTGACATGCTGGACCCCCAGACATGCCACGCAGTGCTCGTGCCCATCATCCGAGGACAGGGAACCACCACATCCAGAAACGCACGGTCGGAGCGACATCTTTAAAAAGACGCACTGCACGACCGTGTTGCTCTTTTAGGGAAGCTTGCTTCCTATACAAACCGCTCAGTTTGAGGACCGGACCCAAAGGACGCCAGGCAAGGGAGAGAAGACCCAGCTCGACCGTCTGCCGCAGCGTAAACGCACTCTGGACCGGGAGAACAGCTCTCAATCTCTCTCTCTGTACAGACAGGTTGGAGAACCCTCAGCAACTCTCTCAGAAGCTTGTGAAAGGCTCTGAAAGCGAAAAGGATGGCGTTGCTGAGCACATGCTAGCCTTTTATGCCAGGCTGATTGTCATTCAAGACAGCTGTGCACGCTGACGCTGCCAACTCATTGGCATTTCATTGGCCCGTTTTTATACTCTTTCAGATGATTGGATTCTGACGAAATGCCCATAGTGGAAGTTTTTCCACATAGCATTGAAGTTCCCCTCCCGAAGGGGAACTGAGATTTTTGATACAATCACAGTGAAGCATTCAATAAATCCTTATTTTCCTCAGAGCGAAACAAATCATCTACCGGTATAGTTGAGTAGTGGAGGGACACAAACAGAAATGTAATTCGTATATTTTTCTTGGGAAAAAATATCTTTTTGAAACTAATTTCGTGTGCTGTAATTTTTATGTTCATTTTAATGTATCTTTTGTTGGTCAGTCATCTATAAACAAGAATAGCGAATAACATTTGAGGTGACGCGCTTCAAAACAAGTCCACTATATGCGCCAAATTACGAATTGCTGTGAGATTGTTTTGGTTTGTTAAATAATATAATAATCTAGCCTAAATAAAATTAAAGTGAAATATTCACAGTTTCAGAGAAGCCTATATTAATCTGTTTTCACTATTAATGACAAATCTGAATAAGCAGGAAATGCTTTTGCAATGTATTTGCAGCACTGAACATGTTTCCAGATTACCTCGGAAGAACATCTTTCTGTTGGAAGGATGAGAGAACTCAGAAACTTGTTGTGAGAATGGAGATGTCTGCATATTTGTGCCAGTCTGTCAGATAAAATTGCTTAAAACACCTTAATATTTTAGAAAAGGTAGTTAAAGTTTGCAGAACCAATGATTGATTTTATCCACCCGTGTCCCACCCATAATTAAACATGCAGCCTATTTTTTGACTACCTGACCCGCTGAGATAACCGAAAAATTATGTACTCCTATTGCACAATATCACCCACGTGATGGAACTCGCCGTGAAGAACGAGAAAAAAATTAAACATGCTAGACTTTCTGCGATGGTGTCATGAGGCGTTGTAGGCATAGTATCGGTTGTCGTGAACTATGCCACATTACACGAGAAGAAACGATTGAATCTTGTGTCACGACGCTCATTTGTGGTTTACGAATCCCCACGACACCCTACGTCAAGGAAATCGAGCCAAAATTGTTACAGATTTATTCCAAAATGGATAAAATTCTTTCATTTAATTTCATTTAATTTCATTCATTCATAACATTCTACACACAATACCCCATAATGGCAATGTGTAAAAAGATTTTTTTTGAAATTGTTGCAAATTTATTAACAATAAAAAACCTGAAAAATCACATGTGCATAAGTATTCATATATATGTGCATATATATTGCTCGATTCTTTGTTGATGCACCTTTGGCAGCAATTACAGCCTCAAGTCATTTTGAATACGATGCCACAAGCTTGCCATACCTATCTTTGGGAATTTTTGCCCATTCCTCTTTGCAGGACCTCTCAGGCTCTATCAGGTTGGATGGGAAGCGACGTTGTACAGCCATTTTCAGATCTCTCAGATGTTCAATAGGATTTAGGTCTGGGCTCTGGTTGGGTAACTCAAGGACATTCACCGAGTTGTTTGAAGCCACTCCATTGATAATTTGGTGGTGTGCTTTGGGTCATTGTCCTGCTGGAAGATGAACCGTCGCCCATGTCTGAGGTCAAGAGCACTCTGAAGCAGGTTTTTTATTCAGGATGTCTTTGTCCATTGCTGCATTGATCTTTCCCTCTATCCTGACTAGTCTTCCAGTTCCTGCTGCTGAAAAACATCCCAACAGCATGATGCTGCCACCACCATGCTTTACTGTAGGGATGGTATTAGCCTGGTGATGAGCGGTGCCTGGTTTTCTCCAAACGTAACGCCTGGCATTCACTCCAAAGAGTTCAATTTTAGTCTCATCAGACCAGAGAATTTTCTTTCTTATGGTCTGAGAGTCCTTCAGATGCCTTTTGGCAAATTCCAGGTGGGGAGTAGCTTCTGTCTGGCCACTCTACCATACAGGCCTGATTGGTGGATTGCGGCACAGATGGTTCTCCTTCTGTAAGGTTCTCCTCTCTCCACAGAAGAACGCTGGAGCTCACAGTGATGGAGTGACCATCGGGTTATTGATCACCTCCCTGACTAAGGCCCTTCTCCCCCGATCACTCAGCTTAGATGGCCGGCCAGCTCTAGAAAGAGTCCTGGTGGTTCCAAACATCTTCCACTTACGGATGATGGAGGCCACTGTGCTCATTGGAACTTTCAGAGCAGCAGAAATTTTTCTGTAACCTTCCCCAGCCTTGTGCCTCGAGACAATCCTGTCTCGGATGTCTACAGACAATTCTTTTGTCTTCATGCTTGGTTTGTGCTTTGACATGCACTGTCAACCCTGGGACCTTATGTAAACAGGTGTATGCCTTTTAAAAAATCATGTCTTATGTACATGATTATCAATACTTATGTACATGTGATTTTTCAGGTTTTTTATTGTTAATACATTTGCAACAATTTCAAAAAAACTTTTTTCACATTGTCATTATGGGGTATTGTGTGTAGAATTTTGAGGAAATAAATGAATTTAATCCATGCTGGAATAAGGCTGTACCATAAAAAAATGTGGAAAAAGTGAAGCTATGAATACTTTCCAGATGCACTGTAGATTTCACAACATTTTATACAAACAGTACACATCTAATTATAAGCGAACAGCATAAAACAATGTTTAGATTATATTAAATAAATAACTATATATAATTAAACTAAAAGGATAAGCTAAATTAAAATGTCAATTGAGAATAAAGTAAACAAACAAGAAAAGTAAACAAGAAAGCAAATTAAAATGCAGACACTGGGCATTGAAGCTCTGGACTGGATAATACAGCAGACTGGGGAGCGCAGCCGAAGACCAGGCATAGTTGTTGGTACGGAGAAAGCAGTCAGAGAAAAAAACGAATCTAACAGAGAGTCCCGTTTCAGAGATGGACCCACAGCAGCCACAAGTCAAAATAGGCAGTGAACAAGAAAGGACAGATCAAAGCTTGACACAACAGGCCTACACAAATGTCCACTGATGTCTTACTTACAGTAGCAAGAAGAAATAAAGCAGTACTCATGTCTCCTCAGTCGTTGTTGAATGCGATGCTGAACGGTCTGTTGAAATTTAAACTGATTCATTGATGACAAGTAAATGTTGTACAGTGGTCTAAGCACAACCTAAAGCTATGGTTGTTTAGTCGGAAAACATTATGACACCGTTGTGACAACCTTCAGCAACAACGTAGATCCTGAACCTTTTTACAAGGTTGGTACAATGTTGTAGGTAGGTCACTACATTGAGGGTAACGTTGTGTGTTTGTTGGGTAGTTGCTTTTCACAGTCTTTGATAGAGAGATATGAAAAGAAAGAGCAAAGTTTGTGTGTCTGGTTAAAATTGAGATATTTAGCTCTCTTTTTAGCCTTTTAAAAGAAAAGTAAAGTAAAGCTGCTGGTGTAAATGCAGGTGTAGCCGGTAAATCTCTGCAAACATTGCTTAGAGGAGAAAGAGCAGTTCTTATGAAGGAAAGCCACCTGAAGTGTTGAGTCACACACTTGTTTGTTTTGGCAGAGATCCGGGAGGCGTTCAGGGTCCTGGATCGGGATGGCAACGGGTTCATCTCTAAGCAGGAGCTTGGCATGGCCATGCGCTCTCTAGGGTACATGCCCAGTGAAGTGGAGCTGGCAATCATCATGCAGAGATTGGACATGGATGGTGAGTTCACCCTCTCACCAACACAAACACATTGGTTTGCTGTCATGGTGGGGAATTGGCATTGACTTCTATTGGTTTTATATTGCAGTAATGAAATTCTTTCTCCCTAACAGTAAATGTAAAAGTCAATACTTACTATGTTTATTTACGCGTTTTGGCATTGAGAAGCTGGGCTCGTAAAAAGTGAAAAGACTTTTTTTTTATCACCAAGGCTGTTTATTTGATCAAAAATAAAAGAAAATGTGACTTGTTATTACAAAAAATGTCTTTATTTGGATGTAATTTATTCTTGTTCCTGAAAGCTGAATATTGAGCATTATCACTCCAGTCTTTAGTGTTACATGAGTGTTCAGAATTCATTCTGATTTGCTGATTTGGTGCTCAAGAAATATCCATTAAAATGTATACAATGTATATTAACTTATATTTATCATTAATGTTAAAAATTATTGAGCTGCTTCATTTTTTTGAACACTGTAAAAACATTTTGAAAGATTGTTTGATTTATGAAGAGCTAAAAAAATGGTTTATTTTAAAATAATATCCTTCTTTAATATAATAAATATCTTTGCTATCACTTTTGATCAGTTTAGTGCAGACTTTAAAGGGGTGGTTCACAGTGTATTTTTAAGGTTTGGTTGTGTTTATAAGATGCAAAGCAATGTGTGCTCATGCTTCACTCATAGAAAATCACGTTATTTTTTCATATATCTTACCTTGATTATATACAGCTACTCTGCTAACATGATAAAAGACTGTCATATTTCCTAATTCTTCTGAAAGACCACCCTTAAGAGGCTCTGATTGGTTAGCTAACGTAGTGTGCTGTGATTCGCAGATTGGCTCCACGTCACTCCACTATACAAGCGCATGCATTTGCGCTGTGTATTCAGTCCATTCAGAGCAGCTGTTAGCAGCGTTAGCTGCCTGAATCAGACAAAAATGAAGAGCACACAGCTGAACCTCACGCCTGCTCTCTAAAATATGATCTGAAAAGTGTCTTTCACATATATTCAGAATAAGCATGTGTAAGTAATATGAAACGTTCACATATCTTTTGCGAGTTTGTTATTTGAGATGTAGAACGCAGGGCGGGCACATAGAGAGACACTGCATGCACTGCTGGAGATTGTGGCTGTTTACAGGAGTTTGACTGATAAATATGAATTTGTAGCTAAATTGTTAGCAGTGGCAAACAGCATTTCCCATTGTTTACATCCTTGTTTACGTCCTCGCTACTACATACCGTTAATGCTAGAAACTGTGGATGTAGTTGATCAATTTTAACAAATAAAAATACTTACAGTACAGGTTGTGGCTCACAATCCACAGCTTTGTCTGTTAGAGTTTTTAGCCGAATCCAGCACTAAACTGAGAGAGATTCTGGAAGCTGTCCTTTGTCAAATGCTAGCTACATATTTTTTATAATTCTGTGGAAAATAATTAAAATTAAATTGTAAGTACTTTCCTCTCAGTGCCGTGTCCTTTGGAAGCCCAAATAGAGAAACAGAACAAACTCTGTGGAAATAGCAGCGTTTGGACGGCATTTAAGCTTTCCCTGCTTTAACATTACAGTGCCTCTGGCCATGCCCCTTTGCTGCGCAGTGTGTGTGTGCAAGGTAATACACGTAACCGGAAGCCCTTGTGATCTCACTAACTCAGATGTATATGTGTATATATAATTTTTTAGGTTCCTAAAATACTTACAATAACCTTAACCTTGAAATTACCTTAATTTTACCCACTCCAAAAAGTGAATATTCTTTTGTTTAAAGAAATGTGATTTGACCATCACAATTGAGCTTCAATGCTCTCTTGACACGAAAGACTAGCATTTGCAGAATCTGCCAGTTTTCAGTGTTTATTTTACAGTTTTTTTTCCTCAATTCAGTTTGCTTCAATTTTATCTCCCTAATCTACAGGCTTTTGGGATTGCATATTTGATATAGGGAGTAGAGTATAGGTGGAAATGAATTGATAAAGCAATAATATTTTCTCTGCTTCATTAGCATATGCTCAAAAAATTGTAACTTGACATTGCCTTTGATTTAAGGGGCTTAACTTTATATTAAAGACACCACATTATTTTTTATGGCAACTAAAGCCTTTTTTAATAAAACTTTTGTAATTTTTTAAATCCTTTTTTAAGTCACATGCTTTTTATCATGATCAGGGAACTTGCTAATATGAGTTTGTAAAACAAACCAGACATAAACATCTGATTAGACTTAATCAGTGGCAGCACATCTGTCTGTTCATCAGTGGTCATGATAGCTGGCCACTGAGCTGCAGACAGCAGATGAGTTTGGCCAGCGGATGAAAGCAGATGATGATTCACATTATTGTTCAGCTGAAGTCTGACTCATCTTCAGGAGCGCTTCATTGTCTAAGGAAGTAATTTTGCAAGCACAGGTCTCACCCATTCGCTCAGTGAAATGGCATGCTAACAACACATTACGTTTGTTCATTTTTAGACTGATTGTTCATAGCAGATGATGAGGTATAGTATGTTTAACAGTAGGTCTCAAAGATGAAGCATTCTTGACAGTGTAGAGCCGTCTCAATGTGTGGCTGTGGTATTTCAAAAGCCTGACATGTCAGTCTGATGTTGACCAATGAAGTCTTTCTGTTTGGGCAGCAAGCAGGAGAGGTGTTTGTTAAGCATTTTTGTGAATATTCAAAACCTCTACTTGCTTAAGTAACATCGACACCTATGACATCCCAGCAGCCCCTTAGCAGTTGGCTAAAGACAAACAAAACACTGTATACAAACCCTTTAGCAACTACCCTTAAAATTATTGTAACCTCATAGCAACAGGCTAAGAAAACAGATAGAACACATTTGCTTTTACATAGTACGCTGCTAACTGCCAGAACACCTTAGCAACAACCCAATTTATTAACCACCCTTAAAATTCTGACTGCATACATCTTGAATGTAGTCAGAACCTCTTAGCAACCTCGTAGCATTATGCAAAAAAAAAACTGTCAGAACATCTTAGTTACCACATAGTAAACATGCTAAAAACAGTCAGACCACCTTAGCAACCACATAGCATTGTGCTAAAAACATTCAGACCACCTTAGTAACTGCATAGTATTGTGCTAAAAACAGTCAGACCACCTTAGTAACTGCATAGCATTGTGCTAAAAACAGTCAGACCACCTTAGCAACCACATAGCATTGTGCTAAAAACATTCAGACCACCTTAGTAACTGCATAGTATTGTGCTAAAAACAGTCAGACCACCTTAGTAACTGCATAGCATTGTGCTAAAAACAGTCAGACCACCTTAGCAACTGCATAGCATTGTGCTAAAAATAGTCAGACCACCTTAGCAACCACATAGCATTGTGCTAAAAACAGTCAGACCTTAGCAACCACATAGCATTGTGCTAAAAACAGTCAGACCACCTTAGTAACAGCATAGCATTGTGCTAAAAACAGTCAGACCACCTTAGCAACCACATAGCATTGTGCTAAAAACAGTCAGACCACCTTAGTAACTGCATAGCATTGTGCTAAAAACAGTCAGACCACCTTAGTAACTGCATAGCATTGTGCTAAAAACAGTCAGACCACCTTAGCAACCACATAGCATTGTGCTAAAAACAGTCAGACCACCTTAGCAACCACATAGTAACTTGCTAAAACATTCAAAACACCTTAGAAACTTCATAGCAACATGCTAAAACAGTCAGAGCCCTTTAGCAACTTCATAGCAATATTCTAAGACTGTCAGAACACCTTAGCAACCACTTAGCAACATGCTAAAACAGCCATACCTCTGTAGCAACTACATACCTTCATATTAAATAGTCACAACATCTTAGAGACGTCATAGCGACATGCTAAAAACAGTCAGAACATAGTAACCACATAACATCATACTAAAAACAGTCAGACCACTTTAGCAGCCACATAGCATGTGCTAAAACAGTCAGAAGACTTTAGCAACTGCATGGAAGCATTCTAAAAACAGACAGAACACCTTATCAGCTGCATAGCAACATGCTAAAACTGTCACAACACCTTAAAAACCACATAGCAATTTGCTAAAAACAGTCAGAACACCATAGCAACTGCATAGCAACATGCTAAAAACAATTAGACCATCTTAGCAACCATATAGCATTGTGCTAAAAACAGTCAGAGCCCCTTAGCAACTTCATAGCAACATGCTAAAACTGTCAGAACACCTCAGCAACCACATAGCAACATGCTAAAACAGTTAGACCATCTTAACAATCATATTGCATCGTGTAAGTCAGAAGACTTTAGCAACTGCATAGCAACATACTAAAAACTGTCAGACCTCCATAGCAACCACATAGCATCATATTAAATACAGTCAAAACACCTTAGAAACGGCATAGCAACATGCTAAAAACAATTAGACCATCTTAGCAACCATATAGCATTGTGCTAAAAACAGCCAGAGCCCCTTAGCAACTTCATAGCAACATGCTAAAACTGTCAGAACATCTCAGCAACCACATAGCAACAAGCTAAAACAGTTAGACCATCTTAGCAATCATATTGCATCGTGCTAGTCAGAAGACATTAGCAACTGCATAGCAACATACTAAAAACTGTGAGACCTCCATAGCAACCACATAACATCATATTAAATACAGTCAAAACATCTTAGAAATGGCATAGCAACATGCTAAAACAGTCTGAACATCTTAGTAACCACATAGCAACTTGCAAAAAACAGTTAGACCATCTTAGCAACCATACAGCTTCATGCTAAAAACAGTCAGAAGGTCTTGGCAACTGCATAGAAGCATTTTAAAAACAGACAGAACACCTTATCAGCTGCATAACAACATTATACTGTCACAACACCTTAGAAACCACATAGCAACTTGCTAAAAACAGTCAGAACACCATAGTTACTGCATAGCAACATGCTAACCATCTTAGCAACCATATAGCATCATGCTAAAAAAGTCATAGCCCCCTAAGTAACTTCATAGCAACATGCTAAAACTCTCAGAACATATAAGCAACCACATAGCAACATGCTAAAACAGTTAGACCATCTTAGCAATCATATTGCATTGTGCTAAAAACAGTCAGAAGACTTTAGCAACTGCATAGCAGCATGCTAAAAACTGTCAGAACACCTTAGCAACTGCATAGCAACATGCTAAAAACTGTAAGACCTCCATAGCAGCCACATAGCATCATATTAAATACAGCCAAAACACCTTATAAACGGCATAGCAACATGCTAAAAACAATTAGACCATCTTAGCAACCACATAGCAACATGCTAAAACAGTTAGACCATCTTAGCAATCATATTGCATCGTGCTAAAAACAGTCAGAAGACTTTAGCAACTGCATAGCAACATGCTAAAAACTGTCAGAACACCTTAGCAACTGCATAGCAACATGCTAAAAACTGTCAGACCTCCATAGCAGCCACATAGCATCATATTAAATACAGTCAAAACACCTAAGCAACCATATAGCAACATGTTTAAAAACAGTTAGAGCACCTTAGCAACCACATATTGTAGTAACATGCCACAAAAATACCTTAGCAACTGCACAGCAACCCTTGACATTGTTTACAGTTGTGCCAGCAAGCATGCCACAGTACAGAGTTTTCACTATATAGATTGACAACGATGTCTTTCATTCTAAATGCAGTTTCTTGTATGTGTGAGCCAGATTCTGACTTGAGTTTGTTTTGCAGGTGATGGACAGGTGGACTTCGATGAGTTCATGACGATACTCGGACCTAAGCTTCTGTCCTCTGAAACACGGGAAGGTTTCCTCGGAAACACAATAGACAGTATATTCTGGCAGGTAAGAAGCCGTGGAGAACAATTTACCGGTGGTTGTGCAGGACCACACTTCAAAGAGTCTTAAAATTGCAGTATTACATAAGACGTTTCATTTGAGTGGCGCTTGTTATTCTGCCAGGCTGCATAACAGGAATGAGAGCATCTGAATGGCGGTGTATGTGGGGCTGCAGTGTGTGGGTAATGTTACATGAGTGACATTTATGAGGCGAGTGTTATTCAGCTGATCTGAGCTGGTGATAGCGGTGTTGGGCATGGCGCGATCTTTCCGAGCAGCGGGTTTGGTAAAGTTTCAGGATTGTGATGGAGCGCTGTGTGATGGTATCAGTGAAGCTGAAGCAGAGCTCATGCCAGGCCTGTTTGGCTGAGACAGGAGCTGGTGACCTTGGCTAGCCCCGTCGGAGGAGTGTGACAAGCGAATCATTACAACATTACAACACTTTCAACATTATCTTCACCCTCACTTTTAGTAACTGTTATAGCAAGTGTATGTGTAAACTAGGAGAGGTGTCTTTTGTTTACATTTCACAAAATAAAATATAAAAACAAACACTTCTATAGGTGGACTGGTTTGTTATTACCCAGCTAACGATTTTAGGTTCTAAAAACATTCCTTGAACACTCATGGTGCTTTCACACCTGTGAATCGATTCAGTTGTTCCGAAACAGGGATTAAAATTGTTACATTGTTGCTCTTTGTTCTTGGTGCGGTTCGCTTTCACACGGCAAAGTTTCTAAACGGACCAAAACAAGCTAAAACAAGTCACGTGTGAGTAAACTCTCCTCACATTGGTCAGAGTTTCACGGTTTATTTTGCAGAGTCCTGCTCAGCTGTCGGGGGTGGTTTGGTGGTGTTTGACAGGGTGCGCGCTTTCTCACTACAATCGATCTGCTCCAGAGTTTGTTTCAAACGAGCCTGAATGAGGTGGTCTCGGAGCGATTGCTTTGGCGCAGATCCGATCGCGATTGCCCTGTTCACATATGCCAAACGAATCGCGCTAACTGGGCAAATGCACCAGGTTCTGGAACAAAAGTCTGGGTGTGAAAGCACCCTCAGTGGAATGTCCAGATTTTTATACCATGTAATGATGTTATTTAAAACGTTTTCATAAAGTTTTAGTCATGTTATAATATTGTTCTCAGAATGTTATTTAGGGCAGCAATGATGAAAATCGTCTTTTGTAAGCTGTTTGGACAGAACTGTGTGTAGGTATAGTGTGTCTACAGTCATACTGGGGTAATATAAACACAGTAAGTCTCTTTTTTTATTTCCTGATGGTAAAATAGACTCCAAATCCCTCCCATTTTGAGGTTGACTGCAACATGATGGAGTGCAGTTTTCCCGCCCACAGATTTAATTGACAGCTACATATTAACATGTCTCCGTAGTAACGCGTATGATCATATCAACAAGACAGGACGCGCAAAGCAACTGGGATTAAAAGATCTGTTTAGCTCGCTGTGATCATCAATAATCATCAAATGTGATCAAGAATGAGCTTTACAAGTTTAAAACGGTTTTAAAACAGTGTATGTTTGTAAAGAATTACAGCCATTTACTTCAGCTTTACTTCACCACAGCCGCATGTCAGTACAATTATAAAAGAAGACGCTTCAATCCCGGATTGTGGACGTTAAATCAGGTATATTTTGTACATTAACAAAACGGATATCGATACAGCACTGGATATAAATGTGTATCCTGTCACCTTTGCCGTGCAAAAACAATGCAAAGTTAAACGAGCGATCTGTGTGTGTGTGTGTGTGTGTGTGTGTGTGTGTATGTGCTTTTGTGACATATCAGGACACAAATCTGTATAATGACATGGGTATGACACAGGTATTACAAAAAGGAGATGAAATACGAGGACATAGAAGACGCCCTCATTTCTCAAAAAGCTTCTAAATCACACAGAATGAGTTTTTTCAGAAAGTAAAGCTGTACACAGTGTCATGTGATGGTTAGGTTTAGGGGTGGGGTGAGGGCAATAAAATATACGGTTTGATCTGTATAAAATGAATGGAAACCTATGTAATGTACCTACATTTCACAAAAACACATGTGTGTGTGTTTGTGTGTGTGCGTGAACTTTGTAACGACATTGTGTGTGACTCATTGTTGCAACTGTACAACAAATACATCAAATAATCATTGTGAAAGTTCCCACTGTAGTATCTCTCACAAACGTTACTTGAGATCTGCTTCCTTCATGTCTGTCACTGTGCTGTTTATCTGATGCAGCCGAGGTCGAGATTGAGGCACACTCTGACAGGCACGTGGGAACGGTGGGCGGGGAGAACTAGCATTAAAAACACAGGCAACAAAAACAGCTACATTGTGTTCAGAGCTGAAAATTACAAACTTCTGAAAGGTATAATAAATAATCTGATGGGTGTTTTGAGCTGAAACTTTACAGACACATTCTGGAGACACAAAAAATGTATCTTACATCTTGAAAAAGGGGTAAAATAGGTGCCCTTTAAAACATTATTAGAACATCCCATTCACATTACAATTGTTATGATCACCAGCGGTCTAGAAGTTGCAGATCGCTGGAGAACTACAATTCTGCCACTGAACCAAACTACAATTCCCAGAAGTCATTGCTCCAATCACTCCTGCCACAGCTGACAGTCATCCGCACACTGATGTGCACACAGCTAAAGTTAATCATTGAATGATTACTTGGACTATATATATACATCACACATTCACACAAACTGTGTTGAGTCTTGTTTCTATTTAGAGCATCGCGTACACATTGTCCTTGTCTTGCCTTCCCATGTTTTTGACCTTTGCTTTGCTTTAGTGGTGGGCAAAGCGAGGCTTCATGATACACTGAAACAGTCAAAGCAAATGTGTCGAAGCTTCGAAACGTTTTAAAACCCGTCTCTACAGTGACACCTAGTGATCATTTTATTTGAGCAGCTTCAGCAAAGAAGCAGTTATGCAAATTGGGGTATTAAACCCCCGTTGTAGAGTAGAAGTGTCAAGTGATTTAGTGAAGTGGTGAGAGTTCCAGATTAGCATGTAGAGAAAATTTGTTCAAATCCAGAGTGCTGCAGCTGTAGACATGACTTTTTAAATGCACTGTTCTTGTAACGTGTTTTGTTTTAACATTGGTCTGACATCTGTTGAAGGAGCAGTATCAACAGATGTTAAAGGTGCAGTATGTAAGTTTGACACCCAGTGGTTGAACTAGGTATTGCACTCCTGGATCATAATAAAAGTACGCTGGGATGCCAGATTGTGTACAGGAGCGAGTGATTTAAACTGTGTTCTAAATAAAAGCAACGACACGCGATAGAGGGAATATTTTCCATATTAAAAGGAGTTTTTGTCCTAACCAACACCTCGAATTGATATATTAGAAATGGCTTCTATTTCTCACAGCTGAACAACAGAAACCTATGACAGCTAGATCACCTCAGGTAAGCCTTGTGTGCTTTATTCTGTGCTAAATGCTAACAATGCGAGTTTGAATGCATTTTACATGGCATTTGTTGCCATATACTGAAAGCAGAAAGTTCACCTCAGATCTTGAAAATACAATAAACCGTCTGAAATTGAACTTTAGAACTAAACACATATGAGTGATTCAGCATCTACATTGATGTTAAAGTGGGTTAACATGTATTAAATAGATTCTAAACCTTACCGTTTCGTGAGCGAGTGCATATTCTGTGCTTCTGAAAGGCTGTATTTAAATTTCTGCCGTGTCTCGTCTGGTGCAAACAGCCAAATAGCTGATCACTGCCTCTCTCGTCACAGCGTGTTGTTAGGACACGCGGTTACAATGTAACCTGCTCACCTAATGTTTACGTTCGTAATATTTATGTAATTTGCTAATTAATAACCTCATGTGGAACTGCATATGTCTCCCATACTGTTCTTTTTGGTCACGGACGCATGCTTTCAGAGTCTTTCTGAATGAATGAATGAAATACGCTGTTTTCCAACAAGGCAACCCAGGGTGCTGACATATAATTGGCTAAACTGGCATCGTGCATATGATATTTATCTAAACAAGGACAGCGTTCCGGCACGGAAAACCCATTTTCAAAGCAGAATATCTGACTTCAGCATTGTTTTTCAGTTAAACAAGTATGTTCACTTGGGATGTTTCTTAAATATCTGCACACATATTATGGTATTTTTATGCTTTAGAAGAGTCAAAAACTTACATACAGCACCTTTAAGCAGACAGTCTACTAATACTCAAATGGACCATCAAAATAAAGTGTTACCACAAATCGTAGAAATCAACGTATTATAAATAATTTCTGAAGGATCACATGACACTGATGATTGGGTAAAGATCCTGAAAAGTCAGCTTTGAATCACAGGAATAAATGACATTTTAAAACGTATTACAATACAAAACAATTAACTGTAAAATGAAAACATGAGGCAGCATGGTGGCGCAATGGGTAGCACGTTCCCATTCCACGTTCGAGCCCTGGCTGGGTCAGTTGGCATTTCTGTGTGGAGTTTGCATGTTCTCCCCACGTTAGCGTGGGTTTCCTCCAGGTGCTCCGGTTTCCCCCACAAGTCCAAAGACATGTGCTATGGGTGAATTGGGTAAGCTAAAATTGTCCGTAGTGTATGTGTGTGAATGAGTGTGTATGGATGTTTTCCAGTGATGGGTTGCAACTGGAAGGGCATCCGCTGCGTAAAACATATGATGGATAAGTTGGTGGTTCATTCCACTGTGGCGACCCCAGATTAATAAAGGGACTAAGCCGAAAAGAAAATGAATGAATGAATGAAAACATGAAACAATAATTTTAAGGTCGCTAGTTCGAGTCCTGGCTGGGTCAGTTGGCATTTCTGTGTGGAGTTTGCATGTTCTATTTGTATTTGCGTGGGTTTCCTCCGGGTGCTCCGGTTTCCCCCACAGCCCAAAGACATGCGCTATAGGTGAATTGAATAAACTAAATTGGCCGTAGTGTATGTGTGTGAATGAGTGTGTATGGATGTTTCCCATTACTGGGTTGCAGTTGGAAGGGCATCCGCTGCGTCAAACACATGCAGGATAAGTTGGCGGTTCATTCCGGTGTAGTGACCCAGACCCCTGATGAATAAAGGGACTAAGCCGAAGGAAAATTAATGAATAAATTTTACGTCATAAAAGTCCAATCTTAGCATGCGCTCAGTGTGACGATTCCCTTCACTGCTGATTTAAGTGATATGTGTCCTTTTGTTGGTTTTGGACGTGGAGTGTTTGATCTTGCAGTGTTATCTGTCTATATTAATCTCGTCCCATGAGTGGCTCATTCCCGAGGTGAGGGGAAAGAATCATTGCGACGGCTCCATCCATCATCTGTGTAAAGGAGGATGAATCAACCTTCATATTATGAAGGACGGTTTCCCTGTTATATATACACTTCCAGCCGAAACGGATGGAGACTGACTTCCTGTGTGACTTCACTATTCCTGGTGGATGTCATTAGAGGACGGGATATTTGCCCACAGCAGTGCTCCTCAAATGACTGTGCTTTAGAATGATCATTTTACATTAGACATGCTGTGACTGACACTGTGTGTGTGTAAAGTATGTACACTCACAAAATGATTTCTCCTATCTATATGTTCTGCATAAACTACTGTTCCAATGTTTAAGGTCAGTGTTTAAATGCATTTATTCAGCAATGATACAATAAAATGAACAAAAGTGTCAATAAAGAGATTTAAAAAAACAAATGTTGCACTTCCTATACAGCTGGGCTAATAAGTATTAAACATGTCACCATTTTTCTTATAAAATAAAATCCATATATGCAAAGAAAACAAATCTAATTAGTTTACAAATTAAGTTATGCGTTATAAAATGAAATGATGCAGGGAAAAAGTATTGAACACATAAAGAAAGGGAGGTGTAGAAAGGCAGTGAAAGCCCAGACAACAGCTGAAATCTTTCAGTAGTTCTTCAGCAACCCTCTGCCCTTTCTCATTGTAAATTAATATCAGCTGCTTCATTCAAACATCTACATTATCAGGATGATGAAGATGAAACCAGAGTGAACATTTCAGCAAGACAACGATCCAAAACACAGCCAAGAAAACTCTCAAATGCTTTCAGAGAAAGAAAATCAAGCTGTAGAATAACCCAGCCAATCACCTGACTTGAATCCAATGGAAACTACAAATTAAACTGATTGATGGACGAGACCCACAGAACCATCAAGATTTTTACTCTGTTGAAGACTGTGAAAAAAGCACACCTTTCATGTGATTTCATTCTTCATATGAGAAAGCTGCCATCACCAAAAAAAAACTTTTATATAAAGTATTAAATACGTTTTAGTAGTTCAGTACTTTCTCCTTGTGTAAGAATTGCATTCCTAACTAATTACATAACTAATAGCATAAGAATTTTTTCAGATTTCTTTGGTTTTGTTTTGTTTTATTTGTATGTTTTATTTCTTTTTTTTCTTTTTTTTATACCAAAATCTGGTTTAATTCTGTCAACAGCTCCTTTAGAAATATTATTCCCAGGAAAGCACATGACGTGTTCAATACTTATTTCCCCCACTGTATATCCATCAATTTTGAAATCTCAATTTAAGCCTTGATAAATATATTTCTAGAAATCAAGTTTTCCAAATCTTGGAAAATCGTAGAAATCGACTTATTATAAGTTATTTCTAAAGGATCAAGTGACACTGAAGATTGAGCAAGGATCCTGAATATTCCGCTTTGAATCACAGGAATAAATGACGTTTTAAAATGACATTTAAACATTTTAAACAATCAACTGTAAATTAAACCGCAATTATAAGTAATACTGTAATATATAAGTAGTAATAGTTCACATTTGAACTACACTGTTTTTCAGTTGTTGTTTTTCAAATACAGTAAATGCATCTTTGGTGAGAGAGACTTTAAAAATGTTGTATATAGAAAAAAATTATAAATATTAACATAAACTAATCAGTTATAAACATTTTATTTCATTTTCTTTTATTTTATATGTATTTTATTTAATTTTATTTTCATTTATTTTGCTTCGGCTTACTCCTCTTTTTCATCAGGGGTTGCCACAGCAGAATGAACCGCCAACTTATCCAGCATATGTTTTACACAGCGGATGCCCTTCCAGCCCCAACCCAGTACTGGGAAACAAACACTCTCACATTCACACACAGACACACATACACTACGGCCAATTTAGTTGACCCATTTTACCTATAGCGCATGTCTTTATACTTGTGGGGGAAACCAGAGCGCCCAGAGGAAACCTATGCGAACACGTAGAGAACATGCAAACTCCACACAGAAACGCCAACTGACCCAGCCGGGGCCCAAACCAGTGACCTTCTTGCTGTGAGGTGACAGTGCTAACCACTGAGCCACCGTGTCGCCCTTTATTTTATTTTATTTTATTTTATTTTATTTTATTTTATTTTATTTTATTTTATTTTATTTTACTTTAATTTATTTACAGTATGGTTTGTAACACAACTGCCCTAAACTAACAGTACTGATGGCCAAAATCATTCCTTATGTGCCTGTAATGGTTAATCCACTAGTATGTGTAAGCTCTTTAGCCACAATATTATTTCCATATAACTACCAAGTTAAATAAAATGATCATAGTACTAGGAGTAATACATATGAAACTTGTTAATGGTAATAATTTAGGTATAGAAATCTACTAAAATTACACTACACATTAAAGTTTGGAATAATTAACATATAAACTCAACAAAATATAATTGTACACTGCAAAAAATGCTTTTTTACTTAGATTTTTTGTCTTGTTTCTAGTTCAAATATCTAAAAATTCTTATAGCAAGAAGCATTTTCTAGGTTAACAAAACAAATTGTTTTGTTTTCAAAAATAATATGCCAATATTAAGTGAGTTTTTTCTTAAAATAAGCAAAATAATCTGCCAAATGGGTGAGCAAAATATTCCTGTTTTTTCCTTTTGACAAGATTATTTTTCTTACCTCATTGGCAGATTATTTTGCTTGTTTTATAGAAAAACGCACTTCATTTTGGCATTTTATTTCTTAAAACAAGACAATATGTTTTGCTTGTCTAGAAACCTCTTCTTGATTTAAAGGTTTTTAGATATTTGGACTAGAAACAAGACAAAAACATCTAAGCAAGAAAAGCATTTTTTTGCAGTGTAACACTTTTGTTTTTGCTGCCATTTGTCATGATTTGAACTCAAAGACCTAAAACTTTTTCTATGTACACAAGAGGCCTATTTCTCTCAAATATTGTTCACGTTTGTCTAAATTTGTGTTATTGAACACTTCTCCTTTGTTGAGATAATCCATCCACCCCACAGATGTGGCATATCAAGATGCTGATTATTGCACAGGTGTGGCTTAGGTTGGCCACAATTAAAGGTCACCCTAAAATGTATAAAAATATTCAATAACAAGTATAATTAATTTCTGAGATCATTTAAACGTACAGACTTAACTTTGCATATAAAAACAAATTGACATTGCAAAATTTAATTCAAACTGCTGAGAACTCTCTGAAATGGGAAGGTTCAGTGTTGAAGCACTTTAAGATGCTGTCTTTTTATATCTTTTTCAACCCCTTGTTAATTTTTCCATCTTAGCTTTTTACAACAATATGTTTTTTGCTTTTACCTTTGTTTTTTGTGTTTTGTTATTGACTCCGTGGTTGTTGAGGTTTATTTTGAGGTCATGAACAACTGATTAAGGGCTGTATGCTCTAAATATACCGTTCTGAGAATCCCGAGCTGTTCCCTTGCTGTGTTGTTCCTCTGAAATGTGACAACAGCTAGGCTATCTTGGAGCTTTCAGCTGCTGTCAGTGCTTTAATTATGTTTTATGAATCATTCCCCAGACTTCGTAGAGGACTCGGCTCTAAAGTATTTATTTTGTGCCGTGTTGCTGCGTCAGGTTTATTCCATCAGCGCTGCATCATTTCTGCTTTCTCATGCACTCAGAGTGGCTTCACAGTCAAAGCTGGGTCATACTTTACTTACCAGTGTGACTGTTATTGCAGCTTAAGATAATATCTGTCCTATGGGAGCTCCTGTGTGTTTTATGGAGGTTAACGTATGTAATTTATACTTTCTGATATTGTTTCCACAAATAGAGTACAAAATATTGATTCTTGTGTCATTTTGTCCTGTGAGTGAGCTCATTTTCATCTTTCAGGGTGGAGATGATGTGAGGTTTATGATGTGATATTCTGCTGGAAGTTGCCATTATGGATGAGTTCATTGTGTTCATGAAAAAATATATGCGGTCAGCAATTCTTTTCCAATCTTTTATTGTCTAGTTTTGTTGTGCTAATGTGAATTGTCCCTGTTGTTATCTGACAGGAGTGTCGCTGGTGACACACGGTTTGATGTTTTGAGTATTCAGTGATTAACTTCTGGTTGTAACAACTGGTTATTTAATTTTTGGGTGCTTTTTAGTTGAAGTCTGTTAATTCTGCTTTGAGTTCTGGTAGACATTTGTATCCACAGAACTACTGTTCACTGGATATTATTTCTTTTTTTTTAGGCCTTTATCTGTAACCTATAGGGATGGCTTTGCTTGACAGTGCCAGTAGATCAGCAATTTATGAAATAATCAAGTCTGTCTGTCTGGTGTTAACATCTATACCATGTTTAAAGTCACTTAAAGCAAGTCAAGTTGAGATTTATGGTCATTTCACTACATGTGTGGACATACAGTGGAACGAAATGTCGTGTTTATGTAATGTAATGTGTATTTATATAGCGCATTTATTGTGTATAGCCATACACCCAAAGCACTTCACAATCATGAGGGGAGTCTCTTCACACCACCACCAGTGTGTAGCATCCACTTGGTTGATGCGACGGCAGCCACAGGACAACGGCCCCAGTGCGCTCACCACACACCAGCTATTGGAGGAGAGAAGAGACGGTGGATGGGGATGATTAGGAGGCCATGATGGGTAAGTGCCGATTGAGGGACTTTGGCCAGGACACCGGGGTTACACCCCTACTCTTTACGAGAAGTGCCATGGGATTTTTAATGACCACAGAGAGTCAGGACATTGGTTTAACGTCTCATCGGAAAGACGGCGCCCACTGACAGTGTAGTGTCTCCTTCACATTTACTGGGGCATTAGGACTCACACAGACCACAGGTTGAGCGCCCCCTGCTGGCCTCTCTAACACCACTTCCAACAGCAACCCAGTTTTTCCCATGAGGTCTCCCATCCAGGTACTAACCAGGCTCAGCCCTGCTTAGCTTCAGTGAGTAACCGGTCTTGGGCTGCAGGGTGATATGGATGTGTATATGTATTGTTTATTAGACAGAATAATATTGTGCATTTATTGTGCAAAATAAATATTTAAATTTGATAAAAACAAGTAGTGTAGCATGATTTGTGGTACATTCTGAAGTAAACCTTGTTTCTCTTATTGAGTCTTTATAAGATGGAGTTTAAGTAAAGTGTCAAGTAAAGTTCAAGTGTGTTTCTACAGGTGGTTTGTCAAGGCCACTCACCTGTGTGAAGCACACTCAACAATGTTTTTATATTAGAAACAAGTGTCTGGTACAAATGTGCAAACTGGTGCAAGTGTCTAGAAAAGTGTCAGAGATGAAATAAATCACCTTTAGTCCCCATTCTGATGCTTGGTTTTAACTTCTTCACCCCATCTACATGCCTAAATGTATGTGAGTTGCTGTCATGTCTTTGAATGGATTACTCAGATAATTGGTTCTAAGAAACAGTACTAAATTAGGGTTGGTGCTGTTAAGTATTAAGAGTATTTCTTTCATTAATATTAGTATTATTAGCATTAGTTTTTAAAATTGAGTGGAATTTACAGTGTGTCATCTCCATTTGTTTAGCTATAATGTTTATGAAGGTAGTAGCAAAAATGGAAAACTGATTTAAAAAGTAGCACAAGGGGATCGTATAAAATACATTTACTCTCATGGCATATATTTTATATTTTGGGACTGTTTATTGGTAAACCCAAGTAATAATTAAGAAAAGAAATAATGATATGGATCATAAATTCAATATATTTGTTGCTTACATGGAGAACATCATTTCAGGTGCTAAAACAACTTTAAGGAGCAAATAACAATGTGATGAAATCTGATAAAAATAGATACAAATCTTTCTGATTTAAACATTACACATAGCCCTAAGCATGTTTAACAGTGAAGACTGAAAAAAGCTAGTCACACATGTTATGTTAAACTAAAAACAGTAAAACATATGATTGGTAGGAAACTAAGTTGCGTTTTGCTATATAAAATATATAGACATTTGAAAAAAGAATTAGTTTACCTGTTCAGGGAGTGTTGACAGTTGACGTTTCAGCTCCAGAAAACCAGTATTGAGCTGCTTTTTCAGTTAAAAATTTTAAAAACAAAAAGGCGGGAAAAGAAGAACCCTAAAATCTCACTAGTTTTTAGCCTCATCTCCAGGATGATACGCTTCTAACTGTTGCTATGTGTATATAACCTTTTGAGAACCATCTTTATAGAATGTGCAATATAAATGGCAGAAATGTAATGTACAAATACTACATAGATGCAGTACACAAAGTTCCCTTTTGTGTACAAACAGATGAAACGATCCAACACGAACTCACGGCAATTCAAAAGTTTTTGATTTAGTGGCTAATTCGTATGATCTAATTTGTACAATTTAGTACGATATTCTCATCCCCCAATGGCAGTTGGGTTTAGGGGTGGGGTTGAGTGCCATGCTTCCTTTTTTAAAATCTTACATTTTCGTACGACTGAACTCGCCACTGAATTAGCCTCTAAACTGACAAAATGTAAAATAATTAAGTTTCCACGTGAGATCATGCTGGATGATCATGTTTTCCAGCATCATTTGCAGATATGCTTACTGTTCAGTGATCATCTGGTTTTAAGTATATTTCTATTATAAATTATCTAGATCAGGGGTGTTTAATCCTATTCCTGGCGATCGACCATCCTGCAGTTTTCAGTTGCAGCCCTTATCAAACACACCTGCCTGTAATTACCCTGCTGAAAAATCCAGCTTAAACCAGCCTAAGCTGGTTGGCTGGTTTTAGCTGGTCGACCAGCCTGGTTTTAGAGGGGTTTTGGCCATTTCCAGGCTGGTTTCCAGCCATTTCCAGCCTGGTCTTAGCTGGTCAGGCTGGGAGTTGACCAGCTAAAACCAGCTTGACCAGCCAAAACCAGCTATGTCCAGCTTAAACCAGGCTGGTCAAGCTGGTTTTAGCTGGTTTGAGCTGGTCATTTTCCAGCCTGACCAGCTAAGACCAGGCTGGAAATGGCTGGAAACCAGCCTGGAAATGGCCAAAACCCCTCTAAAACCAGGCTGGTCGACCAGCTAAAACCAGCCAACCAGCTTAGGCTGGTTTAAGCTGGATTTTTCAGCAGGGTATCAAGTGCTCCTCACGTTCTAAATAATTGGTTCAGGTGTGTTTGATCAGGGTTGGAGCTGAAATCAGCTGGAAGGTCGATCGCCAGGAACAGGGTTGAGCACCCCTGATCTAGATGTTTGTAAACTTTTCCCTTAACAGAATTTCTCTATTTACTGTGGTAAATCTGAAAAATAATATCAAGCACTACATTTCCTCAGTTAATGGTCATTTGCAGGCTACTGCTAAAAGCATCTAAAAGGCAAATTACCATGAGTAAACAAATGAGTATTAATACAATGATTTGGAGAGTGATAAAAACATTTTGGAGAGTAAACGAGTCAAACAGCTTTGTAGTACAGCGCCCACAGTCTGCACTTCATCCAAATGTCCCAAATCTCCATCCAAAATGTTGCACTTTGCATCTGACAGGATTTGAATAGTTCATCCAAAAGTGGAAATGTTGTCATCATTGTCTTACTCATGTCCAAGCTTTTTACATACAAGTAAAGTGACTTTGGTGACTTATACTGGCAAGCTTAATTGACAAAAAAGCTTTGAAAATTATATTAAAAGTAGTTTATATGATGTGTGTGCTATAGCCTACATCTTTAGAAATCATGAGATAGTAATAATGATAATAATAGCTCTGTCTATTTTACCTTCCAACACATACACTCTCTATTCTGTTTTCCTTCTAGTTAAATTGTTTTTGCTATGACGTGTTAGACTAGTCATGAATTCTAAATAAAGGGTCATTCCTACTATTTGGTGCCCTTTCAGAGTAGTACCTGTCCCTGAACAAATGTAAAATTTTTCAAGATTTTATAATTTCAGTTGAAGAAGTACTTATTAAATTATAAGAAAAAGATACTGGTCCAGCTCAGGATATTACGGTTTAGCATTTTTTACAGAATCTTCACATGTGACACAGGCCAAATGTCCCCCCTGTTACAGAACATTCTCGTATCTTTTAAAAGGTGTTTAAAATAAATAGCTACTGTAAGAGTAAGAGTGAGACTAACTATATAATTTCTCCATAATTGTGAGAATTCCTGAGAATCATGTGACTAGAGGATCAATCAGAGGGCACTTTCATGGAGATAACAATTAAAGTAACATTGGGGGACATTTATTTCTGGGGCACACATTTATTTAAAGATTTTTTTTTATATATTTTAATTATTAACAAAAAAATAGGATTTGGTGAGATGTATTATATATATGACAATACAAGATCAGTGAAAATTATAGTATTCATTAGATTTTTCTAAGTTATATTTGTAACTGAACATGACTATGCATGACTTGGGACATGGCAATTCAACTACTTGCACTGAAATTGGAGTAATTATTTTAAATTGAATTGAATTGAATTGAATTTAGGGTACTTATCATTGTGTTCTATAGTGGAAATGAAATAATTCTATCAAACAAGCTTTAAGGAATTTTTTTTATTGCATTTTTAAATATTCTGTACCATATTATCGTCCCTTTCACACAGTGATACCGATAAATTCAAAAAAGTGCTGTTCACACAGGCAGGGACGCTACGGAATATTTCCAGAAAAGACCGTTTACACATCCATTCCAAAATACCGGTAAATTCTGACAACATTAACCAGAAATGACCTCTAAACGGCTGCGCTTGTATCTGTAAACATTTGACTACATTACAAATTCTGTGGATGGATAAGTATGAACAACTTTGATGAAAACATGGAGGAACACTTTCGCATGTCGAGATGTACATAATATTTCTGTGTTCTGGCGCTCACCGGCTGCTTCACGTGCACACGAGTCAAGCAACTGAAGGAAGCAGAGCTTGAAGGTAAACAAACAGCAGTTTGTCATGAGCATTTCATCGATAATTATTTACACAGTTGGCATTAAGAAGGAACGTAGAAACATTATCTGACTAACATCTAGCAGCCAAATGTGTCTGGAAAAATATTCAAAGGCTTTTATTTTCATAAACAGCGCAGATGTGAATGCGTCTGAGTGTTCTGATTGGCTGGAGTAGACGTCTCACGTCAGCACGCCGCTTTCTAGACATGAACACGCTCTTTCCGGCAATTTTCCTTCTGCGTTCACACAGCGCAGCAATCAAGCAAATTACCGGTAATGTTATAACTTCTCTCTCCGGACAATTGCCAGAACGAATTTACTGGTATTTTCAAAAAGGGCCTGTTCACATATACAGACCTTTCGAAAAATTGCCGGTAATTTGGGGACTCAAATGGCACTGAATAGTAGGAATGACCCTTTTGTGAGTTCAGTTTTTGTTGTTGTTGCTACAATTAACCAAAAGCATGCCATGTTTTTAGGTAAAGTCTATATGGGATACAGCTGTGGATACATCATTAGAGCATCATTATTTTGTGAGAACAATACAACAATAATGAATATTTTTACATTACTGTGAGGGTTAAGGTAGGGATAGGTGTTGATAAACTACAATTAATGAGTAATTTAATAAATAATATGACTAATATTTACAGTACTGTGATGGTTGGGGTTGGGGTTGGGGTGGGGGTAGACGTTAACAAAATACAATTAATGAGTAATTTAATAAATAATATAAATAATTATCACTAACTTCTGCATCCCTTCTAGCAACAACTATGTTTTCAGGTATATTTTCTTATTCATTATGGCTGCCCTTTTTTTGTTGTTCCTTCTGACTTGCGTAGTTTCTTAGTTTCGTCACATCGTTTTTCGTTCTTGCTCTCTGATTTGTAGCTTGAAAAGCCAATCAGAGTCCTCTCTTTCAGTGATGGCCGACACCAATTCTACTAAAGTATTAACAAGTCACCACATTTATGTTTGTATTTGTGTATGTACTGTCTCATTATGAGTTAGCTAAAGCCAGAAGTCCTCTGTTTTCATGTCCTCTGTTCCACTTGACGTAAGAAGCCTTTGCTGTGTGAGCATGAATGCAGGCTCTGCTGTGTGACACAGCGTGAAGCTTCAGAAGACCGAGACATCCATCGAGACGAGAGACTGAACCCAAACCCTTTATTCCTCACAGATCCTAGCACATGAAACTGATACTCCCTCATGGCTCAGCTAAAAACTGGCACACACCAAACCAATTTATGCCCATGCCACCCAGAAATGATCATTCTGTCATCGTTTACTCATCCTTACTCATCATTCCATCATCTTTTTATTCTTCTCTTGAACACAAGAGAAGATATATTGAAGAAATCTGGAAACCAGTAATTATTGACTTAATAGTATTTGTTTTTACTACAATGAAAGTCAATGGTTACAGGTTTTTAGCTTTCTTCAAAATATCTTCTTTTGTATTCAACAGAAGAAAGAAACTCCTAAGGGTTTGAAACAACTTGAAGAAAGATAATTATAGCTATGCCTTTAAATTAGATTTTAAGTGGCATACCTATTCTTTTTATTAATAACAAATTTCGTGTTTATTTATTCATGCATTTATTTGTTTAACTTTAATATTTAATTTGTGTTAAAATCATTAATTTAATTACAATTTTTAAGTGATTAAGTCACACATCATCATTTAATTTATTTTATTATTTTGTATTTTAGTTTTTTATTATTTTTATTAAAATGTTATTATTAAAATTTTTATTATTTAAATGTGAATTTTATTATTTTTTTATTTTATTAATTTTATTTTATTATTAAAATTCCTATTATTTTAATTTTGTTATTATTTAAATTTAAATTGTATTAATCAAATAAATGTTTTATTTATTTTTATTATATTTATTTTTATTGTTTTATTTTATTTCTATTTTGTTATTTTTATGATTATTTTATTATTAAAAATGTTATTATTTTATTTTATGTTATTATTTAAATTATTCATTCATTCATTCATTTTCTTTTCGGCTTAGTCCCTTTATTAATCCGGGGTCGCCACAGCGAAATGAACCACCAACTTATCCAGCACGTTTTTACTCAGCGATGCCCTTCCAGCCGCAACCCATCTCTGGGAAACATCCACACACACTCGTTCACTACGGAC